>OW285191.1:14577699-15177699 GCA_935421135.1 Bugulina stolonifera
TCATCTCCAAGGTGCTCGTGATGTTTAGGTTAACTATGTATATGTAACAGGAAACATCCCAAATGATCATTACACAGCATCTCATCTGAGTCATATAGCTTATGTACCCTTATGTGCATACAATGTGTAGATGGGATGTTATTTATATCATGCAGGTGTTAACACTCCTGACCACTCTGTACTCTATGATAACATATTGACTAAAGTACGAGAGGAAGTAACTCCATATGTAGTACTCATCGAGTCCAAGTGCTGCTCAATGAAGCATATTATGCAATCTATAGCCTCACAACTAAACAATGAGAACAGTCCTAAGCGGGCGACTGATATGCCCTCAAGTCACTGTACATGGTCACACATTGAAAACTGGTATAACAGTGTTGAACTGAAATCACCTTCTCCTAAGGTATGCAGTTATACGATCAAGCTCACAATTCCTCGTTATGTAACTCTCCGCTGATCAGATGTTGTATTATTATGATATTTAGTAACCTGTGTTCCATGTTATGAAACCAATGTTGCTACGATTACTATAACACCTCGTAGAACTTTGATATTCAAGCAATGTATCCAACTCATTAACTGTGTCTACTGTTCGCCTCATTTACAATCTAACTTTGTACTGTGTTATAGAAAAGTAGAAAGAGTGTAAAAAGAGCTACCAGTAAGAAACCGAGTGATTCACACTCACCTCAACCAATAGTGCTTCTGTTTGAGGCATTTAGTCATCTTCCAGTCAGCTGTGTACAGGATCTAGTGTTGTCATGCCGGTATGTTGCTACTGAGTATGTGTAGTCTCTCTTTATAATCATATTACTACTAATGGAACAGATCGTTGGTGTAGGACTCATTATATAGATCAAGGTTTCATCTGTTGATGTATTATACATGTACCTATAATATTATAAATAATTACCTTTGATCATTACAGGAATCACTTGGATAAGCTGCCTATAGTGTTAGTATTTGGAGTTAGCCTCTCTCTGTCCTCACTAAGGAGTACATTGACTCATGAGGTCTCCACTATATTATCGATAGAAGCATTTCAACTGAAGTCTTCATCTGTTTACCTCAGTAAAATCATTGAACAGGTAAGCTAGAGGTCATTCACCCAATGCACACGTACACAGCGCTGGACAGATTATGTGGAATACCTTTAGATTTTACAACAGTAATGGCAGAAAATGCATCCATTGATGCATTTCAGTTTTCAATCTCCCCGTCAAGTTATGTATAGGCTACCACTGTTCTGCATGTCCATATGTATATACGTTGCAGATGCTGTTAGTCAGTGATCTCCCATTCAGACTCGGTGGTAAAACATTACAGTTACTTCTGGATAATTTCCTCTGTCATGATTTCTCTATACAGAAGTTTCTCCATTCAATGCAGGTAAACTAAAGAACTCAATTTTGCTTCTTATTAAATCATTTCTCAAGAAATGAAAGATATTTCAGATTTATTGTAGTATTGTATTCTAGTCGCCAAGTTTTATTTGAATTTATAAGTCATCATGTGGGTAGTTGCAATGAAATTTGAATCAGAAATTCCCAAATCAGCAACTGATTTCCTTACTACATATATAATATAATAGGAAACTAGTATTATATGTACATTATTGAATCTGTGGTATGTAATATAGTTCTGTGTGATGGACCACTGCCTTGGCAGCACCAGCTCTGCCACTAATGTAACCAAAGGTCACAAACATCTCAAGATGGACTTGGACTACATTAGACAGCTCATGTCTTTCCGCAAGTAATACGGCTAATGTATATAATATTATATTCCCCTATGTTGTTCGATATACTATTCTTTTCTTTCAAAATCTATTTTTACATGTGCATTTACTTACCATGCATAAACTTGGATTTATCCTCACCTGGCATGGTTAACAGCTTATTTGATTGTTGTTTTGCAAAAATATAGTTGTACCTGTGCTGGTTCAGAAGATAAATTGATATACATACATGTACATGTATATTCTTGCAAGGGGAGTTAATGCTACGTATTTTTATAATATTGCATCTATAATCAATTCGAACATAGTTTACCAAGCACTGTTTACGTAATAACTGAATAGGTATGTGGAAAGGGAGACAGATCCAAAGGTTCAGATAAAACTCTTGGAGGACAATGCATACACCAAGTCTAAGATACTCTCACTTATTGAAGACATCAATGTCCACCATCTCAAGCAACCTTTTATTCTACGATGTCTACACAGTATTACTAAGTGCCTACCTGAATCCGGCTTTGGTAAACAGGTAAATCATTTTTAGACATCAAATTCACTCCAACCTTTGTTTGCACATACTAACTCATTGCAGACGGCATCCTTTTCCTTCAAGGACATAGTATTTGTAATGACCAATTCTTGCGTTGTGTTAGTTATATTCACATAACGCATATGTAGTGTTTGTTGAATATCATACTGTCACGTTGCTCTAATACCTGCTCTATTTCAGCTGAGGGAGGTGTATTACTGCGCCCTGAGTGAGAGCTTTACATCCCTGCTGGACGAGGACTTCAAGTTGATCAGGTAAAGAGCTACTCTTATACTAATACACAGATGTCCTCAGTGTTTTCTTGGCTATCTGCCATTACCAGTTGACCTCCTACTTCGCTTTCTGATGCCAAATACTCCAACTGATGGTAACTGAGTGCTGTGCTCTTGATATGGTGTTGTACGACTAGTTTGGTTTAAGTTTACTAACTAGTATGAATATATTTGTATCATTTTAGTAACATGTCCAGGCAAGAGCTGCAACAACAATTGACCACTATTCTACACATTCTGTCCACCTGTCCTGTGAACTTTGACTTGTCTCAATTCAACGATGTCATGTATAAGCTCTTAAACTTTGAAGGTAATTTTTATATACACATGTTTAACCACTAGCCACACTAAATAAGTTAACTGATGGTTGATATGTGACTGAATGCCATGCCCTATTATCTGTTATGGGCACATGATACTGTTAAGGTATTTGGTGAATCTTTCCATATGTCTGTTAGCAGTTGTTCTCAAATTGATGTGCATGTGGAAGTAGTGACATGTATTTCCTCCATGTTATAGAGTTGTTGGAGAAGGCGGAGTCTGAATCTAGTTCAACCAATCAGAAGAGTGTATTGAATGGGAAGAAGATGGACATGTATACGTTACGTAAGACTCTGCAGCAGCAAAGACCCCGACATGTCACCCTATATGAAGAGATCCGTAAAGAGGCTGTTGGCGCCCTTTACTCGTTCTTCACGTACGTATCTGTAGAATATATTTCCTCTCTGGGCACATATGAAGCAGTATGTTGCTGTACCAGGCTGTTCCTAGACGAACCTTGTTACTTCTGTCTGCCCCCTCCCTCTTGTTGGATGGTTACCATTTGATTTTTATATTGCTAGCAAGTTAATTTGCTATCCATTGTCTGAATATACCATAATATGCATGTATTTTGTAGGACTGAAGTCATCTACTATAAGGTGTTGCCCCTACATGAGCTCTTCTACTATGATGATGTCAAGACATTAAAGTCTGCAGTCAACGCTCTACCTAGAGTAGCTGTGTTCACCGCGCTCAGCAAACCTCACGTCTACCTG
This sequence comes from Bugulina stolonifera, assembly GCA_935421135.1. Lineage (NCBI taxonomy): Eukaryota > Metazoa > Bryozoa > Gymnolaemata > Cheilostomatida > Bugulidae > Bugulina > Bugulina stolonifera. The sequence goes on from OW285191.1 coordinate 14,581,297, forward strand.
CAGGTATATTTCCTTTATGTGACTGTCTATCCCACAGCGAATTAGACATATCAACTGTTTATGTGCAGTTGGAACTGTTGCAGACTGAGTATCACATTGGGCTAGAGGGGAACGTGGGTCCACCTAATGTTATGATGAGGACTGCAAGGTCTTCCTCGTTTTTTGACAAAATTATTTACCATAAAGCAAAGGCTAACAAAGCTCATGTTGACTGTAAAGATTTCTCAACTCTTCAGTCAATGTGACGTGCAACAGGTTTATATAAAAGAAAATTGTGTATTTATTAGATTCTTATAACGTCTCACCAATGTATTTATGTCTAGATCTCCACCAAATCGGTTTTAGGAACTTTTACATTACACAGTGATGTATGAATATTTACACGCATATGCGTACATTATAATGTACCTACAGGGTGTACCTGAACTAGCTAATGCACAGTCCATAAGCAGTCAGTTACCAGACACTTCAGTAGCCTTCAAACTTCATCTAGAATGTTCCGCGATGATCAACATGTATGACTGGATGCAAGCGTTTATATCCGTACATGATAAACCCACCAGTAAAGACGAAGACCAACACCTCAAACACCTGTGGTTAGTACCTGTATATGTATATACATATATATACATGTATGTACTTGTACATACATGTATATACATGTACATGTATGTACTTGTGTATACATGTACATGTATGTACTTGTGTATTGTATATTGTTTATATTATGTGCATTATAATCATCTCACCCCTGCTCTTTGTGACGAATCTTGTCTTAGACCCACATGTAGTTACCCTTGTGCATCCCCTCAGGAATGTTAGCAAAGCAGAGATCCATGTATTGTGGAATTTCATTTTAGTATCCATTTGTATATTAATTGCACTAGTCATTCCATTGTATGGGAATCTGGCAGATCGGTGCTGCTGGGACTTGGTCTGCTGGTAAATTAAATGTTTGAACTATTGACTCGGGACAATATCAGGATGTTAGATAGTTCAATTATTGATTCAGGACAATATCAGGATGCTGTTACTCTGTATCTCTGTTACAGTGCTCGGTTCACTCACTCTGCTGCGGAGATGCAGCTCCTCGGCTTCATCAGATCTACCAAGAGGAAGACGGACCACGTGTCAAGATTGACTTGGGGCACAGTCTAACTCACTTTGGTGAATGTATGGGGTGGATAGTTTATTTGACACGGTGGGTGCGTACCATCTGAACACTTTCTCTTCTACTACTTTGTTCTATTCTCTAATCCCCTTAGGTCCTGTATTGTGACAATGAAATCATGGCAATATAGTATTCATGCAATACATAACCAGTGGAATACATGTAGAAGCCAAAATATTTTGTACATACACTCAAAAATGAAATGATCACTTTGTCTAATACGTTTACATTATTTAACCTCCAGTGTATTGCAGACTAGCTGTGTTTCAAATTAGCGTATGCACACTAGTAATATTGTTATACACGTGTGCACCTAGACACACACACAATTTGTTATATGTTTATACAATGTATACTTGTCCTGCCATTTGTGATATTTTAAGAGTTACAAATAAATAAATAATTTAGATCACTTGCTTACATTATTGACATGAACATAAGAAAGAACACAAAATTTTAGGTCATAAATAGTGTTACAAACAATGCTTTTGCTATGGAAGCAATTTCTTGGTATAAAACCTGGTTGTTCACCTGTGTAGGTACTTGTTTGACCTGCAGAAAATTACAGAGTAGAGAGTGTCATGACCTACGTACATGTATTAGACGGTAACTATTTATGTAGAATATTTCTCAGGTCACAATGTAGGGTAGGGGTGGCGTGCAGTTGATACCACTGAGAGTTTGGAGCACTCTCTACATGCTCCTAAGCAACTAGGAGTTTTCGTTTCCAAGCAGGTAAAATGTAGTCTCTATTCAGCACAACAGCTCGTGGTTTCGTTTGTCAACCAACTAAAAATATTTCCTGAACGAAATAACAGTTGCAGGTGTAAGTAGTGGCCAACTGTTTAAGGTAGAGTGTTGTACAGTCAATGTCCCGTGCACCATGCTGTGACATGCTGGTGTATTATTACAATTAGTCTCTATTATCTTGTAACCCTCCATGTAGTTCTACCAACAATTGAATATTGTGAAGAATGTACTACTTGGTAGGAAAGATATTGACACTCAGAAGGAGTAAAAATGTCTTGGGTTTAGCTGGTCTATTTGTAAGTTCTTGATAGTGTAAACTCTAAACTCCCGTTCAAGTTTATATCTATCCTATATTGTTTTTTCATTTTCTAAGAACAAGTAATGTTGCTAATTTGTCTACAACTGAACTTGATTAATGACTTGCATAAAAATTATTAGCAGAACTCAAATTCTAGTCAAATCAAAATAATTTCATGAGCAATATAGTTATACATGTATAATGGAACACCTCTTCTTCGTTTGAACTATGACTACGTCAAATTTCATGTTGACCTACTTGTTTACCAGTTCTTCTGTCCTGAAGTTACCCTCCCTTGACCCACTATTAGCTTACATTACACTATAATATATAATTACTAATTATATAACTGCAGTTACATGTGTCCTCGCAATTTGGTTTCTTGGATTTCACTATAAATTGAAAAGATGACTTGCACACAGTTATATTGCTAATGATACATCATGGAGTGCTTACAGAGGTATATCTACATCGTCATCACTGCTAGTCTAGCAATATCTGCTGTGTTATGTAAACATTGGCAAGGTATGCTATTGCTATAAATATAACTATATTATGCTTTTTATTTCTTATGCTTTTACATATTTTACATTTACATTTTTGGGATTTATAATTTTCTTGCACACAACATGACTGAACTTTGTTTTTATATTATTTTGTTTGTGTTTGTGATGCAGGTGTACATGTGCATGTGCATCCATTGTTTGATATTGGTGATACATATTACATAATTATATAGTATGTTGTACATTATATATTATGTATGTATGTTGCCATACATTGTAGCGGAAAACCCCCTATACATACATGTACATACTATATTATTAATATATTATATTAATATCGTAAACGACGGAATTTTATGTGTTATTCAGGTGTGAAGAGCTCGAGCAAGTACAAGTACCATGTATACCACGCTAAGTTCGCTAGTCCAGCATCATCTTGTTCTGGGTTTATCCAGTCACCCCGCTTCCCTCACCCATATCTCAGCACTGACCATGGATATTACCATATCACAGCTCCACCCTATCATGTAAGAATATGACACAGTATATGCGAACGATACCATGTAAGATAGTTGCTGTATTTCCATGTTTTATCCTATAGTTGTATTTTACGTTGCACAGATGTTTTTTAAATCTTTTGGCCCATATTTGTCATCACTACATCAGCATTTTTTTGCACTTTGATTGTATTATATGTAGAGGTTCCTCTTAGTTTAGAATCTTATTCTCAAGCCCAATTATTGAGTCAACACTTAATCTCTGTAGACTATCTCCCTTAAAGTGCTACTGCTTGATCTGAATAGAGATTGCAAGAGTGACTACGTTGATATATTTGATGGTGCAAACGACTCCTCTCCTCTGATTGGTCGACTTTGTGGAAATGTGGTAAGACACTATGATATATTTAACCATCAGATTGTTTATTAATACAACAAGTACCTTTACCTCAGGTCTATTGACTATTCTGGGTTTCAAACCCTTCACAATGACCAATGAGTGAGTTGGCGCATATTTATATTGGTTTCTATAAATGAGCTGCTCACTGCATGGTTGTTCGTTTTAAAGGCAGGTGGGACGTTCAATGGCTCTACTAACTCTATATACCTGGTGTTCAAGTCTGCTCTTAGAAACAATCAGAAACATTTGGGATTCCAGTTCCTCTACTACTCAACTCCTCTTCCTGGTTTAGGTAGGGTATGTTATAAGGTTTACATGTAATTCTGTTAGTTCCAACCACTCATTTACAACAAGCTTTACTAATTTATGATAAACTGTGTGTCTGTATACAATAATTATATTAATTATAGTATAATTAGATGTTTATTCTTGTTTAGAACCATTAAGAAATAAAAAATGGGTGTATTGTAGGTTAGCTCCAATCACCATCAATTATTGCTTGATTCTGATTGGTTTTAGTCTCACATTGCTCAGAAGAGGACGTGACATCGTTGTCTGAGAAGGCTTGCGTTGGAGGACACAAGATAGTCAGAGCAAGATCTGGAGACATCTGGTCTGCTGGTTTTCCTTACCAATATGAGAATGGGCTTAGATGTGGATGGTTAATAGACGTTTCAGGTGTGCACAGATTTAGTAGTTACCTCCACCTATCTTCATACCACTCTAGCTCATAACCCTATATATCTATCCCAAGTTTTTCCGTGATACATTTTACTCCTACTTCTTTATTTTTTTTATTTTATTCTATCACTAACACCTGAATGTCACGAAATTTAATTAACGGCTGCAAGGTAGCACAGGAGCACTATAAGTTAGAATTTATGTGCAGTGGAGTTATCTTCTCAATGTGATGTACAATATTTGCTTGTAGAATATGGAAGTAAGTTGAGCGTAGCATGGCATCAATTCAGGTTGGAAGCACCAGAACGTAATAAATGTGCATTTGATCGGCTCACTGTTTATGATCCTTTCTCCAACACTGAGAAATGTGAGTTATGCTTCTATTTGCTACACATAGCGTACGTGTGCATGTGATCTCAGTTTAAAATATTTAAATAGCCTTGGAAACACAGTGTTAAAGAACATCACATGTTCCTTTCTTTCAGCCGTGCACTGTGGATCTCGGGCTCCACGGAATCAAGTAACTAAAGGACCTTATTTATTTCTAACATTTGAGAGTGACGAGGCAGAAACCAACGTTGGATTTCGGTTGAGTTTTTATGCTGTATAAATGTAACTCACCATAACATACTGTATATAATGATGATGTTTCCATGCTATCCAACTTCCAACACATACAGAATACTAAAATATGTTTCCATGCCACCTGACTTGCATCACACAACTCTTTATATAGATGTATAATGTCCAAAAATGTAAACATGAGTGTCTTCGCCACCTAAATTTTGGGAACAGGCCAACTTGCCTAAGAATTTTCTGACCAACTTCCGTCACAGGGTCGCGAACACACCGGCCTGGGCAAAACGCAAAATCCTTATTTTTGTGTGAGAAACTTAGATATACTGTTTAGCTAGGGATGACTTCCTCTAGCTAAGCAAAATTCCAGGTCAAAAAGTAGCCCTTTTGGTCATCTTGGGATTTCTGTTTGCCCCCAGGTCGGTCCAAGAGGTTACGAAGACACTATATAACATGCAGGGTTAAACTTTCCGCAATAATATTCTCGATGATTCCACATGTACAAAATTGGTCTTCAAATAATTATATTATCTTTCTCACCATAAATATTAAGTAATGTTTTAGGTAAAATCAAATACAATGACTTTTGATAAGTATGATATTGTATTGTCCTGCACAAAACAGATATAATATAACGTACTAAGTCATACATGTAATGTGTTAACAACCTTGTGTTGTATGTGGAAATGTAAAAAATGTTCACTAAAATTTGCACTGGAGCACGTGCAAACTTTTATAATTGTTATCTTTCTCTGGTATGAACCGAACTTCAAAAATATAAAACCTTTGAATCAAATCTAGTGATTTTAAAACTTATCAGTTTGAAGTTGTGTAAATGTTAAACAGTAATGAGTTAAATTTTATTAATCAAAATATAATAATTTACATAATTTATTGAACCTTCAATGACAGCCCATCCAAACATAATCAAATGTGCAGTTGATGATAGAGTCATATATGATGTTAGACTACCCAAATGGTGGTAAATAAAACAAAATTAGTTTCCAATTCAAATAGTTCACTCTGTTTATAGTTAAGTTTAAGAAATGTGTGGATGATAGTCGAAGAATATAACTGGTTTAGCCTCTGTTCCTCACACTTCACCCTGAGAGTAGGTACTGTTGAGTTTGTCAAATATTGGGATAGGAGGTACCACAGTCTTCATTGGCTAAATGAAAAATTTGTACATATTAACAACAGTCACATGTAAATGCAATGATATACTTGTCATTGACTACATAGATATATAAGCGCATGTATTGTATCTACATATAACTCGTATATAATGATGTTGATATGCTCAGTATAGTATAAATTATTTTGTGTACACTGTGCAGTGTGATAGTCAGGCCACCAGTAATAGTTTTGGCGAAAATTGGGTGACATTGCTTTAAATTCTGAGGTTGCAAATGACCTAAAATGCTTATAACCTCATCCATAGGCTGCTTGAATGACATGCATTGACACACTGTATGTATTTACTATCAAAACTGGCAAACGCTGGTGAAAAATTTGCGTCAACAGATCACCTTCAATATACTATCCCTAAGAATTCAGACAGTATTAATGTGGTTAGTAACATGACGTCTGCGAACCTGTGGTACAACAAACTGGTGTGGGTGTTCCTCTCTGAAATAAGCGTGTCCATATGGTATATGTCCATACTGGGTCTTTGTATGGTGCAGAGGCTCGTACTCTCTGTGTCTATGTGTAAATGGCTTGAACCTACAACACAGGATGCGGATGATTCACATTTAGTACAATTATAATGTTCTATATCACGGTTGAATATTTGTATCTCATTCATAGCTTGCTAGCGAAACCTATTTTGTACAATAACAGCCCAGCACAATAGTTTGAGAAACAAGTTATTCTTGTATCTTACACAGTTTTCACACTGCAGTTTATACCAACTAGAAGCGATGGGAGATCATTGTGAAAGGCTAGAGCAATTATTTTAAAGTTGTCTTCTCACTCACATTCAAGAAATTTGTTGAGCAAAAAAGAACAACACCAGGGTGGCACAGTTGGTGGCTTACATGCACACAAACCGAGAGGTTGTGAGTTCAAACCTCCAGCTGTGTCATTTCTGGCAAAGGCCTTCAGCAAGCCTTTAACCCTAGCTGCGCCTGTTCGGATCAGGGCGTATAAAAAATACAGGAGGTCCCGTGTAGTGTCTACATCAAAAACACGCACGTTAAAGATCCACCTCTGCCCTGATTCGCAAAGAGAAGCCAGATTCTGGCGGGGTATGTGACCACATTGGGGTGGCAGGTTGATGTAGTGGGCACTGACCATGCACTCCTGTTGTGGAAGGTGAGCTCTTCCACTCAGAGCCCAGCTCCTGTCGCTCATACAAGTTTCGAACTTCTGAGGTCCGTTAAATAGGATGGCCAAGTGGCTCGACAGCAACAAAACAAAACAAAAGAACAACTATTTTGGTAAATTCACTTCCTTATATTACATGTTGGATGTAATGATAATAATAAATTAATAACAGCTGTATATATGAGGAACTTACGGTGTGTCAATCACCCTGTCTACCCATTCCTTTTGTCTGAGGGCATCTCTTGCTTCCTCTACAGAAGTATATGAAGTCTCTACTCGAAGCGATGGATTGAAAGGTTTATATCTCTGTTGCCTCACTTCTTCTGGCATTCGGAATGGACCCTTTAAATATCAATACAAACCAATAGCATGTAATTAAGTGTTAGTGTAACCCATACATATATATGCACATGCGTATAATAAATCAACAACTCTGTCTAACAACTTGTCTACCCCATCCCCACCATAAAGTAGCTCAGCAGGAATTGTTCTAGGAACTGAAAACATAAACACACATCACTACAAGTTTCTTTACTATGTAAAATATAAGAAAAATATTAGTGTTTCAATTTATAAAACAAATCACAGTAACACTGTCTTTGATAAGCCATAGATTTCCATATGCTGTAAACCTTACTTGAGGCTTCTTTTGAAGTGGGGGCAAAGAAGGAGGTTTTGGTGTGGGTGTGTCATATCTTGTGGCTGTTGGATTGTATTTTGGCTTAGTATCCACACGTTTTATATGGTCAAATGGTTTTGTGTGTCTTAGACTGTGCTCCACTTCTGTTGGATATGGAAGATAAGGTGAGTTGAAGACTCCTGGCACCACAGCTGTGCTAACCTAAAAAGAGACACAAAAATATTAGGGTCCTGCATTCTGAATAAGTTTTTATTGTAAGCCTGGTCAAATGCGAGTGGTGCATATATTCTCACAGAGTACTTCCTAACTCGTTGTTATTTAACCACATTGAAATGAATACTGAATACGAGTGAGTGTATAGCTCACCAAGTAATGATGCTTTCTAAGCCAAGCTTCTTTTGCTTCCCTGTGGGCTCTGGCTTCTTCATACATTCTTTCCTGCTCCTGTTGCTCTTTATAGGACGCTAGTGTTTCCCTATTATCAAATCAAAAATATTACATTGAAAAAAAATATAGACTTTTAATCTTTCAAGCAGCAGCCTTGTTTATAATACTGTAACCTCCAAAATCTGTCAACACAAGTTTGGCGAACATTTCATTTCTACAAAGGTGCAACAATATGCCTTCCACAAACATTCTACTGCGACCTCTCATGTGCCTACACCATTATTAGCCTATATTATAGAACAGCTAAATAAATTAGAAGTGTTTTGTTACCTAATTGCTTCGTTTTTGATAAGCAATCCATTGAGATATCTCTTGAAGCTATAATAGTTGAATATATACTTTCTAACATAGAATCCTCGCCAAACCTTTTGAATCCGTGTAGCGAGCTTATTGTAATGATTCAGCTTCATCACAAACACTTCATTCTAGAATGGAAAAAGTTAATAAAAATATTTTACATTTATATGGATGCATTCTCACCAGATAATATCATGTTTGGTATTCAAGTATTAATCATATAAATGAACACTAAGATGAATGTTTAGTTAAAAATATACATGATGCTATGACAAACACATAAATGTGTTCAAACTTTAAAATATAAATAATAGTAAATAGACATTATTGAATATTGAATACCTTGAGGTATACTCTGAATTGCTTTCTTCCTTGAAAACCTCTGAACCTCTTCTGAATAATATTTGAACAGTCTATGATGTACCTAAGATAAGCTCTGGCCCTCAGAGCTCTATACCATGACTGTATTCTAACTGCAGCTTCATACTCCTTTACTCTATTTACTTCCGCACAACTAAAACATTCAACTCATGTGTTAGAGAAGTCTTAATTCAATCTTTACTTGCTATAATATATGATATCATAATGTTATATAATATTCATTTTCATACATGTAGATGTACATGAAGCGGGCTAAATAGATGAAAATATCTACTCTGTCCGACTATTAAACAACGCATAAGTTACTCTCATGAGGTATATAAATGATACTGAATCAAATAGCAAAAGGTATTGAAGTAGAAACCATAAACTGAGCTCAAATTGGTTATGATATTTATGTTTAATATTCATGCACAATATTCAAAGCATTCTACTGTCTAGTGTTGGAGGTGCACACCAGCTAACAAAAAATGAAGTTTTTTTTGTCAAAATGGTATCTGTTAACAATGTATGATATCAGAGTTCATCTTTAATATAATAATTGCTGTGGGTTCTCAATAAAGGATATCCTAGCTTTGATTCTGTTTATAGTTCAGAGTCAGTTAACTATATTTAAACTGAAATGTGCAAAGTTTATGGAATCTGAATTCTGAACCCTGCTTGTTGCCAAAATCACGCAGTTTTAGAACATGGCGTTAGCAGCTCTACATCAACATCTTTAGACTTTGGCTAGTACTAGTTAAGTGACAGGACATTGTCAACTCTTCCAGTATTTACGTCCGAGTCACATAATACAATTTTTACAAATATAAAATATAGCATCATTCGAGTAACAATATTTGGTAAATGAAGGTGAAGGTCCCCTGTTAAAGTTTGGACAAACTCCGGCCATGGAGTAGTGCATCATTGGCAGCGCATACGAGTGATACCGACCATTGTTCTGCCATGCATTGTACTATTTTTACCAGCTAACTAGTATAGATCAATAGCTACAGCACATGGCATATAAGTGGTTTACAACGAATAATTGTAATTACTTTTTCTGTTGATAAACTTCTTCGACGATTGGAGTAATAGATTTTCTGAGCCTGACCATAGTCGCCATATTTATATTCTCTTGGTGACCAAGGTTACTAGCGCACCCAGTTGCGACTAGGAAGCAGCTACGTCGTAATTTTTATGTAGTAGAGTAACTTCTGCAATTAGGTGTGCAAGCATGCGGGTATTGCACCAAACGTTTTACTACTTATAACGGGTTTTATAGTGTTGCCCGTGTGATAAAATTTTGCTCTTTCTTAATACTCAGGCTATTATATCCAGGGCACTCTTTTTATACAATAGACACCGTTTTTGTTCGGATAAGGTTTTTATGATATAAATCAATGTCTATGGGATTTTATCAAGACCGCAGCATAATGATTCCTTAGAACCAATTTGCAAATTAATTCTTTTACAAGGAAGTTGACAATATTCACTGTGCAATATATTTAACTTAGTTAGAATTAGTTGTATTCATTTAAAAGATTTTTAGTAATTTAATAGATCTTAATATAATTGCTTAAATACGCTTAAGTGTGCGTTTCAACTCTACATTCCAGAACTTTCTGTATGTTGCTAAGGGGGTCGTCGTGCATATAGTAAACAGCGTCCATGCTGACGGAGAAAAAATTTGCAAAATATCCGGAGACACCCAAAACAAAACTTAAAATAAATAGTTATAACGCGTCATATCACTATGGCATCGTCCGAGGATAGGTGGAAAGATATGGACATAACAAAAGATGAAGTTGACAGAATTGGAAAAGCTCTAAAAGATGAAACGTTTAGAAAAATGTTTGTGGAATATGCAGAGGAGCTAGCTGATCCCAAAAACAGAGAGTTATATGAGCAAGAAATTGCTCAAATGGAAGCAGACAGAGGGATGGATGTTCAGTTTATTCATCCCAAGCCAGGTAGGCCTGTCTCACAAATAATCTTAATGATTCTAAATAGTTCTAGATGTAGTGTCTACACTACACATAGGGTCTGATGGATAGGTAACGGGACCAGGACCACAGAGGACCCTCGTGACAATCATTAATTATTATTATAATAAATATAATTGTTTGTAGTGCAATGCAATCATCATAGGCCTAAATCATTATCAAAATTGGAGAATATATTTTTTTTATTTGGAAACAAACAAGGTTGACTCTCTTACATTAAAGAAAAGGGATAGTTGTCAGTTGTCACTATCACTATGACTGTAATTAGCAGCCTTGTAAGATAAAGATTACTGTAACTATGCAAGGCTTCCTGTTCAATTTCTTCCAGTCCCTGGTTTTTCAAAAGAGTGACAGTGTGACACCTTTCCTGATTTTAAACTAATTTTTATAGGCCCTACCCCACCCACGTGTCGAATCCTGTAGTAGGACAATTGTTATTGCGTTATTAGTGTAATATTAATTTTTTTTTCTAGGTCATGTTTTGAAGGTAATGGCTAAATCTAAGGGCACTGCTGAAAGCACCAAGGTCTTTGTCAATGTTTGTCAGAATGAGTTCATCGCAACCCCGTCTCATGAGAAGAAAAAGAAACCGGATGGAAGTATGGGCTTACAATGGAGTATTCCCCACAGCTTCAGGTATTTATATAAGATGTTTTGGTAATAATGTTACTTTTACACCAGTCGAAATTCTAATAGCTGTAATAAGTGCCATTTCAAAGTTTCATGTTTTATTAAATTGTACACATGCAGGTAGGCTATTACTGTCATCCACCAACATGTTCACCTATTCCTTGGAAACCATTAACCTTTACCACTTACTAGAGGAGCCCTGCAAGGTCGCAGCAACCAATAGTTAGATATTGGAAACTGTTTTGTTACCATGTGAGTTGTTTGTGTATAGTCCTGCACGAGAAGATCTTGACAAGAAAGGGGGCAAGTGTTCAGTATATGACGTCGTGTTTCATCCAGATACCTACAAGATGTCGTCAAACCCTGGGTTTCTCAAAATGCTGCATGACACAGCATTAGAAGGTGAGCAGCCTATTACGTCCCTTCTTGTACAATGCTGCCCACTAAGTGGCAATCCAGTTCCACTGTATATCTAACTGGTGTGTTGTGATATAAGGGAAGGCATTGTTTTTGTTAGATTAGAAGTTGTCCTTTCTTTGTTTGGGATTTTGTAGCGAAGTGTTGGGCTGAAAGCATTGTTGTGAATTTATTCATTATAATCAAACTTCTAGGGCTCGAATAAGATAATTTATGATAGTTTTCGAAATAGAGTATAGGCACGTATGTTTAGCTAGTAATGATCAAATTGTTAGAATAGCAATAGAATGTTCACGTCACTCGATTTGCACTGGTAAATTATTATAATAAATATACAACATGCATTAGTGTTACTTATGAAGAGGAGACAACCCTCACTGTGACTACCTGATTTTGAAATAGTATTACATTTTACTATTTACTCTAGATAAGTGTGTCAGTGGATTATGCTGGAATCACTAAACACAACTCTTGTTTTGTATAATATAATGTAGGTTGTAATACAAAAAGACTCTATGATATTTGTATAAGGTCATACATGAACCAGTGAGTACATTTAGATTATGTCTTGTTCCTTGGCCATCGACACAGTGAAGCGTAGGTCACTGTTGAGCTTCTACACAATCGTTCTTATAGTCTATTTTATGTTGTAGGTCTGGAAAGGCAGTTTGGTGTCCAAATAGATCGTCAGACTATGGTGAGGCTGAAACACATGACCTTTAAAGGTCGCGTGGAGCCTACAATCATGCGTAAGAAGAAGGAGGGTACAACCAACAATCAATCTACTAATGACGGTGCTAACAAAGAGAATGATCCTCTATCTTCATTCCCTTACCCATACGAGAAGGGGGTGACCTCGGAGGACCTGGCTAAGAAGAAAGCTAAACAGGTAGTAAATTTGTATTTCCTTCCAAGTGTTGTTTACTACCATCTTCTTCCAAGTTAAATGGGCTCTCTTTAGGCAGTGCGTAACTGTAAGCACGTGGTGTAATTTGTTAATTATAAATTGTATATTAAATTTATAATAGCATGAACTATTGTCTTAGTTTACTCTCTAATGCTTTCTCTCAAGCATCCGTACTACTTTGTCAGGTGGAGGAAGATAAGAAGCGTAAGCAAGCCCGCGAACAGGCCAAACAACAGCCAAAAGGGGAGGCGCAGAAAGATGGAGTGATAGTGCCACAATATACCATGACTAATAGATATGGTGTAGATATGTCAGACTATAGCCAGTCTCTCTCTGGAACACCCATGGTGTGTATGCAAACTTCCATTTCATTCTTACACAACTCGTACACATAGTCATCTTAGATTGTCTCGCATTGTTTCCGCTTTCCTGTCGTGTGATTTTCAAATGTTGATCTGCTAACTTCCTGTCTAGTTTTTCACGTATACGTAGATAGCAAGCGGCGATTCATGTTGTAATTTAGAACTCAGGTTGCTAAATATTGTTTACTTCCAGAATATATTCCGAGGTAATTCCACAGTGTTACTAAATTACTAACTAAATCTTGTATGTGAACTTGTAATCTTGGAGACTTTTCAAAGGTTCATCCGTATGGAGTCATTAGAATGCTTATTCTCCATTTCATGGCCATAATGATTCTCAGTATTTGGTTGGGTTGTTCTTTCGTTTAATTCAAAGACTGTTATCTGAGGTGCCATTGGTTGTTGATTGTTATGCCTCTTTTGATTTGAGTTTGGGACTCCAAGCTGGTGATGAGCAAAATCATTGAACATGTCTGTTGGTATTACCAATTACGTAACTACTTGACACCAGAGACATGGCTCTCTCTGACTAACTGGTTCATAGGGGAAGCAACTCTCAATTCTGTCTATCTGTCCATCTATCAATACATACGTCATGTATTACTGTCTATCCATCTATCAATACCTGATACATATATATGTACCATCAATTACCGTCTCTCCTGTCCACCTATCAATACATGTATCATCTATCACTGTCTGTCCTGTCCATTTGTCTGTGTTTAAAGCATCAATTATGCTTAAGATTACATTGACAGGATTACATCGACGTGCTATATTATGACTTGTAGCCATGTCCCATGTGTACTATTTATTCCCCTAGAAGTACTTTATCTTACTAACTACTTACATGGTATGATATTGTAGCCTCTAAATCACCTCCCCTCTGAACTAGTCGTATCAATCCATCTACCAAAGTTAAGCAGTGCCGCTCCGTGTAGCTTAGATGTAACTGAACGCAACCTCTCACTGGAATCTACCAAACCTGTATCCTATAGCCTCTCTCTCAAACTACCCTACCCTGTAGACGATGAGAACGGCACGGCTAAGTTTGATAAGACCAAGAAGAGGCTGGTCAGTATTAACAGCATAGCACCAATAGTTGTCATTTAGAATCCATGATAGCTACGGTATGCGTATACTACGGCATGATATGCTGCTAAGCTAGTGCTAGAAGGTCAGTGTTGATCTGCTCGACTTTCAAAATTTCTGAATGTTCAGATTGTGGAGGAGAATATGATGGTGCCGTAGTGTGACCCAATTCTGTTTGTTACATAACAACAGACATCTTTAGTACAGTTATGCCTGTTTACATGTAGAATGCAGCTCTGATTGTAGTTTAATATTTACATGTGTATGATAGTATAAACTAATAATATTTGATTGTATAATTATGTACACCAATTTATGCAACTAGATATGTTTGCAACGTTAACACTGGTCTATGGCTCTCTGCGTACTAATGTACATGTATATGTCACTCGAGCTGTGTGTACATGTACAGTGTATATACTGTAGGTGGTTACTCTACCAGTGCGTAAAGATAAGGTGAACAGAGGACAAGAGGAGGCAACTCATAATTTAGTAGATGATAACAGCAACGGTGGTGTGATGCTAGAAAAGAGAGATGACAACTCTAATGTAGTTACACCTCTAATAGAAGAACTGCCTGCTAAACAGATTCAATCAGCTCAAGTGGTGAGTGCAGTGTTGTCATAGCAATTCTGTGATATACTATAGTATAGACAATATAATTTATTTAAGCTGAAGATACCACATGGTGTGTTATCAACAATTCTACATTGAAGTGCCCGGTTTTTACATTGACGTTTCGAAGTTATCTTCTCTCTGGTGCCACTACTGGCTGAATGCACATTACTTGACTTATAGAAACAGCATGACAGTTTCCTGTTTTAAATAGAGATTCTATATCAGTAGAAACACTCTCACTACTCGCACCCCAACTGGACAGACAGACAGTCTCCAATTGGAGCCCTTCATATTTATTTATTAGTTTTTAATTCAGAGTTGTCAATATTTTAGGCTGAAGAAAGTTCAAAACTAAAAGATTTCACCCCTAACCAAGAAAGTTCAAATCAACTCATTCCTGCAGACACAAAGAATTCTGGTGTCTGCGGTGAACTTAGTTTAGACACAAAGGTTTGTACACTGTGCAGTCACATTACTAGTGCTTGCTATAATTTTATTTGCATATTATGAGTTATTGGCATTTCCCTGGTCGTAATGCCATTGATCTATTACATAACCACTGATTTTACATAATGACATGGGAAAATATCATATGCCATATCATCACTTATACAGTCTGACAAGTGACATGTGCTTAGAATGACCATAACTCATCCGCTGACCCTCTTCACTAGTGGAAACATACTCTATCTCGGCTATCACTCACTGTGTACCACTTTATGTGTTAGTGAGTGTTGGCCCATAGTAGCCCAGACTATTGAGCTAACTGGCTAACTGGTATATCCCGCTAGTCCCCTCCATATTTGTAAAAAAATCCATTCTTGGTATTGCAGTGTTTATAATGCAGTAGAATCGTGGTTGTGCCGATTGTTTCCTGGCAACATATTTAAATTAGTTTAATTAGTTTTTAAAAAAAAGTTGGTCAGAATTCAATTCTAAATATTTAGTTATAATATTGTTGGAATTGTTCTGACACGCCCATTTGGCCCATATTGTAGGAGATTACTGTTATCATAGCAATCTTATGAATCGACTATCATCAACCATTATTATGTTTATGAACTTTTACTCACCTTTGAATTAATAATAAAAACTATTTTCTCTCCTCAGACAATAGAGATGCTCGAGTAGATACACTGGAAATCAGATCTTTATCAATATTATTAGAATTCTGAATGATTGATAATTCACATGATACTTACAGTCATATAATGACTTTCATTAATATAATGTAATATTTTAATTAGATTATGCTATTGTCTTGTATTGTATTACCCTATTTACATATTATACTGTATATACTGTTCCCTTTGAACTTCACACAACTAACCTAATTTTATTCTTTGCAATCAAAGTTGATCCTCTCCTATCAAATACATATCCTATTGCAGGTTAATATATTCAATCTGTCACATATTCCTTGTCTACTGCTTGGTATTTGCAGCCACCTGTACCGATGGCAAGCGTGGTGTAAACCAATCAACCCCCTGTGTGCTTTCTCCACCCTAATTAACTTGCACCCTTCATACCATATTTATATTGTAGCGTTCATCTGTCCATCATTTTAAATGTTTGTATATAAACTTGGTTCCTCAATATGCAGATCTCTTACAAATTACCCAAGTTCTCTTATGATCAAGATGAGGATACAGTCTCTCTGGTGTTGGAGGTAGCTCGAGTAAACCCACAGACCTACAAGTACGCCTACCATGAAGCTACGGTAAGATACACTGTATACTACTTCCCCTGCACTATATACATCCCATACAGTACTACATAGTACATGTAGGTGTTGAGTGAATCCTAGATATAACATATTAACACTGATCATATCAGATGATAATCTGCCTCGTGACTTCTAAGCCATTCTTTTTTGTTATTGTTATGCATATCTACTCAATTGTATATAATTATTTTTTAATTATTTGCCTTTTTTTGGGAGTTATTAATAGTTTGCTTGCCTGAAAGCTGAGTTCGTGACGTTCAACCGTTCACATTTCTCTGTTTTATCCTAGGACTCCTGATGTTTATCTTCTGTTGGAATCCTGTTGTCTATGTTTTGGTTACTAGGCCTATGTCTAATTGAAGTGCAATATTCATTTTGTCAAATCCTTCCCAGTATATTTAGAATTTATTTAGAAATTATTCTAATTTTCAGTCATAGTTGTTTGTTTTTGTTTTCCAAATGATTACTCAGAGTCTAATATTTGGATGGTTGGTAGCCATGAAGTATCACTGCTGGAACCACACTTGTTATGTTTTATGGAAATTATGAGTAATCCGTTGGCTTGGGCCTGCGATCGATTAGTAATTTTTTTCTGTGTGGGTCACTCTATTGCAGCACTGGCAGAGTAAGTGGAAGGGTGATTTATTGACAAATATCTCCGTCACTTTCACTTAGAATGAGTATTGAGCACTAACCTTTGAATCAGATGTGGCATAAATTCACTAATTTATGTATTTTGATTTCATCATATCCAAGTCCTGTTGGCCGAGTCAGGAATCTGATAAACTAGTATATTTGGAGTTATCCTATTATTTTGCTGTTTGCAGAATTCTTTGCTATACACCTGAGAAGGATATAATTATGGGGAAGTAGTAATCTGTCATAAGAGCTTGTGGTCTAAACATGTAATTTCTTTCCTAGCACGATGATTTGCACTCTCTCCAAGCGGTATCCAAGACAACTAAATGTAGAATCTGGCTGTGTCATGCAGTGTACCTCATCTCAATGGCACACTTGCAGTGCTTTTAGTGGATTTAAATTGCTTCACTGTAGTTGGTGTTGATGTCGTGCTGCTAGCTGTTAGATACAGGACAGGACAGTAGGAAATAGATGACAGGAGGTTTTGTCAACTGTCAGAATGAGGGTTTAACCAGAGGAAGTTTACCCAGGCACTTCACTGGTTCAGATAAAGGTCTTATCTTGAAATAGTAGCGACTGACTTTAATTGCCACTGGATGTCACTTGCACTATTAAGCTGAAGGAGTTAATATATTTATTTGAACTTTTGCCCTTTTCGAAGAAGTTCTCATTTTATCAACTCTGTGGCAAATACATCTATGGTTGGCTGAATGTCATTTACCTAGATTTGCCATTGCTCTGCTTTAGGAAAAATTAATTTTCAACTTTCTCCACAGTTTGTTTGGTGAGGAATGTATAATGATAGTTGTTTGTATAATACTACTTGATAAAATAGTAAACTGATAGAGAATGATTTATTTCAAATATTTTGGCATCTAGACGTAAGCATACAAACACTCGGCATTGTTTCCCTACTTTTGATGTGTTCCCAAGAATTCTACTTTATTTTCAACTGCCGCCCATCATTTACATGCAACAGCTGGATAAATTGACAGGATTATTATGAACTGCAATATTTTTAAATATTCCAAAACTGTTGAGTTATGTAACTCATGTAACTCGTACAAATGTGATGAATACTGAATATTAATGAAAGTGTCAATGGCCTTCAGAATTCTCAGTAACAAGAGAATCTACATGATTGTTATGTACATACTATTAGTTACTAGTCTCAACTGGATACTTGCCAACTATTACATAACAACCATGTATGTCCAGAGCTGCTGGATGTCAGTGAATAGAAAGCAAACTGTCTCTGTACTTCTCAGCTTCTGAAATGTAATTGTAATGTTTCATGTAGATAAGAATAACAAGATTACTGTCATGCAATGGATGTTATTATGCCAAAACTAAGCAATAAATTATATTACAGGGGCGTATTTTAAGGGGCGGCAGGGAGGCACTGCCGCCCCTGTTTTCAAAATAAAGTGGCCTAAAAACACTACTTTTGAAAATTTGACACTGTTTTCCTTAATATTTGCTTCATTTCCAGTTTGCGACCAAAGCGTTATCTCTATAGTTTTAACTCTATGGCGTTATCACTCTACTTTTAACTCTATGGTGTTGCGGCGTAACAATAACCAGTAATCTTGGAATAATCACTACATTGCAAGTGGCACACAAAGAGGCCCATAAAACTATGTAATCTGCTAAAAGACTCTATGGTTATGCCAAGGTTAAAAACTTGCGATCTTGTGAATGAATGAATAAATATTTTTATGGATAGTTATTTATACCAAGGAAAAAATAATAAATGTGAAAGTAAAAGTAGTGAACAGTTGAATCAGGTGAATCAATTTGTAAGTCACTGCTATCAATGAGGTGGTTTCTTCCCTGTCACTGACTACGAGCAGATGCATGAAATTTAATTCCAATATTATATATTATATTTAATATTATCTTGGCTTCTTTTAAAAATATTTATGATTTTTGCTTTTAATATAATATAATTAAAAGTGTTTTCATTCATTTTAGTCATTCATTCCTGCAATTGCCACTCTACTGACAGCTACTACTCCACTGCTACATTCACTGCTAACAACTAAATATATTGTATTGTAAAGGAAAAATACTAATTTAAAAAAAACATAATACAATAATAATTAAATATTTTAAATTTATATATAATTAACATAATTACACTATTAATATTATCTTAACTTTAATAAGCTGCTACACTTTTCTTGCAAAAATATTTATTTTACATACATTTTATTTTAAATAATTAATTTATAATGACCACAGTTGTTGATCAGCTACTAAAATTTGAAAATCTTAATTTAAGAAATACACTTGTGCCTATGGACTATTTGTAAAATATACAATCATGCAGTATTGTAGTTATTATAAAATTCGACTAACTAGTAATAGTACTGTAACACTTTCACTCCTGTTGCAAGTAGTAGTAACTTTATTAAGCAGAAGTAGTAATGAGTACTTGTTGTAGTGATGCTAGAACTAACTTGCTGCTATGTCTAATTTTTGCACTTCAGAGAGTGAGATTTGAAAATTTTCCGCTGCGCGTGCATTTGCGGGGGGTGCCCACACCCCACCCCCCCCGCACCCCCCTCCCACCCGACTTTCTGCCTCCCCACTCAAATTTTCTAACCTACGCCCCTGTATTAAAGTAACCATTAATCCCCCTGAATGATAATACTTCATGGGGATAAATTGTACCCTGTGTTCTTATATAATAATGCATCGATATTCATTTTTGTCTAACTAGAAGTAACATGAAATAGGCCGACAACAAATTGATGGCATGTTACTGGATATCACAATAGTAACGGGCAGAATACATATCTAATCAATCACTTTTCAGGCGGGCCTAGATATCTATATCTGGCCCTACATCGCTTACAAATTGAGTATCAATCTAGTTGTACACGTAAGGTACCGTTCGGTCAATAGTAAGGTAGTAGTGGGTGCCGAATAGCTATTTCCAGCAATGGGTTATGTTTGTAGTGTTGGTATTTATTTTCTATTCCACATATGCTCAATTTGATGGTTGCAAGAGTGTAGTACTAGGACATTCATGTGTTGTGTAGTATCTGCCTCGTAAGCGGTTCGCAGTATTGCATAGAGTTGATCACACGCACACACACCTTTTAGTTAGTGCATAATTTCAAGTACCTATTTTTAGACTGATTTAATCTATAATTTGTTCAACTTACGAAAAGAAATTAAATAATGTGTTTTGAATGGAGTATTTTATTATTCGATCATTAGGTAATAGATTATGCAATGTAAAAGGCTGGAGGGTTCACCTTTAGTTGCCCTATTTACCCTATTGTCGTATTGTTGTATTATCTACTATTATATCTTTTCACAAACTATCCTATTTTTTGTAGTCACGGAGACTGAGATGATCTTGATGATAATCAATGGATGTGTGATGTTATCATATTATAAATATAGGCTGTCTCTGACATAAATATAGCGTCTATTAATTTTGGTGTTAATAGTGTCGTATTCGATAATACATGTAGATATTTGATAATTAGAAATTGTTATATTATTTTACCACTTCTACAGAATATACAGAGCTAAAATTCCCCTAGTTTTGCCTGCATTCCAAGTGATGGCTCCACTACGCCACTGAGTTGGTCAAATTTCCATTCTATCCTCGCTGCACCACATGTCTATTATGAGTGTTTAGACTGGCTGTTACACACACTTGGGTTGTTGCAGGTGGAGATAATGTTCGCTACACACAGTCCTAGTGGTTTTCCCACCTACTATTACATTAAGTGCATCTTTCCGCACCTGGTAACTGCAGTGACAAAAGATATGGGTGAGACGAATCTGGTGCTAACTATTGAGAAGGAAGCCAGTGCACTGTGGGACAATTTCCTCTCCGGCGGAACTGATTCCGGTGATTTGCAGGTTAGTTGTAAAATAACTATTAGCATCAGTTTAGTGAGAACCTGTAAACTTGTAGAGTTTAGTGGTCCACTTTCGTCCTCCGTGACGCCGCGATGTATCCAAAAGTAGTGAAATCAGTTGTAATGGTAGTTCAAGGTTTCCGTCTCTTGGAATCCACACGGTGACCCGGTCATGATCTTGATGATGACGCAAATCTGTTGGCACAGGCTCTGGAAATTATGCAAATAGGATTGACTAGTTCATAGAACTGTCACTTTCGAGTGTATACACTTGGCTAAGGTAAAGTTTTTTAATCTGTGGACAGGCAATCACAGTTCATTTGTTATACATTCCTCCAGCAATGCTCATTGGCTCCGCAACCTGTTTTGCCTTCTTGTAATTGTTGTCCTTGCTGCTGGTCAAAGTCTAGAATGTGGGCAGCATTTAGTGTACAAACACTTCGTGCTTGGTCTGCGACGCAAGTCTTTCTGCAGTACATGCGAACTTCGCTGCTTGTACATGTTACTATACTGTGGTCATGCGTTGAGGTCGTGCACTGTACTCCTGTGGCATAGGTATGTTATAGAAGAGTATCCATTAGGGGTCGTTTTTCTTTGCCTTGAGATGGTGTTCCAACAACGGTTTGAACATAATCTCTCTGTATGAAATGTTTAGGAAAATCACTTTTTGGACAATAATGAATGGTAAATTGTATTACTGCTATGTAAACTTGTGTAGGCCTACATGTACAATACACATTGATACAATTGGAAAAAACAGTGCTGTTAGGTAATAAAAGCCAAATATGAATCTATGCACATTTTAAGCATGCACATTTTAAGCAATGCAGGGGACCCAGTTTCAAGGTCCTAACGCCACCCGGAGCCGAGATCCTGAGCGGCAGCATTGCTACATATATGAATCGTCTAAATTTTCGATTCTAAATCTGGTTGGATGATGGCAGACCGTTAACTGTAGACCATTAACCGTAGACCATTTCGTCTTCTGTTATATGATTATATCTGTATTGTATATTTGTATATATTTATGTGATATGTAGAGTGGATTATAACTCACAGCCATTCAAAGTATTTTCGTCACAATGAAATTCAGCTTGTTTTAGTTAAAAGGTACCTAGCAGTCACATCACCACGTCACACAGAAGTCTATCTACATGTAGTTACTACAAAGACGAAGTTCCCCACCACTCACCAAATGCAACAAATAACAGTAAAACATTAATCCAGTGTCCATCTTGTTTAAACTCCGCTACTATTCCCGCCTGCCTAGCCGACAGCTGTAGTTTAGTTCCATACAGAGACTGACCTATTACAATGTCGTCTAACACCTGCACATCCTGGTCTGTCTAGATTTAGGTATAGCAATGGAAAAAATTAAGATAGCCTTTATTCCGCACCAATGCAGAAGCAGGAGAAGTTGTATTCTCTGTATTTTATTGCTTGACCGCCCTTACCCCAAAGCCCAACCACAAATAAGAACCTAAGGCTATCCAAATCTCTCCACTAATTCACCTAACAGTCTGTCTAGCAGCTGATATTTCTCTGACCATCGATCGGTCAATTGACGCTGTGTTCTAACAGTAAACAAGAATTTCATGACTTGTTATATTTTTCGAGGTTGGTTTGGTGTATGAATATAATAACACCATGTGACTTAACACTACTAGCCTTGGCATAGGTCTAGACACAGTGTTCAGTCTGTGTGAAATTAAGCAATAACATTAGAGCACTACTTAATCATGTGTAAGCATTGTGCAATAGAGAAGTAGAAGTACTATTATTATGACTAATATTGGATTACCACTGTAAGATGTTATGCAATGTACTAGATAAATGTAGGCCTGCACCGGTGTTGCCTCCCCACTGATATTCGGTTTTTGTGGTGGTGGTAATCAAACGCCGGTTGACACCGGTTCTCTTGTGCCTAGTCTCATTCGGTGTCAACCGATGCCAAATTTGGATCGATATACCGAACCGCACCGGACCCCTTGATCCTGGTCTCAAGCGGTGTTAGACGGTGTCAACTTTGGCTCGATATACCGGATCGAACTGGTCCAGGAGCTAGTTTGCCTAATAGAGTTGTCCCATCATGACCGTTCAATACAAGGGAACAAAAATCCTCAACACTTTCTTGCAACATGAGTTCATGCCAATCATTGTTTATTTTATTTTCAGATATGGCTTCATTAAAACATAGTATATGTATATTATTTTATTTAAGTGGCTATTGGGCTAATGAAAGTAATCAGTGCTTACTCCTACTCCCAAGATTTTGTATTTGCCCATGTAGTCTAGTGAGTCTTAAGTTGCATTGGGTCTTACTTCACCTATTTTATGTAATTTTAATAAATATATTAAATATAAAAACATGAGGCTGGACACACACCCAACCGACTACATATAATTTATTAGATTTATTACTGATTGTGACCAAATTACAGAAGAAAAACAGCAAACATTGTTTCCACCACACTCGTACCATTGACACAAAAAGATAACAAATTTAAAATGACATGGGCTAACTTCATATCACAAGAGAAAGAAGAAACGCTAGCATAGTTGCATATGATGTAATGATAATGTAGGGAATCTTTCTTGCAAGCTTTCTTGATAGATTGCTGATTTGGTATAATTCAGTGTGTCCACCGATTGAATCTAGCAGATTTGTCTTCAGATGGGATATTACGATGGCTCAGTCCGATGAATTCTACCTACAAAATATTGATTGAACATTAGTATAAGTATTAGCTTATTTTAAATAAATAAAGAGCTGGTGCTTACCAAAAGCATAACTACACAACGATTTTAAATTAAAAAGCCATAATTTATAATGATTAACTATTATAAGCATTGTAGCTATTCTTAGTTACAAGCGAATATAACCAAACTTAAACATTAGTAGTAGATTAATTATAATAGAAATAATTATAATTAATCCAATGGTATGTTTAAATTTAATTATATTATTTATAATAATATAATCCATTGATTATATTCGATCGTATTCTACTGTTCTATTTCAGCACACTATTCATGAACAAAGCAATCATATGCAAACGATAGAATATAATATACCAGAATCTGCTAAGTTACGTAATTATGAATCAATTTAGTATAATTTAATAATAATTACTACCTCCACAACATCAATCACAGCCACGATGGCAGTTAATGTTGAAACGGATTAGCGAAGGTATGCAACCTAGTTTGAAGTGAGGTAAACAAGAACACGTGATAATAGACCGCATGAATATTGAATGACTACTGGCATAGCGGTCCGGTTCGATAACATCGAACTACACCGAACCATCTATATATCGTTTGGGCACGGTGCCGGTGCGATTCGGTGCATAAAAAATCTGCCGATGTGTAACACCGAGGGTTCACACATCGTTTACATCGTTTGAAACCGAAACACCGTGCAGGCCTAGATAAATGTATACAACAGTCCACAGGTGTCCAACATAATAATATACAATATGACATTGGAAATAGTGGCAAGGAATGTTATTACTAAGTTTTGCTAATTTGATGCTAATAATTTTCCCACATCACTGGATAGCCTCTGCAATGAAACAAGGGGAAACAACTCTAGTAGCAACCAGTTCATGAACACCTTGAACAATTTGGTCAAGTCAGCATTCCCCCGTTTCTCTACTTTTGTTTAGAAAGTGAGTCCAATACCAATCCTCTCCAATATCAATATCCAAGGGTATTGTATTGAATATTGCTGTTCGGATGTACTGGACCCCATGTGTACTTAGCCACCTTGTGATAGTAGTTGACACTGGTCAAGTATGTGTCTCATAATAATGTCAGTTTGCACGAGACTCGGTCATCTATAATACGTGACTGACTTGGCTGAGCGCGTTGTGTTTACAGTTTACGTCGTCCAGGTCATTGCCAAAATGCTTATGCAACACCTATTGGCACTCGCAGTCTGGTGTGTGGCTGGTGTTTACACACTGGCCAAGATAAAACTGTACACAATAAACATTGCAGGAATTTTTCGATTTATTATTAGACTTTGATTGTGATGCATTGTGTTCACCTGGCGTTACCATGGTTTCCTGCTTTTATGGCATCAACCTTTGATAGTTTTCCAATTATGAAAGTGATATTATTATTTTCCCCATAGTATTTTGAGTATTTTCTGAGTCTGGGCATTTGCATCAAAACAACCCGTTTAGGACTAGTATGGTGTTTCATTGCATTAACTCAATTTTTTTACATTCTACTGATGCATACAATTCATGTGTTAAGACGTGGGCATACACTAATAATAGACTATTATTTGCTATTCAAAACCTTGCAAACATTACCTTGTTTTTAAGCTCGATCTCCATGCAGGCGTATTGCACATCACTTGGACTAGTAACGCAGTCTACTGCTGCATGGGAATCAATAATGGCAATTGAGTTAATTGTGTGCATCAAAACATATACCTAGTTGATTATTGCTAGACTGATATAGGTTTTCAGTTTGCACACACAGCAGCAGTAAATTGCAAGTAGCTTACTGTAAACATGCTTTGGATTGAAATCGCTAGTAACTACATGTAGAAGTCAACTGCTTATTGAGATTCCTGTTCAGCATGGAGGCAAAAGTAAAATCTTATTTGCCACAGGCAGGCATTCAGGGTGCACAACTCTCGCTGCTATTTAGACTGTGGACTCTGGTTCTTCATCTTCCTTCAGCGACTCTAGCTGCTTTCTTTCTCATCATAAGATCTGCAATATCTGTATTTCGAGAGAATGTAGTCGGTGACAGTGTAAGTATGGCGGCTTATCGCAACTTCTGGAGGCATCCAGTACACATGCACTTTCCAGATGATTCTATACTTTCACTTTACATGTCTCTGGGAGAAAAACTTTGCAGGTGTAGGTGCTGTGTTTCTTGGGTTGGTTCACCTCTTAGAAATATGTCTCCGGGTGACTTTGCAAAATGATGTTGACGCTGCTGGAAATGGTATGCAGTATTCTGACAATCTCTGCTCTGGATATGATCGCAATTTTTGTCCGGTCTGGTGACTACAAGTTTGTGGTTTAAAATTGATTAAAAAGTTCAGTGCACCACTGGAGGTTATTTTGCTTCAACATACTAGTCCACATGAGGAATTTTTGATCACCTTTTACAAGTCTAGTGGGCGTATCATTCATCATGTACACTGCCTTTACCACTGCCCTCCTTCATGAGTCGCTCTTGCAGGTTCCTGACAGTCAACCATTTACTTGTACGAGAGCTTGTTATAGAAGTATTCCAAAATTTTTTTGCTTTTGTGAGACTGGGAATATCACACTGGCTCGCTATTTCTTAGTTTAGCATTGCAGAAGTTGATCACAGCTAGCTTTATCTCAGCTCAGCTGAAAAGTCATCGAAATGTAAGAGACCATAATATAAGATCAATGCAAGTGTTGATATTTTTACAGAAAAACCAGTTCCTCACCAAAGCTGACATCCTCAATGACTTGGAGGAGTTGAAGGGCCAAAAACCAGAACTGGGAAATGATGCGTGTGATGCAGAGGTCGGTGACGGACAGTACAGCCCTGTGGTCAAAGTTGAACCTCTTGACCTGACCAGTGACTCACAGGTATCATTTACTCGCACTGTCTTATGTAATTTTTGCTATCCATCATGGCTACCACCATGAAATACACGGTACCCACTCTGTGTTTGAATGTGAGTCGTCTGCCACAAGTGTGTGAGGTGAACATAACTGGGAGGACTGTATGTTGTGAATAGCACGAATTGTGACTTGACCTGAGAATGACTCCCTCGGTATCGCCAGGATGTACTTGTGTGAGCCCATGGTAATCACAAAACAATTATGGTCACTAGTCGATGACCTTATGCTGTGCATATCGTAGAAATGGTGCAACCCTGACCTCTACTTTTCTCTGAATCTTTCAAAATAGAGGAATTGTAGCTAATCTTTCTGATATGACACATAATCGGCAGAGTTGTGATCTATTAGGTAGAATTATTAAACATATTATTTCTACTAGTCATTATCCCCTCATATAATCCCTTTGTTAATTCTTCACGCATGCCTATATTTCAATAACCTAAGCTATTTTATGACTTTATTAATTAAATATCATAGAATATTAGTGTCAAATATAACGAATCTGTTTTTTGTCTATAATGATCTCCTACTGCAGTTTCTTAGTATTTTGTCGCACAATGTCGTAGGTGCAAGATGAAGATAGAGAAGGTGAGAATCTCGCCTCTCCTCCGGTAGTTGTACACAAATATAGCCCACCGAACATAGCCGGTATACTGAAGAGGACAACTTCAGAGTCTAGTGCTGACGATCAACTGCATCACATAGCTGATGTTGGAGCCGGTGACAGCTGCCTCAAGATAGCATGTG
The DNA here is from genome assembly GCA_935421135.1 of Bugulina stolonifera. Lineage (NCBI taxonomy): Eukaryota > Metazoa > Bryozoa > Gymnolaemata > Cheilostomatida > Bugulidae > Bugulina > Bugulina stolonifera. The sequence continues at coordinate 14,608,903 of OW285191.1, forward strand.
ACCCTGATAAGTCTAGTGATAGCAGCAATGGAAGCTCTCCCATCGACCTGCCTTCACCTCGTGAGGTAATCACTCAACGTTTTCCATTCTCCATAATGGTAACCAATAGTATACCAGAAACAAAAAATAGTAGACCCGTAGACGTACAGTGTACATAACCCACCCCCCTTCCTCCCCCAATAACAATAGTGAACCGAGTTTCAAAGAATAGTCTTAAAACCTGGAAAATGTAAAACACTGGTATTAGTGATTATATATCTCCGTAGTATTCCACCCATCTACCACATTCAATTATTGTATTCATTACCACGGCCAGGTTCGTGACCAGATGCAAGGCTTCTAAGTCCTTATTACCCTCCTTAACAAATACTACGTGATTAATTGCTGGTTTTATCAAGCTCTCTGGCGTATAAGGTGTCATGTGGAGTTCACGTCAGAATTAGTAGTGTTTTTTTCTCAAATACGTCTTTCTCTCAAATACATGGAATATCAATGTGCTGTGAGTGCCATATTCTATTTGTGAGTCATTTATTGGTAACACACAGCTAACAGTCGTCTACGTGGTTGTTTAGAAAAGCATCGACCGAGACGACGTATTTGCTGGTAGTAAACTGGTGAGGGGCATATTTCTGTAGAGCCAACTGTTCGGTTGTTTATGGACGTAACATGATTTCCTGTTATTTGCTTCACTTGTTATTTACTGCCGATTGTATTGAAATGGTTAGCCCCAGCCGTGCTTAGGAACACTGTCTTCACTATGCTACCAATGTACGCATATAGAGGAGAACTGCACATTTTCTAACACCAAAAGCAACTATCAGAAGTTGAAATCAGAGCATTGTTCTAGCAGAATACTCCAGTAAATACTTGATTTATTCTGTAACTTTAATAGAGGAAGAAATCCGTCTCCTTCAGTGACAAGGTGGAGGAGACAATGTTCAAGTCAAAGGATTCGGTGTGTCACATGCACAAGACTCTACTCAACAGACGCAAGAAACAGAGGCAGAGGGAGAACAGGAAGGAAAACCAGGATCGTATACGTAGGAACAGCAGTACAGACCACAGTAGTGGCGATGAACAACATAGCAAGGTTAGTCTAAGTAACCACCAGCTTCTATATTTGATGTAAGTTACTTGTTACTTGCTACATCTCAATACTACATACATGCATGCAAGTTTAGTGAGTGTTGGATTTACCTCCCCTGGACTATTGCTGATAGACTAGCAACACATTTCAGTTGAAAAGAAATCATTTCAAATTGTCCAATCAATTCAATTAATTACAGGTAATAAATAATGTATCAGTTTGAGATCCAATTTAGGCATCAATCATTCTCCTTTCTCATATCATGGTGAGACTGAATACATACTGTACATGTAGACCTATTAGAACACTAGAATAAGTTGAGCTCCAGTTCAAGGTCAGGGTCAAATGCTCACCCATCTGCTCATGGGGACATACTCAGTGAAAACCACACTCTAGTATGCTTATAGTTACGTTCAGTGATTAGTCAGCTGACACGTAGAATCTGGTACCTTGTAGAGAAGAGGTGGTAGACGTAGACGTCATAGCAGTAGTACGAGTGAGGACAGTGCACTTAGTCCCCGCTCTCCCACAACTGATCCTATGACATCATCCACAGAGCTAGCTAATGATCAAGCGCGTTCTTGTGAAGAGAAGTCGTCCTCCAATCCGCCTGTCCAAGCTAAGGAGGCTAATAATCAACAGTCGGACATGGTGCTCAACTCTGATGATGACGAAGACGGGGCCGAAGAAGGCTACCATGAAACCAATGGTTCCTCGACTAAAGGAGGGAGCCATTCTGTCACTAACTGGTCAGACAGTTCCCAATTTGTTGATAAAACAAAATGTGCTTTTGATTTCAACAATTCCGTTATTTTTGATCTTGATTAATGTACTCATATTGTTCACCTGCTTGCCAAACAGGTTCAAAGTTCTTTACAAACTTCTATTGATATTCTTCATAATATTGTCTTTCATATGGCAAGCTATTGTGTGATATTGTCATCTTTATGTTATTCATAGTCCCTTAGATCAGCAAGACTTTTATGCATCTATTACACAATTCTTATCCCCTTTTCCCACTTTGGGTCCCGTTTTACAAATAGTTGTCTCTATTTCTGGTTGATATAATCAATATTTTCTGATTAACTGTAAATGCTGTATTTGCTCCACAAGATATATTATGTAATATGTACATATACATCAATTTCTATAATTCGGTTGCCATTTTGACTATTATAAATAAAATAATGTCAAGCCCATGTGCTTGTTTATCAAAATAAATCTACCAAAACACTCACTAATGATAGTATTTATTATTAGCTAAGGAGTATTAAATAACATTCAATATATAGTTTATTATCGATATAAATTTAATAGAAAATATTACAATATCATGTTGCCAAAAAAGCTTCAAAATGTACAAAATTTACAAGATGTTTGCGAAAAATGCAAAAGTTTAAAATAAGTAGTGCGAACTTTTCCGATAATGGAATGATTTGTCTAATGGCATAAGGTTGCAGGAAGTAACTGAGCTATTATAGTGTGACTGTGACATACATAGTGTTATGGTATGTAGGCGTCTGTAGTTTAAGCATTAACCTTTCTATAACCAGTAGTAAAGTTTAAAGGGAGACCATTGGTCGGCAGCTGAACTGGGAAATGTGTAGATTTTGTGTTGGCGTCCATCAGCTCCCACTGACATCCGCGTGTTACTTGACAGACAAACAATTGGATGAACATCGACATATACTTTTCACCAACGCAGCTTCTTATACCATTCCCACCAAATGGTATATAACTGTCATTTTGCTTGTTATTCTCCCATCTGTCCGGATTGAAGGATCTGGCGTTGGTGAAATTCTCTTCTACTTCATGTTGATCTCTTATGCTATACAGGACTGTCCATCCTTTAGGAATTTGGTAACCCTGCAACATATCAAGTAGATATAGCTTAGTTTCAGTTTTTTACCAATGAATAAAAGTAGATTTGAGACTGAGGCTACTGATGAAGAATTGACCTGATGGTTGTTATGATTGGACAAGCTTACATAGTCAGTCAATAGTTTTGTGATTTCTAACTAATAATGTGCCTACCTCTAATTCAAAAGTCTTCAGCACTTGTCTAAAGCCACCCCCATATGGTGGAGCGAAACGGAGCAGCTCTTTGCATACTTGTTGTAGATATGGAATGTTGGCCAGTTTATCAGTATGTAAATCACCTCCTTGTAACAGATCAATTTTTTCCAGTTCAGCAGCTATTTTGTCAGTTACCTCTGGATGCCTGGCCAACTCCACAAATGTTGAACAACATAAAGAGCTCATACCTGTCAAATAATAGGCAAACAATAAATTTTTGACGCCATTCTTCATACATAATCATAATTGAATGCTATGTTGTAATAATTTACCAGTATTTATAATGAGATGAAAGATGCAGGATAGTAACCACATAATTGGTTCCAAGGGCATAATTCCACTAGTTATGCAAATCTCTCTGCCAAGCGGGTTACAGGGTCTAGATTTTGGTAAATCCTATCAAGTGCTATTATTGTGATGGACACTGCCATTACTTTACTACAATAATATTATTCCTGTTAGACGCAGTTGTCTTGGGCAAGCTCTTTATAACCTTAGAACTACAATTAGGTTTGGGGAATCGGGTTCAGGCTCCTCATAGATGAAGAGAGAAAACAACTTCTTCTACTTAAGCTTCGGCAATGAACTGAGGCTAGCTTGGGCTTGTCTACATTATTTTTGCACCTAATTTTGAATCTACTGTTGTGTCTAAATATAGATTAGATTAAAAACCCCAGATTAGGAGGGTCTAGCACTGAAGACAGGCTTTTATGGGACCGTACTAAGGCTAACTACTAAAATAGTATCAATTGCATTCAACTCACCATGGTAGGCTGAGAAAAGCATCTCTATGATTGTGTCCTTCAGCTCCTCTGTGGTCAGGTGACCATCTTCTACTTGCTCCCTCAGAATGCAAAGAGCGTCAGTCGTTGATTTCTTGTCGTTATGCTGTTTAACGATAATCTCATCCAACACTTTCAAAAGTTGTTTTCTTGCTTTCATGGCCTGAAGCAGGTAAAGATAGGCATCTTACTCACATTCTTACATTGAGAAAATTCAATTGAATTAGTCTAGTTTAAACTGACAGATAGAATTCAGAAATTAAGTTATGAGTGTATAGATCCTCAGCCTACTAGTAATGCCCAAATATATTTAAAGGGAGTCTTACCTTATGGAATCCAAAACCAGGTAGATCAATTGGCAAGGTGAAGAAGTTCTCAACCATTGCTTCCATGTTTGCCATCATTGATTTCATTTGGGTTTCTGAGCAATCACATCCTAGTAGCATGGATGCTGTAGCTTGGAATGCAAGCTTTCGACTTTCTGCTAGAGCCATAACTTGTCCTCTCTCACACCAACTTCTGATACGTTCAGATATAATTCTTTCCATGCCAGCAGCATAGCCTATATCAATCAAGAATAATAATAAAGAAACACTTTCAAAGCTTCGTCGAAAGAGCAGTAGGCATGAAGTCATGATTGTCATGGCCGAAAATAGAATTTGAAACTGACCTTTAATGGCAGATGTAGTGAAAGCTTTCATTACAACAGAACGTCTTGATGAATGCACTTTCTTGGTTGATGTAACGAGTCCACCTCTACCCATTATCTCCTTCACTGATGTTGGCCAAGCCATCGTCACCAGCGTTTCTTCATTCTTCAAAACTTTACTAATGTTCTCATTCCCCCAAATTCTAATGGTTGGTTTTCCAAGTATGTGCGTCTTGTATACATGTCCGTATTTCTCTCGACGTTGACGATAAAAGTCAAAGCCCTGCAACAATATCGTGATGTTAGAGAATTAGATGCAAAAAGGAATTTGGAATAGTACAATAACCATGCTTGAAAGTGCAACTAAATTTAATTACAATGATTTTTCTTCAATCGATTAATATAAAATCATTTATGAGAGGGGAGAGACAGTGCCATAATAGTAATATTACCTTGAAGATCATGCTGATTGTTTCGCCAACGAATGGTAGACCAACAGTTCCAGGTGGTAGAGGCAAACTGCTGGTAGTATCCTTGGTGTTGTTTACATAGTAACTCCATAATGATATGGAGAACAGTAACAAGGTTAGTGGTACCAGATAAGGTAACATCACTTCAATTCCTTCCACAAAACTTCCAATATCCTAAACGAAAAAATTACATAAAAAATAAGTTTAGTCTAAATACATACACGGATATTTCTAACAGATAATCTACATACATGCACATCTTTATCATTATAACAAAACATTTGAAGAAAGCAACAGACCAAAAAAATAATTCACCAGAAAATATATGAAAGCTACTAACACCTACCATGTTAAATATAGCAGTATCTCAAGCTGATTATTGCTCCTGTGTTTGCTCACTGTAAGAACACTTTCAACAGTTTAGATGCTTCTAAGCCAGCTACTGTCCAAATGATTTGTGAACTGATGAGCAGCGGTATTTATACTTCCAGATCAGTGAATGATATGCACGAGCAGACAACTGTCATCCCATTGGCTAGTGAGATGAGCTCTAATCTAAATATACTTTCTGAATAGAAAGAATGGAGTAATCTTGATAATAGCCTACGATATATTAGTATAGCTATTTATGTTACAATATTGCATCACTGAAGTGAAGAACCAGTGACCTTTAAAGTTTGTAAAAATGTACAATGTACATGCGTAATAGTAAAACATATGCGATTTGGACCATTGCCTAAACTCCTGGTTCTGGACCTTTCCTTGACCGGTCAACTTTAGCTTTCTCAGAATCACTGGTCTGAAATATTTTTGACCACCCAGTTTATATACAAATTATGAAATAATTATTCCTAATAATACCCAACTGTGTTTTCATGTTGCTAGGCGACATGGTTCCGTATGTGTGGAAAAATTTTACTAAACTGGATATAATTATTATTAGTCAGATATTTTCATCAACATCTAGTTGGTAACTATAATAAACATGTGAGGCATATAATAATATATTTACTAGTTGTTTGTATTGATTTAGATCTCAATTTTTTATGTTTTTCTGTCTAAAGGTTATAATACTGCGGATATTACCAAATATATAGCTACACCACTTTCAATATTATTGTACTTTTGTACATGTACTGGAGCAGGTATAGGTGCACCAAGAAGCCTTGATTTTAATGAAGCGGTAGAAAATCTTGCATAGACTGGCTACATAGAGAAACCTTGGCTGACCATGCTACCAGTAGGAGCCTAGGTCTACATTGTACAGAATAGTGGAAAAGGTTTAGTTTGCTATACATTTACACATTGTATAATCGAAACACATTACCTGAGATTACACTTTCTGAATGAAGGTACTGCTGGTTTGTACTTGATAAATGGTAAATGAGTATCCACGGCATACTTGGGTATGTTATATAACACCTGTTTATGTGTACATTTACCTTGTAGAATGTTATTTTGTAAGCAAAATGTACATGTAGGCTACATAATTATGTCAGCACCTCCATAGGGAGGCCTGTGTTCTCAGCATATTACATTTGGTAGTCTACTTGAAGGAAGGAGGTGTGACCAGCGTTCCCCTACCCTTACCAAGAATGTGAATGGGCCTCAAGTAGTCAATATTACATAACAAATAAGAGACTTGAGCTGCATACATGACATTGAATGCAATGTTTGATCACGTACACCCCTCATAACTTTCTATATATTTGGCTATTGAGAGCAGACTTCACATCATTAATGTGCAGTATAATGGATAATCCAAGACAAAAATTACAAATATTTCAGGCCATCTTATGCAATACTGGCTCTACATGTGACATAAACATTACTAGAATTCTTCAGTGTAGAAGCTAAATCCCAGATTTATAGACTATGCATACACTACCATGTCATATTTATACGTAATAGTATAATAAATATTACATCATGAATTTTGTAACTTGTGTTAGTTCTTTGATGTCCTCCCACTCTCTCTATACCAAAGCATTTGATATAATTATGGATTATTATATTTGTAACATCTCATTGGTAAGATATAAAACATACATGAAGTCAGACCTGGATATTAATGATATACGTAGGCATATTGTACAACTGTAGACTTCCCATAACGATATTGTGAGAAAACTGTAGTTTACATGCACATGTAGTTTAACTGAACTTCTGGCTGAGTTCTGGTAGGTAGTAATTGAATGTCTTGTGAGAGATTTATGAAGTTCTGCCATCTTATAGCTTATAGCCAGCACAATGTTGTAAATTGCACATGTACATCTATACAACATTAGCGCTAGAGTCGTCTTCACTACTATTCAGTATGTTTCCTTTATAAATATACTCACTTCCAAGACTTGACAAATCAATGAGCAGAAGTGCAAATGTGTAAACAGCAAACAAACATAAATGTTTTGAAATTTTCCAAACATTTTGTCATTCTTTTTCTGATGGGTGGAATAAAAAGTTGTGGGGGGTAGAATTGCGACTATAAGTATGCAACTATCAATGCCTGTCCCTTGATGAACTATTGCTGACTTGAGATCAATCTAACTATCTGCAAGCATGTGCTAATGCTTAAGATTGAACATTGTTCTTCTGCCAAGTATGCCCACACTAAAATGGTCTATAGTCAAAAGGAGTTCAACAATTTACTGCACTCCATTAGGCCTAGATTACATTCAATTTATACAAATTATAATTCGCTAGTAGAATTTATTAATCAAATGTATTTATAAATTTACCGCTGGTTCTTGTTAAATAGTGAATACCAAACATGTGCTCTCATTGTTCAAAAACTAACTTCTGCAGCGTCCAGGGCTAGACAGAGCATATGGACGTGCCAAGTGATCTTTATACAAATACAAAATATATTGTTAAACATCACTCCGAGGCCTTCGACCTGTTAACAAGTGCAGTTAACTGAATTTGCTGTTGTATGCTATTTTGCACATGTTATAGACTGCAGTTATGACATAGTCTGCAGCTATTATCCATAAGAGCATAACTCCATTGGTCGGTTATCAATTCTGCTGATAACACTAATTCATAAACACACAAATTACACATAAATCTTTGTTTTTTTCAGTTTGACAGAGTTGGTGTAATTACATGCAGACGGTATATAATATTGCATTGCTCTCATCTCTATGAAATGTTATACAAGTACGAGATTGTTTAACATACCATTGCAACAATTTGCTGTCTCTTATGTCAAAGAACTTAATATCCTGCTGTGCGCTTTTGAATTTTTCTCATCAACTTGAATGTAAACAGAAAGGTGAAACACAGGCCAAAGGGAAGATAAGATGTTTTGTTTGTATAAACGTGAGCACTGGCTATAGCGGGTAAACAAACGGAGAATCATCATAGAATGTGTACCTTAGCTTCAGTTCCTTGTAAAAAATTACTTATCATTGACATTAATCACTTGATGGTGCTGACTATTAGGACAACATGCTATAGAAGTGACAAGCCCTGCAAGTGGTCAAAAGGTGACTTCATCAGCAGTAGATCAAAGCATAGAGGTAAAAATTAGTCTAATTGTTAAGTCTAATACAGATAAGGTAAATGAAATCATTAAATTGGCATCCAGTCAGCTAGATATCATTTTATAACTCCAGGCCACAGGCAAAGATCAAGTTACATTATTTTGCTATGAGGCTAAAAGTATCATATTTTATTTCTTCTTAATTTATCATGTTTTATTTGGCTGAAATAATTGCGTCACAGCTCATCTTCAGGTACAAAGGCCATATAAAGTAAATAGTTTACAGTTATCTATAGGTTGTATACCTGTAATTGATTGTACCATAGTTATGTTTCTATTACAACATTACACCCTTCTTCAATGATAGATTCATTTGCCACTGTTTAGGAATGTAGGCTATAGTTGCCAAGTCACACATTTTCTTACTGATATTTTCAAAGCATTACCTTGCCATGTACACATGTATAAAAAATGATTTTGTTATAATATAGTAACAGTATACAACCTATTTGTACGCATACATGAAAAACACAGGATGGGGAGACAAATAGTGGACATACATACATGTAAATATGTGTCAGTGGTGTATGTATTCACTTGTAGCTGTATGTACTGTAGTTATAACACTTGAGAAGTGTCTTATGTCAACCACTGCGAGTACAACTACAGTATGTATCAACTACTGCGAGCACAACTACAGTATGTATCAACTACTGCGAGTACAACTACAGTATGCATCAACTACTGCGAGTACAACTACAGTATGTATCAACTACTGCGAGTACAACTACAGTATGTATCAACTACTGCGAGTACAACTACAGTATGTATCAACTACTGCGAGTACAACTACAGTATGTATCAACTACTGCGAGTACAACTACAGTATGTATCAACTACTGTGAGTACAACTACAGTATGTATCAACTACTGCGAGTACAACTACAGTATGTATTAACTACTGTGATACACTTTGGGCTGCAGTAAAAAACTAGAATCACTATTCTATTTTTGTATCCTTTAGAAAATCCAAAATATTGTTCAATTCTAATTATATAACCATTGAAACGTACAATCTCCATTCAAGGAAAAGTTCAGTGAATTTTTACAATATTGATGAGAGGGTATGTATTGTAGTATATTATAAATAAATATATTTAGTAAATGTAACTTGAATGTGATTCTATTCTATGAGGTCTTTCTCTCACGTGTTCCACATTAGTAGAACCTGAGGCTGGAGGGTCACTTGGAGTTCAACAGTGAGCAATAAAAATATATTGATGGTAGAATGAACAGATTGACAGAGGATAGAGTAAAGATGTATCAGCTGCTAAAAATAATTAGATTATAACTATTTAATTTGACACATTAAGTCAATTCTTGCACAGGTGCGGTTCATTTAGAAAACATTTTATGCTGGTGGTAGAGAGATAAATTGTGTTATTAAAATAGATATTTCATTGCTTGCTATAAACCTGCATACTATTACAATTTAACTCCTCGTTTAAAATAATACATCCTAAATATCAATAAGGTTGTAGGTTGTCACACAAGAGCGAAAAGATGTCATAGCATAGCTTAGGTTTCATGCGTTTCATGCACATATTTGGTAAAATTGCAACAGGAGAATTTGAGTGCATATCACACTCCTCACACTATGCGAACCACCCAACTACCAACCACTTTCATGGAGTATTTGTCTATTTACTAGTAGAGCCTAAACCTTTACATGTTGTAACTATGGTACAAGAATGATTCTCTAATACCCATAATTGCCACGTTCCCCTGACAGTAATTAGGGAAATTCAGTATTAGGTTGGGGGGGGGGGGTACCTAAATCCCTAAATATTAAAGAGTTTCCAGCAGAATCAGGGAGAATTGGTAAGAAGGATGTACATGTATGCTGATGCCATTACTAAAAGTTAACACAATTCAACTTCCACAATAGATAGAACTTCCATAAAATTTATGTTCTAAATATCAGCAATTCACCGCTTAATTAAAGGGTACTGCTGATTTATCTGTAGTATTCTACATTCTAAAAGGTTGCGTATATGCGTACAGTGTAGTACATATTCAACAAGTTGCCAAAAGATTCCCAAGGTCCAAGGCTGTGACTGATTATCTATGGCTGCTCTCACATATTTTGACACTTGCATGGCTGAAATGTGTATACAATAAATGTTTGCAGATATAAAAGATGAGTTGAACTTTATCTGAACTGTGCCTCTGGCTGAGCTGCATGCATCCCAGACATTAACTCAAACAATCTGATACACCTGTAAGACCACATCTTGGCCTTCTGTCAACCTTCAACCTGCCATGACTTGTCATAACAATAGGATTATCTAGACAATGACCTTTTCTAGCCACTGCAAACTGTTAAAATTATACTAGGCCTCAAATTAAATTTTAAAAAATGCAATTGATAGACAAAATCAGCTATGCAGAATTTGAAATTCAAAATATATGGATTAAAAGAATTCATTTAATGGTGTGTTTTATTACAATGTTTTATTCATATGCTACACAGGTGTTAGTTTTACAAATAGCGCTTAGAAACTGTTGGAACATGCTTAACAATTGAGTTGACAATTTCCCTATGTGCATTGGAGATTTTTACCAAACCTCCATTTTCTAACTGCCATTTTCAAACAGTCACACTAATTCAGCTGCTAGTTGTCCTCAAGTGAATCCTACATGTGCAGTAATAGGTCACAATCAAGGTGTATTTGTCATCATCAAAGTACTTCCTTTGTATTCAAGGAAATACAGAATGCTGTTGACTAGCTCTAAACCATAACTGCGTGGGCTGCAGGGATATGAACTTTTTGCTGAATACAATTGAATCACTTTTGATCATAAAATCAACTGGACACCACAAATTGTTTTATTAAATCAGCATTAAGAGCTGTTAAGTGGAACAAAATTCGTAAAATCTGATTTCTCCCTCTAGTGAAATTCAATACAGCAAACAGTCTAAGTTGCAGCAGACAATAAAACATTTTTGGATATACATTATGAGAAACATGAGATGAAGCTGTTGTTTTTCTCAACCAAAAATTACTTGCTTTAATTAACAACTTAGAAGCAAATATTGATATTCAACTTAACAAATGTGACCTTCCCTGACATTATCAGTGTCAGCCTTGTGACACCTGCGTAAATGTCCTTACTTTGCATTTACTCAGTGCAGCGCTTTGCTGTAAACAAAAATTTAACCAAATTTAATACAAAGATTGTTATGGCTGTCTACTGAATAACATTTTTGGGAGTGCAGTACAAACACTGAATAAATGTACATCACAGTTTAGCCAAATAACAACAAATAATAATTTAGCTCTAATAAGCCAACATGTAAAATTTTAAGGCCAACACTAAGCAATTGTTTACGCTGTAATTAAATGGACGTGTTGTTCACGGAGAGAAGACAACTTCAACGTTTATTGTCTTGATTATATCATCCATGTTTATGATTTGGAAGCTGTGGGGTGAAAGAACCCAGGTTAGGCAACTACTCAAAAGGAAATTCTAAACTGAAAAATGACTAAGAATCAATTTTAGATTTCTTAAAATAGAATGGAAAACAAGAGTATTTGATATCAGATGAACTGTTATTGTATCAATATTTATAATACGATGATTTACCAAGAAAAAGTGTATATTTTTGTACATCAACTGTGCTTATGTAATATAAGATGATTATTCTACAAGTAACATTGCACTTAGTAATACCGGTTGTGTATATAATACTCGTACGTACAAGTACGTTATGTGTAATTATAGTTGATGTTCCATTAACATTCAGCATCTATATGTTATGATTCCATACATACTGTTGTTACACCCACATGTCGATCACTTTGTGTTTCAAATTACACGTGTAATTTGCTAAAGTAATACTACTTTAGCATTCCATTATTGTACTACAATATGACCAATATTTTAATTTTATTGAATAAATATTGTAGTTTGGTTACACTACTACGTTTCCATACAGTCTCCTTATGGGAACTAGTAGGAATTGTTACACTGTGTACATACTACATAGCTCGAGGATGTAATTGTACAGAAGGTTGTGAACTATGGTTGCACTACATATTATATTATGCATAACATAAAGTATTATTGTTTATTAACATCTTGCAGAAGAAGAAGGATATAGACACAAAATAATATTTATTTGTTTACTGAGAAATATATGTAATTATGCATACTATACTAATTATTTATGACAGATAATATATAAATGATGTTTTGTTGTTTTTCATCCCAGCTATCGATTATAATAAACAAATAAATATACTTTATAATAAATTTATTATGTTGATGTACACATTCCATTACAGCAAAGCAGCACCAGGTTTTCTACTTGTTTTGCTGAACATAATGGGTGACATCACGTACAACTTGTGTGAAAATAAATATATTTTGGGATAGCGAGATAATAATTATATTTTTTAATTAATTCAGATTTTAAAATAATAAAAGTATGCTAATACAATGATAATAATACTTATATACCCTACACCACTAATAATCCGATTATTTACCAGGTCAGAGATTACAATAAGTTGTGTGGAAACTCCCTTAATTGTGATAACATGATAATCTTTGATAGGAATAATTCCAAAGACCTCAGAAATTAAAAATGTGTCTCAACTTTATGGCAATTTCTATTTCATTCAATTAATTTTACTACAAGTATAATAGTTAGTCGACTTAAATTGTACTCAAATGTATACACCAATAATATACCTTCATAAAAATACGTTTGATGTAAAACCATTGAAACTAAGGCAATATCTCAGACGGAAAATAAAAAGCTATACTTTTACACAACGGAATGTAAAAACAGGTACAATATTTTTTGACTAACTACATGCACAATACGACAATAGAAATGTATTATTTATTATACAATGTGTAGTAGATATCGAAAATAAATTTCCAAACGTAGTAGAATTGGATTTAATTACTATTAGCTTTATATGCTTGAGACGTATAACGCTGCCCATCAGATAAAAAAGTTAATCATTTGAGACTATCAAAAATGTAATATCTACACTACATGGCACAACTTGTAGATAAGCTAATTTACATGTTTAGACCTCATGATCCATCTGCTCATTTATTAGACTAAATTTAGTCCTTTCCATGCGTAGGTGTATGTGATGCTATTATAAGCTCAAAGAAATAACAAACTGTTATTTTGTCAAGTGTAGCAAAGGGATAACTTGCATTTAGGAATTCGTGTACCAAGGGCCCTAGGCCAAGTCCATTTATATATTAAATTGAAAAACAAGTTTAAAATGTTTTCCATCTTTGGTTCTAGTGGAGGAGACAACTCCTCCAAGACTATGCACTCTAGCTAAAAACACATAATATAATACTACATTTATGTGAAAACATACCAGCAAATCTGGAGTTGTCTTTACCTTTCAGTGACTTGCACATCACCAACTACTGGTAGAAGCAAGGCATGGCTGTTGTACGTTACATTGGTTATGTAATCATAGCAGCCATTGGAACAACAATAGCTAGCAGACAGTACCTTGGTGAGTTTGATTATTATTAATTGTTGGAACTGTACAAGCTCCACATAGGTAATGACAACTCCGAATAAGTAGAAACCTGCAGTGCATGGCTATCATTGAGTCTGCAGCCTCAGTAGATGCATTGTTTGGACACAGACTAGTGTCTAACAAATGTAAGAAACTCCTCTCTGGTTTTAGGGTCTTCTCTGAATACTCCCAGCATTGTACTGGTCACAGTCTTGCTGGACGTCTTCTGCACACCTCTCATCATCATACACATGTGTCTGTAACAGGAAACACCGGATGAACCAATCATATGCAATCAAACATGAAAATAAATTTGAAACTCTGACTAGTAAAAAAGAACGAATGACAGGACCACTTTTATAAGATAAAACAATAGTCTTCAAAAAATTTACAGATATTGTTTTACTTACTGGGCCTCAATGACCACCCCCACCCCAGCAGGTTGTACAGCATCAGTAACAGCTTGGGCTATCTGTTTTGTTAACCTCTCTTGAACTTGCAGACGTCTAGCAAATATCTCAACTAACCTGAAAAGAATATGATGACAATAACATGTTGCATATAGTTGAAGAGTTATCCACTCGTAGACGTCGATATTGAAAGAGGGAACAACTACCTATTATAGTTCAAAATGATAAGAATGCAATGCAACTAAATACATTGTATGTATATTATGACTGTATTCCTGTTGATGCACACAGTAGCTATGTGTCTCTGACTCTCAATTAATTTTTAACGCTTTTATCTATGAAATAGATTTCTTTCTTCATCCTGAAGTGCATTGTAATGGGAAAAATAACATACAATCATATAATACACAAAGATAGTATACATGTAATATGGAAAAAATGTACTGGCAGTCAGTTTTCACTTGTACCATCTGAATCAGTTTTTTATGCTGATTCAGAATTACATGAGCTTTGGTGACCTCCACCCTAGCATATTTATGCGTACAGAAATAGATTCAAACGGTGCAAGAGAAGACAACTGTTAGTATGTACACCTTTAGATAACTAACCTTGCAATTTTACTGAGTCCCAAAACCTTTTGAGTTGGTAAATAGCCAACAGCTACCTTGCCATAGAATGGTACCAAATGGTGTTCACACAGAGAAAATATTTCTATGTCCTTCACAATCACCATTTCATCAGTATCTTCATGGAATATCGCATCATTGATGATATCTAAAAAGAGAGCAGATAAATTCTTTAAGGACACATCATATACTTGTACAATCATGTACTTAGCACACACGACTGGATCTGCACTGCATTTGGTTGCAAACAAACAAAAACTAAGTTGCTGCAGTAAAAATTTACATGGCCTTTTCTAATGTGTCATTTAAATTTGAGTGGAAACAAATCACAAAAAAGAATTAAAAAGGACATTAGGGAATAACTTTGGTACCATTGAAATACCAGTAGGTCTAATGCCTATTTAGTACAGTTTGACACATGTAGTTGATGCTGTCAACAATTCAACAGAGCACTTGACATTAACCTGCTCACATCCTATCAATCACAACACCTCAGCTTACCACGTTATGTTACTATAATAGCTGACATTGATTTTCTCTAACATGATGCCATTTATCAGATGAATATTGACTTTACAGTATTATATTATTGTGAGTATACTATTATTTTGTTTAATTACTACATTAGATAGGATAGGCTGTTGCACATCAGGTTATTATTACTTTACCTTCACTGGAATGGTGAACATATCAAACATGTGATTATTATTATGTAATTACATGTATATTATACTGAATTAGTACATTACATGCGTACATGATTGTATATCCTTTGGTATTTTTTAATGTCTTTTTCCTAATTGTCTTTGTATGTACAGAGACATGAATCGGTGTAGCGGAAAACCTTGGTGGTGAAATGCTTGCTCTATATAACAGTGAAACATTGCTCATATAATAGCAATGTTGGTAAAAGCATACATAATAGTTATAGTACAAAAATTCCTGTGTTTATTTTAGCCACTAACAGCTACATAATATAATACATAATATGTTCTTATAATCTGTGGATGGAGCAGTGAATAAAAGCTTCCTGCTTACAGCTGTAGCTTTGGCCACTTGCAGCTATGCTTTGGTCCATCTGCAGCATAAGATTGGCCACTAACCACATTGTAGTCATATTATAGTAACTACATGTATATTAAGCAAGTGTGGGGTCAACAAGGGCATAAGGTGTCTTTGCGACCTCTTAGACGGGCCCAGGTCACAAATAAAAATCACAACATGGCCCTGGATTTTGCTTGGCCGGGCGAAACCATCCCTAGCTCACCGGCACACCTGATTTCTTCGCGCGAAAATGAGGTTTTTGCTTTTGGCCCAGGCCGATGTGTTCGCGACCTTGTGACGGATGTGTACCGGAAAATCGGCCTGGGTTTGAAATTTAGGTGGCGAAGACACCTATAAGTGTTTTGAAACAGTCATTTTCCAAGTGAGCATCTTTTTAAAAAGTTCAACTGAATGAGTGTGGTATGCATATATCTGGTTGTACAGTTGGGTTGCTGGTGGACTACAAATATATATAGAGAATACTATGTGACTTTCAAGCAATTCACCAAGTAAAATGGTACATGTACATAAAAGGAATGAGCTATGTATGTGCGTATGGGTGCTGTATTACAGGTTTGTTTATGAAACACTATTTTCCAGCTACTCCCTTTATCACCGTATTTTTATATGATAGCAGATCCATTGAAGGAAGTATAAGCAGGGTTTAACACAAAGAAAATGCGAGTACATTAATACAAGACCCTATTTACGCAAAAAAATATGTACATTCTTTATTCTACATAACTTAACTAGATTGAAACTGTTTTGATTTACATGCATATTATAGCAAACGTATAGTTTGATGTTACCTTGCAGTATATAACCTATGTCACCGTTTTAGATTCAGCCTTGGAAGAATAATATCTCATGTTCAAATTTGAGGCTGGAAGTGTAAGGTGTGAATATACAACAGGAGATGACTCAGTCACTCCTAACACATACATAAAATCCATGTACAGTTCCTTCTAAATATAAATACATCATATATCTACCGTACATGTATAATTAGAATAATCATACATATTTTCTATCTGCTTAGCTATTTTCTCACGCATCTTTTTCATTAAAATACTTCATAGCTATTATATAGAATTGATACAATAGCAGTAAATATTATAAAATTAATGCAGGAAAAATTGAGCTATACTGACATCAGTCTAGGAACCATCTGCTCTTTCCGGCAACACTTCCCCAGGAATGAAGGGTTTGTCCCCCCCAATTCTTTAGTGCAGCCCCATTTATAATTTCAGGTCAAAATTGTTCTTATTGTGGTTACAGCGTATTGAATTGGTCAATATATACATAAAGTGGTGTGATACAAGTATATCTAAATAAAAATTATATCGTGATTCCAAAATCCTATGACACCACGTATATTTTAATGACGACATATTGGAGAGGAAGAAGATAATTAATATACAAAATTATAAAAAATATTATTTATTCACCATAATTTAGGTTAGATTTGAGGATGCACCAGTTTAATGTTTTTTGCACAATAAAATTTCAGTAGTACTTTTACCTGTGACAGAGGAAAGCTAAGCTAAGGCAAGATGGAAATATAATTATATATTTTGTTGTCCTCTGGAGTGATAAAAATAACCAGGTAACCCACAGCTACATGTAAGGTGTGGCACCTGTCAGTAGGATATGACATCATTAGTCAGAGTAATTATAGTTGCTAGAAGCTTATGTGCAAAGCCTACAGTATCTAACCCTCTGCTAGCTACATTACCGCTACGTTACCGTACATATACATAAGCTGTAAGTATAGCGGAATAGGCTGCTAGAATTTGTATCAGCCAACAAGAATCTGAACAAATGTTATCTGCATAGGCCTATAGAGTGGTTCTCCCTACGGCCTACAGACCTAACACTTCTAGTCAGTATAATAAAACCGTAGAACTATCCTCTCGTTCCATTCATAAGCTAAACCACAAACACGACATAAACATATCCATATGTTCATATATAGCCTATATGTAACACATCTACATGCACATATAGGCTGAATATAACACATCTACATAACATATCTAGTATCTACATGTGCATATTGGTTCTGCAAAAGACTCGCATATTCAACTAAGATTCAAGTAGGCTACCCACCCCACCTGCACACCCTCAACCAAATGTTACATTTCCTCCATCTATGGCATAACTATATTTGATAACTTATGTATTATTATTATATATCTATTAATTAGTTCTTTGTCATCATATATTTAAAAGAGGTACTCACCAGCTACACTGTCCTCATAGCCCTTAGTGAAGAACATAAAAGCCTTTGCAGCTCGCTCTGGTGTTTTTAGAAGACCTTCTCGATCCGGGTTCTCTCCAACACTTTTAAGCATGCATCTTACTGCGCTAGACATATCAGCAAGTCTGTCACGCTCTTCTTGCTTCACACTGCTGTGCTAAAAGGTATTCAAGGTAGTGTAATGATACAGGTCTAGTCTTATATAGTCTATACACAAATTAATTGCAGTCAATACATTTGAAAAAAATTATTCACCTGATCGGTATTGCTTTCAGAATTTTCAGTCTCATGGTGGCTATCCAGTAATTCTGAGTGAGTGCGTCTCCTTGGAACAATAGGGAATCCATTAGAATCTACTGATCTCTGAGCCACCAAACTAAGCTTCTTTGTAACTGGGCCAGCCTCACTGCTGTTTCGAGATGCCATATTTTATGCCTGTAATGGGATTACATCATTTTATAATTATCATTTAAATTTAATGTGTAAAAAAAGAATATAGGGTTGAATTTTTCACTTTAGTTTATAGCCCAGAACATTGATTGAGAGACAGCAGCCATAAGCTGGGGCGGAGTATTTTATAAAAAAAACACGAAAACATAATTAACAACAACTGAATATTATAAAAGTGAATTTGTTGATTATACATTTAACATAACAAAACATGCATTACCAAAAAAATCTCAAAATGCATGTAGTAGGCGTAGCAAATAAATTCCTCACAAACGACAAAGAAATAGTTCATGATGAATTACACACATCGAACTCAACATGAACCAGACATGTGCCAAGCAGACAAATACTCAAGTCAAGAGTCAAGTAAGAGTACACATTTCCAATTGATAAAAAGTAATTTAGAGTCAACTCATCGGATGAAGCAAGTCAAAAGTAGAGTAAGAGTAAATAAACAGCCATTTTGAAAAGTAAAATAAGAGTCAAGCAACTAGTGCCAAAATGCTAGAGTCAGAGTAGAGTTAAAAGTACAGCGGTATGTCAAAGAGAATACCAATGGGAATTTTGTAGAACACAAATTTCTGATGTATACAAGTGTGACAACACATAATAGGTAATACTTGGTGTTAGAACTGATTTTCTGTCAGTTAAAGTAGTTCTGAGGAACAAAGGCTATTTCAAATTTGCACTTATTATAATGGTAGGTCTGTTTATCTATAAGCCTCTCAGCTTCTCTATGGTGGACAAGACTTATTGCATAATCACACCAAACCAATAGAGTTATCATTGATAGCTGAGAGATTAGAGTAAAGTAAGAGTCAAGCATCATGCTTTGTAGGAGAGTAGAATTAAAAGTCAATTCCCAGCTTTCACACAATACAAAAGCACAAGTCAATTAAAAGTAATGAAAAGCTGTTGCTCGAGTTAACTTGAGTCGAGTAAAATGACTCGAGTGCCCATGTCTGACATGAACATACCAAGTTTATCATACAGTGCAATCAAATACAGTGATGATATTGTAAAATTAAGTCAACTTAGCAATAACACAGTAAATTAGTTACCTTTGAAACGTGCTAAAAATAATATCAAATTTATATAAATACGTCTTTAAATGTACCAGTCCATTCACAAAGTCACGCTGTCTCTAATCAAGTTGTTTATATAGCGATACGATTGATCCAATTATATCCCTAGCTTTGTGTTATAAGCCAATGAGATATCTCAAAGCTTATTATTGGCTAACTCAACATCAATTAAGTTTCCTGCCTTATTTACAAGAGTTTTAGCAGCAGATTACAATCTTAGGCCTCTTAAACTAGTGCGGGGAGAGTGCGTACGCTGCGTATAACGTAACACTATTCAGTACAAGGGTCACTGTTCAATAATAAAATAATAGTGGAACTCAACTACATGTACAATCAAAGTTTATATACCTGTACATTGTACAATGTATTTATATTATACATAGGGTTTGGTATACCAAACAAACTATGATATTATATAGGAACTTTGCCACAACAATGTAAAATTCGGCTTAGTCATGGTGATTGAAGCAAATCCTTGTTTTTTGGCATTGGGATTATAAATAATGTAACAGATCCTATCTCATCTGCTATGAGAATGATATTAATTGATAAAAATCCTATGTACATTGCAACTGCTACTGCCACTATCACACCAGCTCTTAATTTTTTAAATCTCATTTGTGATACAGCTACTATATTCACTATAGTAATACTTGTACTAACATACTTGCCAAGTTATTCCTGCTTCAAACAGTAAAATACTATAGGCCTATAGGGAGGGCCGGGGCACACGGAGCGGCTTTCCATCACCAGTGTAGCCAAAAATACACGCGCATTTAATTGATTTACCATTTATCATGATTATCATTATAAAAAATAAATATTCTATAAAATTATTGTTCCACATGTTCTGTTGTGCAAAGTAGAAATAAAATAAAACATTATATTATTATTATTTTAAATTTAATATGTATTTTTATTATTAAATACCATCCTGCAAACAGAACCGCTTATTGTTCCACTTGTTGTGCAAAGTGGTAATGTACATACTTATTTATTCAATATTATAATATTATTTATTAGACGCCATTCTGCAACCAGAGCCTTTTATACTTTATTGTGAGAGTTGCGTCACCGGAAGTTTATTGTGAGAGTCGTATCACTGGGGAACACTGTATTCCATGGTGGGCCTTTTAAAGTCAATGACCGAAAGAAAAGTTTGACTTTCGATACAGGCCCAATATGGCCTTCTCTTCCGGTGATGCAACTCTTACAATAAACGACTTTGTCTGAGACCTATAATTTAGTCTTATATACAGAAACTTAATAACGCAATACTAATTAGCTTTCTACATAATAGGTAGCCGATCTTAGCTGATTAAGATACTGCTGAAAAACCACGTTTCCATAACTTTTTCAGCAGTATTTGAATCTGAATCTTATTATGTAGAAAGCTAATTAGTATTGCGTTATTAAGTTTCTGTATATAAGACTAAATTATAGGTTTCAGACAGAGTCGTTTATTGTGAGAGTTGCATCACCGGAAGAAATGGCCATATTGGACCTGTATCAAAGATTAAACTTTTCTTTCGGTCATTGGCTTTAAAAGGCCCAACATGGAACACAGTGTTCCCCAGTGATACAACCTTCACAATAAACTTCTCATGGGCCCCAAAAATGTCTCACTTGCACCATATGCAGTGTTCTGAATAAACTTCTTTAGTCACTGGGGATATGGAACACTATTGCTTTGTCTATCAGATTTATGGGATTGCTTAGCTTTTATGTTAGAAGCCATGAATTTCGTAAAAATCTGGGGGTATGTTTTAATGGTCTGATACCAACTGATAATAAAATGACAGGCATTGACAGCAAAAGCATAAAGCAGCAAAAACACATCAAGATGACTCAGCAGGTGCTGTATTTTTGTCATTGGCTCTGAATTATAATTGTTCTAACACTATATACATGTAGAATAAGACATCGTTTTAGTGGCAGTCCACAATCAGCTGGGAAAACCGTGAAAAATGTGCTAATTATAAAAAACTGTTTCTTCACCGAGGTCTAAAGTTGGTTAGCAAGGATGTATCTAACTTGAGCTAAAAAGGTCCGTATTACAAAATATCGTTGTAAAAGGGGTCTCCGAGCATTATCGAAGTTATAAAGTAATGTGGTAGTGCTGCACAATATGATACAAAATAAGAACGTATCGTCAGAAAGACACCATCATGAATATCATAAGAGTCCTAGTGGACAAAAAGGATTACAATAGAGGATGAACAATTATAGTGGAATGCAGCTTAGTAACTAAAATACAATGGTGACATGCAGATAGCTCTAAGTACATGTATATCAAGTAAGCGTTTACTATATGAAGTTGTGCTTTCAGTGATTGTGTAATAATACAAGTTGGGCTTTCTAGATTAAGTGTAGGCCTACAGTATACAATTTCAGGGGTATAGTAGGTTAGGCCACAACATAATGTTGGCAAATGGTTAGTAAATTGGATACATGATTCTTTACTTTACATTATATTATTTCATAAACAGAATGTAATGATTAGATGCCATGCTAGGCTCCCACATGTTATTGTTCTAACAAAAATATAACAAATACCACAAATGTTTTTGAATAGTTTTTTTTACAAACGAGGCGCATCATATCTCCAAACCATCAGCATAAATAAACAGCTTGATGTTTATTTAATAACTTGGTCACTGTTCAAACTGCTCACTTGCTACTAAACATTGTAATTTTTACTTCGAATTTGAATACATTTCATACACTCTTTTACCTGGTGTGTTGGTAACTTCGGTTTTTGTTTCCCAACTGCTTGTCTACGAAAATTTCTACAGGGTATCATTATGTATGCGTTTTAAAAAAATACTCTCGCTGTCATTCTGCTGATATTGTGTTAATGTACTGCACTCCGTAAATATACATGGATGAGGACATACACGTAGCACGATTCACATTTCTGCCCAAATGAGTGTGAGGAAGAGATGACAGTATTTGATGATACATATAAGTGAAGTACATGTACATCAGGTGTCACAGCTGTGAACTTTGTCTCTCATTAGATTGTAGATGGATAATAAGACAGCCGTGATATATTATTTGTTCTCACTTTATAGTATCTGCTTTGGATAGCTCATGTAATCAAAAAATTTGATATTGGCACATTGCTACAATTTGACACACTAAACACCAAAAATTGAAACCATCCCCAGAAGTGGGGAGATTAGAAGTTCGTTTATAGTTGGAATTTATCAGATGATTGCTTTCCAAGCACTTTTCACCTGCGCAGGCCAGAATGTGACATGCTTGTTTCTTCTTTTTGGATAAAGTGAGAGAGTGACAGGTTATTTTTGAGTAAATTTCAGGAGTTCATTCACCTCATGCTAAATATAGTCCCTGACAGTACATTGACAGCAGCAGTCACATAGCTATAAATAAATTTTTTCTCTGTGGTCCATATAAAATTCGCAGCTGGCTATAAATGAAAGGCCCTTACAATGCTGCATCTATAGTTATTCATAGTTTCATATTTTATTTTCCTACACTATTGGACGCCAATCTCTAATTGGGTATCGATCGGTATTGGATTTTGGAAATCTTAGTGTTGGATGTAGTGATTTCAGTGTTAGATATTAGAAGTTTCACTTAAATATTGGTATTGGCCATGCTGTTGAAGAATATTGGTATATGTATGTATGTATCTATGGTATATTGCTGTAGAGATCAAAGTGACTGATGATGAATATCTGCCAAGGGAGTCTTTATGATAAAGACTACACACTCAAGGTGCCCTATGTTTGATCTGTCAAAGACTAACTGTATAGGTCCTACCATTAAGCTATCTTGTTGTTTTGTATCAATTCATGATTGATTATAGTCTTCATATTCAATATTACTAGTTTGACACTGGTTTGTCTGAAGTTAAATTGATTGGCAATTAATTGATAGTCATGCTAACTTCTATTTGTCTGTTATTAGATCGATGCCCATTATGAATAACATGTCTATGGTATATTGATGTTTACCTACTTACATGATTTTATTATGACAATAGTCGTAACATAATCTTAATATTGTAGGATCACAAAGTTAGCTTGTTTCAACGTCTACTGGGACTATGTCGTATGTCCAATCGAAATCTCCGACACTATGCTAACTTACCTACACTTGTCCTAGCAATATGCTTGGCTGTTGTATCTATAAATCTGTATGAAACTAAGAAGATTTCCTCGGATGTCTTGAAGCTTTCCAAAAGAGCCTTGACCTCACACACTCTCTCTAGTAATTCTCAACACAACAAACTGGTCCGGAGCAAGCAAGCCTGGATTAAAGCTAATAATGTATGAAGTGTATAATGAACTTTGTACAAGTATTTATTAAGCATATAGTTGTATACTTCGTGCTGAATAATTAGTTTTCTAACTAAATGGAATGTAGATTTTATTATTGATGTAAATAGCGCATGTGGGCCTACACATGTTTGTTTACATGTAAATTTTTTTGTATCACTAACTGCATTAATATATACAAATATGTACATAGTTGCAATGAATTTTATATCCCGCTTTTTAATCTGGAACAATCTGGTAGGTGCTGAGATTTTGATGTTTTATTGCAGTTAGAAACCGGATACCTCAAGCATGTGACAGGGGTGTTACAGTCAATAGGGTACGACGTAGATGGGGGAACTTACAGTAACTGGGATCTACTTTGGTCTCATGAGTATCCATTTAGTGATGCAAAGACTAAGCAACTGCTCATTGATCTCAAGCCTCATCAGAAGGTAAACTCCAAGTGTATGATAGTTCAGTCATACGAGGGCATGGTGTTTGGTGAAACATGGTGCTATATTACTGAAATTACCTTGACCAAGCTTCCTAACATCAGTTTGCATTTCACAGTCTGACCAGAATTTCGACAAAACTCATCTGCAACTATATGGCTCGGCTGTGATGATATTATATTATATTTTATTGCAATTTGCTTGTTTATGCATCAGCAATTATTATTATAAATGTGCATTTTCCCTGTTCTTAGAATAACATTGACAGTTTCTTCTTTCAATTGCTTGATTGGCTGCAGGTAAACAAGTGGCCAGGATCTGGTTATGTTACTAGTAAAGTTACTCTAGCTACTAGTCCACTGAAGCATGTACCTAAGGCTTTTCAGTTACCCTCCCAAGAGTCTGAGTTTAGAGAATATGTAAGTATCTTACATACATGTACATGTATGTATTGTGTCGGTATCTTTGTGTTGGTATAGTTGTACGACATTAGTGGTGATAAAATGCGGCAATTATATAACATTGTTCGGTTTATATGAGTGCGATACACTATGTTATGTTACACACATCTTCCAGTGACCTATGATACTTATATGAATATGTTTGTTTCCCATAAGTGCACTTCCCTTCATCTGTTCAAGAACGGTATAGCGGCATTCAGTATATCTGTGTAATTTTATCTGCTGGGACTTTACTTCTCCAGGCGAAGAAACATCCAGAAAAGTTTTGGGTGCAGAAAAGTAACAATCATAGAGGAATAAAGATCACACCGGTTTCAGGTAGGCTCACTATCACTTGTACACATGTACACAGTCTTAAGTAGTTATTGCTTGTATGCATTAAAAAGGGAATCTGAAGATGTACGTGGATCAAATCATTTATTATTATTTCAGGGTTAGATTTATCTGCTCCTAAGACCTTTGTACAGGAGTTTGTGGACAGACCATTGTTAATAGACAAAAGAAAGTTTGATATCGGAGTATACACTATAATTACGTCACTGGCACCCCTCAGGATCTATGTTGTAGAACATGATTTCCTGCTCAGGTACTTCATACACTATCTCTATGCTATACTGTGATTCATCTTACATGGAATTGAATTAAAGTAATGTCTATTAATAAGAATTTCCTTTACCTCTTTCACTTGGTTATGATGATTATATCTAGTATTTAATGTGTTTGGTAGATGTTTGATGTCACTAACCCTTAGTAAGTAATCTTCCCTATGTTCTTCTGTTAATGTGTTATTGATTTCTGAATTTCAGAATTGCTTTTCATTTTGTAAACAAACTTTCAAGTGTACACACATGATGATACCATTGTACATATGTATTGTTTCATAGCTATAGACTGAGGGAATTGGGAAACGTAAGTCAGCAAGTCAGCGTTCCAATTGCTGTTAGCCAATCAGAGCTCAATGAATGTCTAATTTAAACACAATTTGTTTATAACAAGATTTATTTGGGGAGTCCACATTTTGCATTTCATTGGTACACATCTGCAGTGGCTTCATAATGCAACTTTCTAAACAAGGACAATGTTAATGTTTCTGTGATCTCCTCTAGTGTGAATTTTAGTATGCTCATATCTAACAGTAGATTTAGCTTTTGTATAAATCTAGGAGTTGTCATTCATGATTTGGTTGGTATTTAGTTAATAAGAAGTAAAGGATGATAACTCCAAGTTAACTTATGAGTTGGTTGCTGGCGTACGTAGTTCAAAACTTCATACAATCACTGGAGTTATCATTCTTTCAAGTTTTACATTTGTCCTATAATTGGTAATTGACCTCTGTAGAGCCGAGTAAATTTGATTTATTTGGTTGAAATGGAGAGATTATGCTAGGCAGCTTTGAGACTATGATTCTTCCAGGGTGATTCCAAGTTTTGTATAGTTGATATAGCCATGTCTTTAGATCACATCAACTATTAAGTTGGTAAAGAACTGTTTATACATACCACTTGTTTTTGCTTGGTTATGAACAATATTAGACTTTTACATTACTTCATCCCTTACTTCTATTCCTATCAGTTAGTGTAACATGGTTGAACTTCCTGTTTGTATCTACAGGTTCTGTTCCCACGACTACCATCCATTTGACTCAACTGACCGAGAGAAGTATGTGGTGACTGACACCTACACTCCAATATGGGAGATACCTAAACTCAACCAGTACTATGAAAATGGTTTTACAGCTAAGCACTCTTTGCGTCAGTATATTATAGATGAAGGGAAGGATGCAGACAAAGTGTTTGACCAGATAGAGGCTAGTATAAGAGAAGTATATCTAGCTAAGCTCAACAAGATGCTGGAAAGCCTGCATAGTTATAATCATAAGTAAGTATACATGTACCTCTGTCAATCCAGTCATCTCAAATCATCTTTTGTATTTTATGTTCAGAGATTTATTTGGCATGTTGCCTGATATGCAACCAAACGAGGAAATGCCATGCAGTCATGTTGGTGGACACTGTATATGTTATGTTATGGTGTTCTTTCTCAACATTGACTGTTTTGTTTCATTTGTAGTAACTTCTTTGAAATGGTTAGATTTGATTTTGTGCTTGACGAAGACATGGAACTATATTTAATGGAGGTGAGATATATCAACCAATATGGCAATAGTCTCTGTTTACTACTACATTTTATGTTAACTCTTACTAGTATTATATTTTGTATTGTATTTTTGCAATTTAGTAATCAATTAAACGGCCAAGTTTTTTCATGTAGGTTAATATGTCGCCAAATCTGTCTTCTCGACATTTTGGCCCCAATCGTCTGCTCTATGAACAAGTGGTGTATAACATGTTTCATCTGCTGGGTTTGGCCTCTACTGTCGACCATCATAGCAAGCTAGATATGAAAGAAAGGGAGATGTTAGCCAGTCCTAAGGATCTGAGTGTTCAACCTTCCCAGTGTGCTAAGCATTGTACAGATGGGTATGTACTATTTATTGCTACTGGTATTCATTAGAATAAATACTGGCTATGTCACTTCCTGTCACCTGTGGGAATCTGTTTGGTAAGCAGGTGTTGGAAGCTGTTGAAGTTTAGATATTACTAAACTGTGCGATGAATCCATTGAATATCATTTCATGGAATACATTAAGTAATACTTTTGCTTTTTACCATTCTAGGAAGATAGGCAAATTTGCATTTTTAGAAATTATTCCCTCTTTCTTCACGAGGGCACAACTCCTGAGGTTTTGTGAACTCTACACTAGTGTACATGTTTAATCGCGTGTCCCATTTCTATAAGGAACCAATAATATCATGTTGTTTATTGGATCAGTTGCTGTATTACTCACTTTGTACATAATTATAGATGCCAGTCTACCTTGTGTAGGCTATGCTATCCTTGTATGTCTGAAGCTAGTCGGATGATCTACCAGTCAGCACTCACTGAACATCTAAATAGAAGAAGTACGAAAAGGGTCATGCCTCCTTCTCTAGTAAGTGGAAGCAGGAAGTGCCTACACCTGCATGTAGTAAACTAAACCTGTACTCATTGATAAGGCTGGCAATTCAATCTCAAACCATTGTATTTTTATTTTTTAAATACAGTGGGGTAGTGGCCGATCATATACTACATGTGCTTGTATATTACCTGTACATGTATGTTATAATGCATGTATTATTATTTCTTGGTTATGTATAATATCGCATATCTACTGCCCATCATATAACCACCATCTATCATTATGGTATTTGCTTACAGAAACCGAATGCTCCAATGGTGAAACCAGAGTACTGGGATTCTTTATCTCAGATAGACCAAGATATGCACATGTGGTTTGTGGGCAAGTGTGAGATGGACCAGTCTTTTTGCTAACTGATGCATAAATACATGTATTGGGTGGATCTACGGTTTATCTAATAACTGTAGGAACTTTTTATTATAGAGATCTACCCCACTTCCTTCTTCCATTATTTCCGTTATCCACTATTCCATTATCACCTGGTATTATGGTGCTTATTTAATTAACTCAAGGTCTAAACAGCAGATACTGTTATTTTTATTATTTTTCATGACACACTCTCCTACTACTACCCTTGTATTAATATAAATTATTTTTGTGATGTAATCATTTCAGTAACGAAACATTCCAGATCAGTCAAGTGAACTTATTTTCTAATTTTTATTTGTACAATTCTTGTAAACTTGTCTCTCCATATATTAATACATGTATGTGTAAGTGTATGTGTAGTCCAAGTTTATGTGTATAGTGTAAGTGTATATTGGAAATGTATAGTGTATCCTATACCCTGTTATTAATACTGTTGTTAAGTCTCATTGCATATATCTTGCAGGTCTAAAAACTTAACCTCCAATGCATTTTACTTTTTTATTTATTTATTACAAATTTATTTGTTACATTTCACAACAATAAAGCTTATAGTCACTAAAGTAGTATGTACATAGTCATGTTCAATATAAAAAAACAATTTTATATGAAAATTTCATGGTTTTAGTTCATAGGGTTACAAAAAATGTACAGATAATATGACTTGACATAGTACAGCAATTTATAACAATTATAAATGTAGTGGCTCACAATAAACCATGCCAAATTCATGAATGTATTACAAAGAAATGACTTGCCAGAGAGATATTGTATATATAATAATTGTATAATATGATAAGTGAAGCTGGATAGGTGGTGGCAGCAGGTCAAGGACTTAGCCTAGGAGTTGTAATAAGAGTCGCCCCCAGACACAGTCAAGTCTGACATCACCAACATCCCATAGTCCTGCACAGGTTGCCTTGCAGCTGGCTTATTATTATTACTAAAATGATGTAACAAAATATTACTAAAATACATAACACAAGAGTATAGATGAAGGCTGTAGTGTACACCAAGTAGACAATGCCAAGCAAATACTTGATATGAAGTAATAAAATATTCCCATATACTTTTATGGTGGCATTTTAGTAGTGAGTGTCATTTTGCAATAAGCTTAATACTCGAAGTAAACCGATGGCAAATTTGAATTACTCAACTAGACTTGAGACTTACTTAACTAGATTAGAGACTTACTTGGGCTTAGCATGAGTTAGAATATGCGACTTGAGATTAGTACTCTGTGCAAACTTTTTATTGCAGCCGTCGAAAGGGCAGACATATGGCCTGTCGCCTGTGTGTATCCTCACATGGGTACGCAAGTTGAAGTCCAATGAAAACCTCTTTCCACATCCCTCAAATGTGCACTACAAGTCATTAGAATCATATCTAACATATGTATGTAGTTCAGTTACAAATAGCGGGAGTTGTTTTCTCTTGGAAGGCAATGCCTTCCTGATATTTGTACACCAGTAATACATGAATAGCTGGAAAAAGCTTCAAGAGACCGGCTTTGGCATGGAACCTTACCACAAAAACTGTGTACATTAGACCATTAGAGTTTATTACTAGACAACAGCTGAAATAGTATTGTCATACAAAAGAGTACAACGGAGAGAGACTAACCTGAAATGGTTTCTCTCCTGTATGAACCAGTTGATGACGCTTCAGCTTGCTACTCTCTACGAAAGACTTTCCGCATTCAGCACAGACGTGGACACGTGGTCCGTGTGTGTGCAGGTGCTTCCTCATTGCTGAGTTATCTCTAAACATCTTGTTGCAACCTTTGTGTGGGCAAGGTATTGTTCTTGGAGGTTCATCTCTTAATTCATGTTTCTTCGATTTCCTGTAAGAATTAGCGATTGAATTAGTTTAATTTTCAATATTAAACCTAAAACTTAGGGTCTAATCAATCTCCTAGGAAGGTTTGCTAAAGGGTTTATAATGCGAGTTAAAAAGTGTACTCTCTGTGCATATTCCCATGTACTATTGTAGTGCTAGTTCTACATGTACTATCTAACTCAGCTGCAGCTCATTTCTGCCCATTTGGCAACTTGCATCGTCTTTTAAAGCAGTGACAAATTGCTACAATTTATCCGACAGCAGTTAATAGGATAGCTTGTAATATTTACCACTACAAAGCGAACTGGCAATGGCGCTGCTATATTAGTAGTTAAAGGGACATATATTATTTCAAGCAGAACTTTCACCAAAGCGCAGTAACGTAACTAAAACTTACCTGACAAACTGTGCTACATTCTCCGGTTGTGGCATCTCTATGGCAGCATCTATAATATTTTTATTATCTAATGGAACATATTCATTGGCCTCAGCAGTAATATCACTGCATTCAGTACCCGTTGCAATAGCATCTTCTGCCATCTCATTAGGCAAGACAATACTTTTCTTGTCTTCAGTAGCAACTTGCAAGTCATCCCCACCAAACACTGAGTCTAGAGCCGAATCGCCTGTAATGAAATATCAAAGCATGAGAATAAATACAATTAATAAAATTCAAGGTATACAAAACAATAACATATTCTAATTTCATGATGGCAATAAATATAATTTCTATAATAATAATATACATGTAGCTACATCATTCAACATCCGAGTGCAACAACTAGCGCAAGGTTTACAGAAATTATGAGATAGTATGCTTACCAGAAGACCACATAGTCACTGAGAATGCACCCTCTAATGTTTTTATTTGCACCCTTTTCTGCTGCCAATGTCTACCACTATTTGCGGATTTACCATCAGCATTTCCTTTTCCATCGATCACCGAGAATGAACTGGCACCAAACTTTCTCTTTGACTGCTTTTTATTTCCCTTAACTTTCTTAGTGGATGGCGAATCATCTATATCTGCGGGTGTGGCATTGTAGTGTATGGAATCATCGAGTGATACCTCTTCATCCATTGGGTGGAGAGCTAATGACTGCAAGAGGTTCTCCCTACACGGATCATCCTCAAAATCTAGTTCATGTTTCACCTTTATGTTAGAGCCTAGCATAATGTCATCAGCTATGCTATCTAGGTGTTCACCAAAATCTATGCCTATATGTTCGGACACTGCTTTCTCAACAGACCCGATAGCCTCCTCTATGATGGTTGTGTCACTAATACCGTCCATTACATCCATGGTAAAGCAATAACAGGCTCAGCTCTCTCTCTCTCTTATTAGTTATTTATTGTGCCTAAAGATATACATCAATCTTTAGGATATGAGTGGTAAGGGTAATAGTAATTTTTAAGCATTAACCTTGACCAACATTTGACCTTCAAACCCCACATTAGTAATGTAGTAAACAAAATTAACTTAATGGTGAAGATGCTTCGGCATCTAGCCAAATATCCTGACTATAAAAACCTGATAAATTTTTACTTTACTTTTGTTTACCCTCACCTACTTTATGGGCTTGAATTCTGGGGTCATGCAGCTAAAACCAATCTTAGACCAATCTTAGTAAGTCAAAAGAAAGATCTAAGAGTAATTTTGAAAGCTCCACCAAATTCATCTATTACCCAGAAATTTCATGAAACTAAGATTTTTATGTTTTTTAAATACAGGCTAGTAATCTTCACAGACAAAGAGCTTAGAAATGACAGCAATCTAAAAAATTCTTTAAAAATCAAACATGAAAATTTAATACTAAAAATAAAAATAAATCTTTCAACTTGCCACAAATTAAAACAGAAAAGGGAAGGAGATCAGTGTTTCATACAGGCATTGAACTTTATGTGGAGCTTGCATTGGGAATTGGCGACCTTCCGGAGGGCTCTGGCAGCTCACTTTTGGGTGAAGAGGGGATGCAGTGCCGGGGGTGGGGGAGTCTGGGGCCGGCTTGAAGCTCTCTCCCGGCCAGGGTGGGTGGATACAGAAGGGGCGGCCCCTATTCTAATCTCTGACTATCTGGCTCTACTTTTGCTGGATTTTGTATATTTTAATCCAACCCTTTTATATGAGTTTTTTTTACAGCAAAGCACCTACTTTAAAGCTTTAATATGTATAGGGCCTACCTATCCATGTGCAAAGAGTGCAGATTCAAAAAAAAATCTACACATTAACACAGTTTTAAAAACTAGCTTCCTATAGCTGCAACAGCTTACATTGCTAATTTTCGAAATGGACACTGATTTCACTGCAACTTGTGGCTTATTTTTGATTGAAGAGTTTAAAGCGTCAACTCTTCTACTTTTGAACTTCCAGGAAAAATGAAAACAGTGTTTGATTTCTTCTTCTATTCATTATCATTCAACCATAGTTTTCAGAACTTGGTTTGAGCTGCCAGTGCCTATGGCTATATAATTAATAATATAATAATAATCTAATGATGGCACAAATATCAATAGAAGATAAATTGATTGAAATCATTTCAAGATTAAAATATTATAATATTAAACATATTTTATTATGATACTCATACTCCATAAATAAATATTCACAAGTCACGTGAATAGCAAAATGACACTCACTCATATGATATTATATTAATATTTAGGCCTTTTAAATTTATTATTAGGAGGACCAACACTATTTCTCATTTACATTAACGACTTGCCAAGCTCCGTCAACTGCTCTATTAGTCTATATGCTGATGACACCCTATTGTACCAGAAAGTCAACTCGGCCGCTGATGCTGCAAACTTTCAGCTGAACATCGATGCTGTCCATAAGTGGTCCTGCCAGTGGAAAATGCCATTTAATGACACCAAATGCCATGCTATCGCATTTGGCAAAAATACAGATCTGCCGCCCTATAAACTAGGAAACACACTTCTTGAATGGACAGAAGAAACTAAATACTTAGGAGTCGTAGTACAAACCAACCTTCAATTTCAAAAGCATATTAGACAGAGGGCACAAAAAGCAAGTAGAATCCTGGGTGTAGTAAAATATGCGCTCCATGATGCTCCGAAACGTGGGCGTCTCTTAGCATATACCAGTCTCTGTCGCCCAATATTGGAATACGCAGACACTGTCTGGGATCCTCACCTGAAAAGTACTATACACGACATTGAAATGATACAGAATCGTGCTGTCAGATTTATAGCGAGGCTCAAAGGACGCGAAAGCGTCAGTGAAGCCCGAGCAGAACTAGGCTTACAAACACTACAAGAAAGACGCAGAAACCACAGATTAAACCTCTTAACCCGTATCATAAAGGCTGAGGGTGACCACAGTGCATTGTTATCAGCCTATGACGAAATTATTAATGATCGCACTGACATGACAGTAACAACAAGAGCTGCAGCCCGTGGTGAACCCACATCTATCTCAACAAATTCCAGATGTTACCATCAAAGCTTCTTACCAAGGACTATACGCGAGATGAGAGGTATCATGGCTGATGACCAAAAAAAAAATAAAAATAAAAAATAAAAATAATATCTAACAGCGGTAATGCTGAGACACCTGGCCAAAACCAAATGCACACTGTTACACTAATGAGGCACTCTACTTACGCCGCCGGTGGTCAAGAGTGTCCTACCTCATCAGAGGTAAATCAGAGGTCCTATACAAGACCTTAATAAGTTAATTCGTACACCTGATATCAATGATGACGACCATTATCATCTCAGATATGGGCATCTGACATGATGATGTCGTGATCTGACGAATCGAATATATATAATTATAATATATATTAAATTATATTATTATAATTATTATATTAATATTTCATTTGACATCTATCTTATTCTTTATGAAGTCTTAAACCTATGAGCGATGTTGACCGACGTCCATGCGCACGACCTGATAGCTGCTGCATGTATACTTATTACAGAGTACGAACATATATATTATCATAATATAAATATTTCGGTAAGATAGACTGATATAAAGTTAGCTAAGACAACGAATTGGTTTTCCTGATGAAAAATAGTTCAGTTTCACACAATTTTTCTCAAGATTTTCTTAACAAAACAACTAATAGGCTGAGTACATGCTCTAAAGCAAGCAGGTATGGTGTTACCCAGACAAATCCAATTTGAAAAGGTAAAATTAATAAATTTCAAGCTATTGATCTTTGTTGACAAAGGTATTAAAGCAAGTCTTTCCAAACTTGGAATGTCCTTGAAGCGCCTGTTTCAATGATTTTATAGTCATCGTAATAACACGTAGCTCTCCGAATTAAAAGAAGTATATAATTGGACCATAAATGAATAGCGCTGACTCAAAATATCGAATCAGGTACCACATTGCGCGTGTCTCGGTTCCCACCCTGCAGTGTTTCTCCCATATTCTGGCCGCACAAGCTAATGTTATCAACAAGTAAACGCCTGATCCAAAAGTGGAATGCAGTGAAAAACTTCCTCACGTAGTCAAGTCAGGTTTAGTCTGATTTTATTATTGATTATATTATAGAATTACAGTTTTTACTACCATATACATGTACAATAGTCAGATCTAGCGCACTTCCTTCAATCATGTCGAACAGTCACAGCAGCATTGAACCTAGAACAGATTTTGAATGGTCTTATTCTCAAGAACCCCATGCTAGCAGAAGAAAAGAAATTTTGGGTAGGTCGAGTGAATTTAGCTCACTGTTCTCTGGCTGACTTGCTTCATGCAGACTAATGAGAGCTTAACTAGTGTTCATAATCGTAATGAACTTATTTATGCAACTTCCATCAACATGGTTATCAAGGACTGCAGCTGCAGAACTGTAGGAAAATTAAAAATGAAACGCTGACCTGCAGTCATTGATAAAGATGTTGATGCACACTGATGGTCAGATGGAACCAAGTCACACGATGAGTGACAAGCACAATGTGACATACACTGACAATATTAGGCTGGCTAAGAATTTAAATTAATAGAGACGTACCACTTGCTATGTGCTCTAGACTAGACTAGTATTTGCTCTAGTGCTAAAGAAGAAGAAGAAGAGGTTTGTCTCTTTGTCTGTCTGTCTTTAGAGTCTCGAGACCTCCAATTGGAGGAAAGTTGAGACCTTCAGTTCGCCAGTAATTATATTATTCCGCTACCAGTTCCCCTGTTCTCAGTTCCCTAGATGTTTTGATCAGAAACTCTGCAGATAGATGTTAGTTTTAAAGTACAAAGAGTTAAAGGAACCAGAACGAATTGAAACATTTAAATTATTAGGTGACATGGAGTTTAACAAATTGCAAAGATTAGGATGCAGATGTTCATTTGCTAGTATATTGTGAAACAAATTGATGCGGGACAACTGACGCCTCTTTTCTAAAGACTCTTTTCGGATCTTACTAATCAAAGTCGAACCATTTATTTGATAAACTTTATTGTACGTATCAAATAATCATAATGGAGTTTTAAAAAGTAAAATAGCCTCCTTAGTCCTTCCTCTTATCTTTTGCTTTTTTTTTGCAAATATGAAATAGTTATAGTAATGCTTTTATTAATATGTGTTGACTCTACCACAACAGTCATGTTGTTTTGTTTTTAGCCAAATATCCTCAAATAAAGAAGCTATTTGGACCAAATCCAAATCTAAAATGGGCAGTATTGCTCATGGTGATAACACAGCTGACAGCTTGTTATTTCATCAAAGATGCCTCGTGGACTACTCTTCTCATCACTGCCTATTGCTTTGGGGGTGTCATTAATCATTCGATGACGTTGGCCATACATGAAATAGCACATAGCCTAGCCTTTGGATATACAAAGCCATTTGCTAACAAAGCTCTAGCTGTCTTTGGAAACCTCATCATTGGAGTACCAACTGCTGTTACTTTTAAAAGATATCATTTAGATCATCATCGGTACCAAGGTAAGTAAGAGAATTAAAGGATGCCAGATCTACGTTTTAATGTAGCCTATATATCTTGTGATTTAAACACCTGTAATGACATACACATCTTGTACTTGTACTAGTCATTTTCTATCGACAGCTTTTTGGTGAACTTTGCGTAGAATGCTTTAATGAATTTAAATTAAATGGTATTTTACTAGGTTCTAATGATTTCGATGTTGACATACCACACAAAATGGAAGCAGAACTGTTCAAGCACACTCCGGGAAAGTTGATTTGGATGTTTCTGCAACCATTCTTCTATGCACTAAGACCTCTGTTTGTACAGCCTAAACCACCTACTGTAGCTGAGGTGAGTCATCTGCAAGCAGTGTATGCTGAACCTTGTCAATGTTGCAGTTTTATGGTTTGTGCTAAAAAAGCTGATGTTGATGTTGGTTTTTGTCTCTTCTGGTAGGCCTACTGAATAGTCTGCTGTTGGAATACCATGAACAGTATTGCTGTCGTCACCTATATTATTCTGTTTTTTTATTCTATCGTACTATGTTATTTTCAGGCAGTTAATGCACTCGTTATATTTGGCTTCGACTTTCTTCTTGTCTATTTCTGGGGATGGAAGCCGTTTGTCTACTTATTAGGTGGCTCATTGTTAGCTATGGGTAAGTTATTAGTTCAATGAAACTTTATTTGAGTGAATTAAATTAGTGGAAGAATTTTATGCAAATCATTTTTATACTTGTATGAATAGCGATAATCATTAGTTGGTCATGCTGGTATCAGGTGAAATATGAGTAGATTAGATCATATAGTAGCTGTATGTACTATTATGAAAGCGTTCTTTTATATTTAGTACTTGACTTGTTTTACATTTATGATACTATTAGCCCAGCTGATATATAGTTTCATGTAAAATCAGTGTTCACGCATGGTAATCAATAACCTAGTGTGTAGCTGTTGGTTGAATTTGATCAGCCCTAACAGTAACCACTCACATTGTCTGCAAAGTCTGGGGGAGGTTGAAGTCCTGCCAGTGTTTCCAGTGGATTAATTCTAAAGAAAAGTCAGATTAATCCAATCTGATCAAATTGTAATGTAGAGATGATAAATGGACCCACTTCAATAATGCCATTTTTATGGTACTCAAAAGTAGCTTGCTGATGTGTTATGACATTACACTGCAACAAGTATTGAAATATTATGTATGTACGTGTATGTCATTTCAGGTCTTCACCCAGTAGCTGGACACTTCATCTCCGAGCACTACATGTTTAAGCAAGGTTACGAGACATATTCGTACTATGGGCCTCTAAATATGATCACATTTAATGTAGGCTACCACAACGAGCACCATGACTTCCCCTACATACCTGGATGTAGGCTGCCAGAGGTGCGTCATATTACAGTGCGACTTTACTAATGGTGTAATAACCTACATAAGTAGATATAATCACAAAATTGTCTCATCATACAAATTATAGGTCGTGTCTTCATATTGGAGTTGTTATCACCTATTTTATACCAGTGTTGGGTGTTTAGAATTGATTGACACAGAATACTTTAAAGAGTACATGCTCTTTTCCTGCAAAGCACAAGTATAAAAGTATGTATCTTATGTATGTTGTTAGGTACGCAAGATTGCACCAGAATACTACAACAACCTGCCTTACCATACTTCCTGGGTAAAGGTGCTATTTGACTTCGTCATGGACCCTACTATTTCACTCTACTGCAGAACTAAACGCAAACAACTACCAAAGAGCTTGAAGGAGGATGAGGGTACAACCGGTCATGACTAGGATGTACCTTGCCTCTCTACACACAATCCAATGAACAATTGTTTCTATCAACACTTTTTTATATTACTTCAATTTTTGCTGGTAGTTGTTTCCAGATTTCTCAGTTTGAAAATAAAACGTGTACCAGTGTGATACAATATATTCCTTGAATTACACTTGTTCCAAAATAGACTATCTACATGTACTTTCCAAATAAAAATACGCAGTTGCCTTCTCCTGTTCCGAAAATGACTATTGACAACATTAAGAAGTTATCTTCCCTTGCTGGTATTTGATCGCGATACAAGTTATGATTTTATTTAACGATAATAAGATAAACGTACATGTAGATCTGAATATAATTATTCCACCACTCCTTATATCCATACTACCCGGGTTATATAAAATGTGAATAGATACAAGTAGATAGCCCAACACCAGTTGTATATTGGGTATGATATTACAGCTTAGTAGCCGAGTGCTTGTTAATTAACATAACCACATCGGCATATGATATAAAATATATCTGAGAAGATAACCACTTATAATATTTATGAGCTACATAGATAGCTGAAACGGGTGTACCAGCTGATGCTGTTACCTCTAAAAGTAAAAGTTAACCGTTTACAGGCTATAAACATCTCTCAAAATATTTCAGCTAACCAAAAGTGGACCATAGAAGTAATATAACATTTTAAATCCACAATAATACAAAAATAAAATGTCCTTATAAGTTCTACTATGCTGGTAGGACTAAAAATATAATAATAAATGTACCCATACTATATACTATATACATTTGCCAAGCCCTCTAAAAGGTATGTAGGAGATATTTAGGGTGATGGAAATATATACCCAGGTTGAGAATATAAATCTCCTGCGAAACAGTGAAACTTGACAAAATATCTGCAGAGCAAGTAAAACCAGTAACAAACAAAATATTTAGCAATGCTCTATATATTGTAAGCGTGACATTCTAGTACAATGCATAGAGATAATATATATTAAGAGTAATAATTGGCTAGTATGTGTTTTCAAACCTCAACCATTAGCTCACGTGTAACAAATATTTGTATACCAGTAGCTCATTGCATTCCAAAACAGGCTCAACTAGCAGGTAGGGGCCAGCCCTAGGTTCTCACTTTGACCTCAAATATATCAACTGCCTCCTGCATTATCTTACCAGGTACACTTATATATGGCAGTATAATATGATACATATATAATATATACATAGTACATAGTATATAATGTATAATGATATTATAGTTCTACATGTACTGTATCATATCTCCTGATCATATGTGACTGTGTAATAGTAGTAGAGAAGCAGTTGAATAACATATTGTTAGGATAATGCCTGCTGGAACAGTTCCTCCAGTAGATTCTGGTCTCTGCCATGCTCCCCATCACATTCGTTGAACCCTACAATACAGTAGCATGAATATACTCTTAGCCTATGCCGACTTGTAGATGCATGT
Organism: Bugulina stolonifera; assembly: GCA_935421135.1. Classification (NCBI taxonomy): domain Eukaryota; kingdom Metazoa; phylum Bryozoa; class Gymnolaemata; order Cheilostomatida; family Bugulidae; genus Bugulina; species Bugulina stolonifera. The sequence goes on from OW285191.1 coordinate 14,648,472, forward strand.
AATACAGACAACAGTAGCTACAGAAACACACTGTTACTGGCTCAGTTCCACTATGAAACTCTTAGCAGTGATACTTGTACATAGGCCTAATGTGTTTGACAGTCCACATACCTGTTTGGCCAATAAACATCTGCTGGGGTTCAACTGCTGGATACACCAAGGCATTCATGTTTAGATTTGAACTGCCGGCAGCAACTCTGTCAGTCCTGCTGTAGAATGGTAAGGGTGGGCTGTTCAGTAGGTGTGGGTAATCTGAAGGCTTCATAAACTTCTTAGGAAGTTCACCAGACACTGTAGATTACAGAACATAGATAACAGTGACATCATTCACATAATATGCTGCCTATTGGCCATAATTTTAAGCTTACACAATTTGATAGCACTTTTTAATTTCCCACATTTCTGTTAGTAGCCATACCTAGTCCATTCTTTCTCTTAGCAGGTTGATGTAATATAGCTATGAGTTCATCGATAGCATCACTGTCTGAGCTCCTGTCTAATTCATAGGTAGTATCTGTGACAGGTTCCCCAGGCGCCAGCTGTAATACAATAGTACACATGTACAGGAGGTATGATATGAGTACCACCTGTAATACAAGTATACATGTACAGGAGAGGTATGATATGAGTACCTCTGTAATACAAGTATTATGTACAGGAGAGGTGTTACTTGAGCTCGTAATTGTCAATTGAAAATGCTCCTATATAGCTCAGTATTGATAGACGGGTTGTCACCGGCTCAGAATACAGGCATATGTATGCAAGATTGAAAACTCACCATATCAGGAGAGTGTTGTGCACTGCTAGAACCAGACAGTGTCAGCCCATCAAGGTTATCCAGTTGGAGAGGTCTGTAAAACACATTGTATGTAAAATATGTGTTGAGCATAACTGTTAGTACAACAAATTGAGAGCAATGTGTGGGGAGGGGGGGAGGTTCAGCTTATATCTGCAAATAAGCACATAATATCGTCTGATAGCCGATGGTTATTAGTAACTGTTGAGGCTAGGGTACACAAGAGGCTCTATAGGTAAGGTGTAGTACCAGTCTACCAGTGGCCTTGATAAACATCCAGCCAATAACCTAAGCTGATTTCTAATAAATTATTTAATTGGAGCCGATGTATCTAATATTAACCAATCACATCATCACTCTGTGATGCAGAGGCTGAAGAGACCAACAAGCTGGTCTTTAGAACAATCAGCCTATGTGTACAGAGGCTTAATACTATTAGCAGACTCCTCAGAGTTGATCCACAGAGCTTGGAGTTGTCTCTGGTTGTACAGGTGGTATTCAGTATATTGTACTACTGAGGAATAACAACTCTAAACATTTTGGGGTCGCTGATAAATTGAAATCAAGTAAATCACTGAAAGACATAATACAATGTGACCAGTAGTTAGCTTAGCAGCTTCGATGCATTTACAGATAGTCATTTATAAACAATCAGTAGTCTGCTTACCTGTTGTAACTAAAACAATCAGCTTTTCGTTTTCTGCGAGCATGTATGTAGGAGTGTTGATCATTAGGTGAGAAAGAGCTTGGGGAGGTGTAGCCAGAACCCCCTGGCTGATGAGCACACATGTTATCCGCCCCTTCCAGTCTCTCCGTTTTAACTGTAAGACCTTGTCTTCGTTTGGGGTACAGAAATGGTGAACTAACTGGAGAGATACTTGTACTCCTACCTGTGAACAAACAGTAATGACAGTGTGTACTAACTACACCTGACTGACAGGGTTGGATATAATAATTATATGGGACTGCTAGAGTAGAGCACTAGATGGATGAGCTAGGCACTGTTTAAATCTGTTTACCTCCAGTTACAGTGAGGTGGTTATGGAACCTTCTGTTGATGTCTGCTCTTGGGCTGAACGTCTGTTCGTAGTATGGGGAGTTGGGATTGGTCGATGGAGTCATCTGTTCAGAGACTGTATCAGACTGCCAAGGTGAAGGAGCTGCTGCCTGACTAGGTGAGCAGACAGGGCTGCCATCTGGTGACCTGTAAGTCATATAATATAATAGTGAATGTGATGTACAGCTACATCACAGAGAATGATTGATGTACAAGTCACACTTTGAATGTACTTGTAACTACTACTACTATATAAAACACTTGATCTTGATGGTCCAACTTTAGTAGAACACAGAATCGGAGTTGTCCTTTCAGTCGAAATATCAAGAACATAACTCCGAATCAACCCATGTAGGTAACCATAATATTATACATGTACATTATTAGACACAAGTCGAGAAGTGAGGATAACAGTACTACCAACATAGTTTTACTTCAAAACAAATGCATGTAGGCTACATCTGGCTTACTCTCCCTTGTAAACTCAACAGGCTTCCAGTTTTAATACAGACATTTCCAATAACTGAGAATTAACTCCTATCTAACCCTTCTCATCCCCTGGAGGGCTAGAGCTAACACCCGTGTACAATATAATACAATATATAGGTTATAGTGGGCTAGTCCCATCACATAGTTTTCTGATTGTTTATATCAGCTATAGCCAAGTGAGAGCATAAAATGAACTGCATAGAGGACTAATTCAAGAATGCAAACATCCTTTACTAATTAAATTACAGTAAATAAGTACTGAGGCCAACTGCATGTCACCAACTTCTGCCATGTACATTTATCATAAAAAAACAATAAACCCAAGAAGTCTGATTACAAAGACAACAATGCTAACAATGATGGCAAAGCTGCCATGTATGTAAAATCTATCTACAACATCCTAAATCCAGCTACATCTTCAAAGAGAGGTCAACAGGGTCACTGGCAACATGTTGAACTGCTAACAATGCTATAGTGGGCACAGGCAACTCAAAGGACCATTGAAATGTGAAATAATACCACCTGCCATTCAAATATATAATACAATCTATATTTATTATATTTACATGTATTATATAAATTTATAATTAGTACAATTCCGCTGGTACATAAAGAAACAAGCGGCAGAAGTGGTGGACAAGCATGTGAATACATGGGAGCAATATTAACTAACAATACTTCAGGGAGAAACACTACATTTTAGGCTACCTATGAGTTAATGGTATATCAGACAATACAATCATAGATTTGAGACATGGAGGAGTTAGTAGAAAGTCATATGTTATCAAATGTAATATATTTTAAAAGGGCACAGAGTGAATAATTTGTATTGTTAGTCAATCAATCAAGTAATAAATAAAATGTGCCAGGATAATGTGAAACCAGATATCAAGCATGCAAGCAAGGCATGCCTACAGTATCCAGGGTCTGTATTGACATAGTTGCTTGTGACTGATAGAAGAGAGTTATCTCCTTTTTTGCTCACATGCAAAAACTCTCTCAGTGCAAGGACAGTCCAAGTTCAAAAGCAACCTGTCTGTACCAATCTGCAGTTTTGTATGAAAATCAAAACAGAAAAGAAAAATGTTCAACCCATGACTATGTGTCTACATGTAGGTGGTGGGATATCCACTCTATCCTTAGTTGTACCAGTATACATAGGTCCAATTCCAAAAGCCATTGTTAGAATTGCAACTGTTACCCAGCAACAAGATGTGTTACAAAAGTATAGTTCTGAGATGCTGCTCCCAGAAGTATTTGGCATTTCAAGAACTATGGTTTGTTGAAATGGGTATGTTGTATCAAACATACTGAAGTGATCTCTATGCAAAAAATTGTCCACTCCCAAACTGATCACTGACCATCAATCTCATACAACTAATAGACATGGACTACTTGTAGCCCATAGACCTAGAGTCAAAAGGTCAGTAATAACCAATAGGGTATACACATACAGACAGGGAACTCAACTGTATAAGGGAAGGCCAACCAACCTGTAGGAGTCCCAAGTGTTGACCAGGCTTAGGTCCGGCAGGCTGTCATCCAGCTTTTCACCAGTTGGGGAGGAAAGACACCAGTCATGTACAATAGATATGTCATTCACATCCAAAGGAGAGATATACGGAGCCCTCAGCTCCATGTCCTGTAGCACAGACATACGACATGTTTCTACATCCACTCTGAGTATACCATATTATTATAGATGTGAGTATAATACTAAATGCTATATCCTAAGCCACTAGCTAAACTGAATAGGGTAAGTCTATCTTCAACCCATTAGTGAAGACTACTAACTAAGAACAATGCATCATGATCATTATCACTATCTAATATAAGCTAGTATATGGTGTAGAACTGTAGATGGTGTCTACATACATCATCACTGGTGAGGTCTGGTAGATCACAGAACATCTCATCACTGTCAGCACATCTGCTCTCACCCAAATTATCAAAGAAAGCCTCAAGGTCTAAAAATATGTATTGCACATAACAAATGTCCATAATGGATAATGGATAGCAAGAGTAATACCAATATGTACAATAACAGAATCAACTGCATTGAAAAACCATATTGTACAATCAGCTGATTGAACAATGTATTGACTCTGGTATACAATCTATAATCCCCAAGGGGTAGGTTGCTCACTTATCAAACAAACACTTCATCAACAAGTAATATTGGCCTATGATCGTGAGCAGTAATTTATAGGTCATGATTGGTTATCATACACTACATAATAATTATACATTCTATTATAGTCTATTGTATAACAACTGTGTGGTACATCAGTACTTGTGTTACAGTTGCACTGCATCCAAGGACTATAAACAGGTTTTAGCCAATCAATAGTCTTAGCTTTCAGCAACACCCAGGTACACCCACTGTAGGTAACACATTACCATGCACTACTAACATATAATTATTGTACATGTAATTACTACCACTGGTATATAAGTACACACGCACCTGCCACATTACAATGATCACCAAGATCCACCAGGGTACCGCTGCTGTTCAAGGACATTTTAAGGTCAGATGGTTTAACTGGTTCAAAAGCGGACTCTGTATCGGCCTACAAACACGATAACATGAGACACTACACACTGATAAGTATATGTATGCGTTAGAGTGTAGTATTAACACCAGTGTTATCAGATGGCATCTATATCCAATTCCTATTATCCTCAATAGATAATTAAAATATCTAGAATCTAACTACAGACTATGTACTACACCAGCTCACTACGAAACTCGAATGCCAATAGAGTTCTACACAGCTCAGTGATCTCCCTGTACCGCATGGAGAGATATTCTACATCTAATTCTATCAGTCTTGTTGTGATCTTATTCAGTACCACAAGATGGTAAGAGTTCTAGAAGGTTCCCAGTGCCCTCCTCGTAGCAACCAGTAATAATTAATTTTATAAATCATTATGGAGTGATTGGTAGTGACAAATTGTTGTATTCCACTCTGTTCTTTTCAACCAACCTAATGTCTTCTGTAGTAACACTAAACAGATATAATTTAGTCATTTATCCACAGTGGAGAGATTTTGTGGTCATTTGTAAGACATCAAATTAAAGTTCCTATCAAGTCCAATCAGAGGAGTGCAATGAAGGATAGAAAACTATACTGGTGTCCAGCACAGGTTAGAAGACCAAGGGGGGGGGGGGGGGAGCCAGAATTCAACGGCTGGCAAATTCAGGTCAAAAGCCATAACAAGTTGCTACAGACAAGATTCTCCATGGCTAACCACAATAACAATTCTTCGCATGATTGTGGACCTGAGAGACATGTCAAATGAGAGTACTACTAATTGAAAATAGAGTCAAGAGAGAGCTCTACTCCACTGTTCTGCTGAAAACCCAACTTAGGAACAACAAGCCATGGTCAAGTCGCTAGTCAAAACAAATGCAGTGCCAACAAACTGGACATTATTTGCACAGAGATATTATAGCTCTACCATTATCACTATGAGTTCTGTGCATCGTTAGGCTGTTGGGGGTGCATCAGCACTTACCATGATATCTGCAGTAGAGAAACAGTTAGCTGTTGCATTGAATATATCATCATACACTTGATCTTCCACATCTAGAACAACCATCACATAGTAATAACACACAGCAATATCTCAACCCTTGATCATAATTATAAATAGGGAGGCATCAATAACAATAGATAATATATGGGAGTCAAGTTTTTGGCAAAAAACACAAGTATAAAGATTCTGGTAGGTATTAAGGTAAACAATGTTTTGAGCAAAACCTGCCAAAAAATGAATATAATCCTTGCCAGGTATATGATTACAAAGGATTGCGAAACTGTACCAACTTTGGCCAGGTATGGGAGCAATAAGCTTAGTTTTATGTTCTTAAAATTCCTGAAACAAAGCAAAACCAAGTAAATGGCATGATTTCAAAACATCTGAAAACAATTTTTTTCTAATAATGAGTCACTATAAATCAATTGACCTTAGATTTAGTTAGCAATGAGGCTGGTATAGAGTGAGTGGGGAGTGGATTAGCGATTATGGGCAACCATGATATGGATAACTAGGCAAACTAGAGCAGCATAGACTACTAGCTGCTGCTGCTGCTGCTGCTGCTGCTAAGTGGCTGGTGGTATTTTTGGTTCATACCAATCTGCACATAAACAGGCCAGTTCAACTTTGGGTGTTGGCCAAATATATCAGACAAATCTGTCAATATCTCAGCTGTGATTGGTTCTTAGCAGAGCCATTAATCAAATGGTTGGCTCTGGTTCTTAGGGGTTGAGGTTACCAAATATCTGGTACTTGTGGAAGAGTTATAACATTAATAGACTTACCACCCTCCACTTCAGAATATACTGGGGATAGGGCCTCTGTCTTGATACAGCTAGCCTGGTGTATAAACTGTACGTCTGCCAGTATAGCGTCAGACTCCTCTATATGACTACAGTATAGATTAGTATAGTTGGCATGATATAACCGTGATGCAATATCCCATGTGCAATGCACAAGCTTGCTATAGCTGGCGTATTAATTGATGATATGCGCGTGCAGCTAAACTAGCTAACAAAGAACTGTTTGTCCATACTATCAAACATAATATAATAAATCAGGGAGATTTAGGCTAATCTAGGCTAGCGCATTCCTATAGTTATATGTGTAGGTAGAACACAGTGGTGCGCAGTATAAACTAAGGATAAAGAGAAAGGTTTAACACCAGCTAACAACAGTTACAAGTTGCTAGTCCCAACCCAATAAATACTGATGTACACCACACTAACATATTTCCATATTTCCTATTAATAATGGTGGCATAGGATAAACAATACCTACCCGAGAACATGGTGTATGGAGGTTATAGACTCTGCTTTCCCTGACTTTACGTCGTGAACAACTGAGGCTACAGTCACAACTCTGACATAACCACCTCCAAATGTTAGCAGTCTGTATGGATCTGTCTGGATCATCTCTTTACTGTAGACTACAACAACCACATCACCAAATATACAATGTATCATCAATGTTGGAGATTAAATGAATAGTAGAATAACAGTCTACTCATGCAAACTAGTAATTGCAGTAAGAACTATGTACTTACGGGATTTGAAATTAGCCTCCACCTGTTTCATATCACCAGGATGTATGAAATCGTAGAATGACTTCTCTTTAGCATATGTAGCAGGGTACCTGGTGAGCTCTGTGAAACTGTCAACAAAAGGCAAAAAATTACTAATTTGTGACCATTGTAGCAGGATGTATTTTATTCAGATTATTCAAATGGAGAACAATATTATACTGCCCCAACTGTTCATTATCACATTTCCCAACAGGCTACTCATGACAAAAGCATAAGGACAACATTGGAGTTGTTCTCTTCTGTGGCTAACAGTTCCACCTTAGGTTTTTGCATGCCAACCCATCCTAGTACCAACCCGCTCCCAGCTCCCAACCTCAACATATAGGTTTCTTAGCATGTATTTAGTAACTGTTAATTCCTGATCCAACTTGTCCCTAGTTCCAACCCGTCCCCAGCTCCAACTTGTCCCTAGTTCCAACCCGTCCCCAGCTCCAACTTGTCCCTAGTTCCAACCGTCCCCAGCTCCAACTTGTCCCTAGTTCCAACCCGTCCCCAGCTCCAACTTGTCCCTAGTTCCAACTCGTCCCCAGCTCCAACTTGTCCCTAGTTCCAACTCGTCCCCAGCTCCAACTTGTCTTAGTTTCAGCTGTAATTGGTCCCTCCCCCCCCCCAATCCGTCGCTGGTTTTAGCCTGTCCCAGCCCAACCCATGGCTTGCTAGTTCCAACTTAGCCTCAGCCAAGCCCCTACATGTAGTTTCAAATGATCATTATACCATAGTACATAATTACAATGTATATAATATTATAATAATAGGCTCCTGGTATATATGATTTTATTCTAACATCTGTCAAGTCATTAGTACAACATTTTAATTGGATTTTTAAACCAATTAGACTAATTGAAATCCATCTATATCCTAGATTGAGTTTTGACCTCCAAGACACCTTGTGGCATTTTCGTTTAATAGTAAAATAAAATCCAATGTACAAGTACTCTATTAGTGCCTCAACTACTTATGAAACCATAATATAGCATAGCTAGCACAGATATACAGTTTACACGTACTTATTTGTATAATAGGTATATGTACATAACCAATACCCAGCACAGTCAAACTATCAGATACTAGATGATTTGCATGGTAAGTTGTGGAGACTACACAGAAATACTTATGGTATAATGCTAATAAATCTTCATAATTCCCTGACAACTTCCAGCATGGAGATATTATAGATTTATAATGGATGTGAGGTGTGGTGGCACATTAGTTGCCACCACTTGCCTTCAGTAATGGAACCAGTAGAAGCCTCTACTTTACCTATTGTAGCCTGAGATGAGACACTGGTCACAGTACTCAGGTACATGTTTATTAGATTATGGGCTACTGTTGAATTGGATGGATGGATCCAAGCTACTAGTTGTGGTGGTGGTCATATTTATATGAAGTAGGATCAGCTGGCATGAATTCCTTCTTATTATCAGATACAGACTTCAATGTAATAAAATGCTGCCAATAAGCAGCATTGTACATTCATTCAGAGAGTTAGATAGTTGTTGTGCCCAATGCAATAACTGTAATACGTGCCATAATCCATTTAATCCACATTACCAAAGTAACGTGGTGTTTTGTGAGTTCAGCATATAGACGCACCAATGGGTACTAACCACCCTAGTAAAGTATGGTCTCTACCCCAGATCCTTAGTCTCAACTTAAACCTACGCAAATATAAATAAGAAATAGGACTCGTTTGTTTCAGTTTCAGTAAAGAACCAATACCATCTCGTTTACTGTTCATATTCAAACTCTCCCGAGTATAGCATAGCTTTATGTTCTAGTTAGTAATGGGTGTGGTAGATATCCATTTGTAGCAGATGAATTATATAATCTTGACCATGTTGGTAGGATTTGCCTCAACCTTCTCACTTAGGCTCGATAAAAAGTGTACAAACTAGATGATAGAACTCGTACTTCACGGAGAACTGCAGCTCTATGAGTAGGAAGCAGACTGACACATGTATAATAGCAATGTGATGTACCGTCATAAGATATAACCAACTATCACACAGTTACCATACAGTAACTTAGCACATGTCTGTTACCGACAGCCTATTCACTGGATAATGTATCACCTGGCATCACAACCATTACCGTGCCAGTCTCCAGCTGACACTACCCTGTCCTGGGGAACATATTCCTGATTGGGAAGCAGAGAGACTATGGAGATGTCAACTATAAAATACTAGCTGGCTAGCCTATTAGCTTATTATATAATATAATTCCATGTGAATTTAACTCTTGGCTTGGATTCAACTTGCACAACAGGCCCCAACAGCAACTCATATTACGAAATAAGGCACCCATAAAAGTTAAAAGTACAAAAATGGTAAACAATTTTCCTTACTCCATCAACCATTAGACTATTTCTGATACACTTCTACCAGTCTACCACAGATAACTGACAGAATAGTTTATAGAATTTTAGCAGATATTTAATTTTGTACAACGTAACTTTAGGCCTACGAAAGAATAACCATTGGCTGGCTACTATTTACCTCATCACACTGAAAATAACAACTTAAGTAGTTATTAAAGCTTAACGTTTCGCTTCGGTTGATACAGCAAAAACAATTTATCTGCAAAAAAAAACAAAAAAGGCTTTTCGCTGACATCATATTTGGACGAATTTCTCAACAGTTTTTTTATGCAAGGATTTTTAAATTTGTTTATAGAGCAATCAGGAACTCAATTTCACAACCATGAAAATATCTATCCTTGAGCCGGGTTTGAACCAGAGGCCTCTACGGGACCCAATTAATAAAATTTGTAAGTATGCTCCAGCCTTAAGTTCTACACTGTCATTACTCATTAGAATTTCTATGCTTTATGCACACACACACACAGTATTCTGTTATAGCCTTCGTTTCACTTTTCGTGACAGCATCCATTATATTAAGGAAGGAGCCCTCCCCCTTCCCCATGACAAGGTTAGTAGAATTAGTATTCCTAATTTTAATAGGAACACAGTAAGATGGAAGATATAGCTGTGAGCATCTAATATTTATTACCATTTGTCATAAATATGGCCCTTGGGGTAGGTTATAAATAAAGATAACTGATATGTTTGTTAATTACCTGTTATCACACTCTGTCAGCTGCATGTTCATACTGTGTTTACATGTGAAGGTCATGCTGTCTAGCAACTGTCCATTGTCAGCAGTCTTCTCCACAGGGGTACCTGTCATCACTATACAGCCTTGTGCTAAGCCATTACCACAGATGGCCATATCGGCAGCGGTCACTTTCTGTCCACTAAACCTAACAGTCTACAAACAGCAAAATTGTACGATATAATACATGGGCAGTGTTCTAGCAAAATTGCCTAAATACAAGCTATCAGCTGTATACACATAGCTTGTCAACAAAACAAGCCATTGACTTTTCCAAATATGGGTGACAAAATCATTTCAAGGACTTGAACTGTCAGATACACAATCATGTAATTTACTGGATGATGAGACACTGGAAGAGGGAGGGAGTGGATACAGTAGATAATGACACACTAGAAGAGAGAGGGAGTGGATACAGCAGATGATACACTAGAAGAGAGGGAGTGGATACAGCAGATGAGACACTGGAAGAGGGAGGGAGTGGATACAGCAGATGATACGCTGGAAGAGGGAGGGAGTGGATACAGCAGATGATACGCTGGAAGAGGGAGGGAGTGGATACAGCAGATGATACACTGGAAGAGGGAGGGAGTGGATACAGTAGATGATACACTGGAAGAGGGAGGGAGTGAATACAGCAGATGATAGTCTCTAAAATTGCAATGCTACTATCCAGCTAACTGATACGGTCCAAGTTATATGAGCATTTCCATTCCATTTCAAATACCACAAAGTCAATTAGTATGCTAAAAGATAATGGTTCCTGTCAGAAGAGACCAGAGACATATTGGCCTGATGAACTAGTGGTTGGATGCCCTTCTTCAGGAAATTTATTATACATTGTAATTATTATAGTCTACATTACTGACATATGGGATAGGTCGTATCTTCACTGTTTAGTAGTGCTGGGCCAGTAGTGTTTAACTGTTTTGATTAGCAGTACCACTTGACTAGTGCCGGTGTCAAGCGAAATTTCTGAGCATTGCAAAATTTCTGAGCATGCAGTGAAAATGGTGACACCCCCAACCCAATAGCCCCAACCGCTAATCAAGAAGCTGAAGCTGTTTTGAATTTTATATGGCAAGCTCAGAAATTTTGCTTGACACCGGTATGGTATCAGTTCCTTATTAGATGAAAATCGGTACTCAGTTATATCTCATGGTATCAGTTTCGGCTCTTGAGGATCATTAATGCCAGATTGGTGGCAGGTTTTATAGGTTTCCATTCAAGTAGTGATGCAAACATTATACGCCATATATATATAATACATCACATTTTATGTACAATGTTAATGTATACTGTATGTTTGATACGACAGAGTAATTACTTAATTTTTAACTCTTAGAAAATGTTCAATAATGCCAAGTTTCATATAGGAACAAAATTATTTAACACTAGCATAAATAATATATAATATATATATAATATAATATAAATATGTTAGTAATGCGTGTCAAAATGACAGCCCATTGTCTAAAAAATTGAAAATGTCATTTTTGCTTGTACCACTACTCAGTCACCCGATGCTCTGAATTACCGTTGAAGGAACTGTTTCTTGTATGCCTTCAAGTATCTGTATCGGGCCAGCACTACTTAGTAGCCCATAATATTATTGACTAGCTGCGAAGTCCAACATTATAGTGCCAGTAACTGGGACGGCAATTAACTGCATAACCTCTAAAGGTGTGTTCCCAACTGACTGTAATCTTGCTATATGATGGCATATCCCAATTAAAGATTGTGGAATGAAAGATCATTCACTCCGGCCAAAAACTGTTCGTCGTCCGCTTCCAAACACAGTTTAGATTAAGCAAGGAGTTATGCTTCCTTGTGCATAAATGCAGTATAAATATTGGTGTTCCGCAGGCCAATCATAAACACTTCCTTACAATGGCCACGTATAAACAATCAATTCCTATAAACGAGAACTTATTACAGGGTACAGGATCTAACCAAAAATTCAGTAGGTAGTGAGCTGGTGATAAATGTATGCCCATCTGAGGCTATATTGTGGCACTTTAGTATATAAGTGTAGTATACAATGCCAGGCTGCCAGCTGTTAATAAAAATCATCTTGCACTCTAATTGCAAAGTCTTCTGAAATGCAATAAGATGCTCACAACACTGTTTTAATACAGCTACAATATAAAGCAGCAGACTAGATTCTGGAAAGTAATCAGATTTTTTACCACCACCAACCCAACTACCCAGCTGTAGACATCATTACATTGTATTTAACAGGTCAGTGTTACCACATAAGAGTATTAGCATACCTTGTATGCTGTGGATTTACTCATTCCTGTTCTGGCTTTAGGGGAGACAAAGGATTTGAGTCTGGCAGTAAATGAAAGACTGTGGGAGGCAGACTTGATAACATCTTCCACCTCTGACCAATCAGACGGATGTATAAAGGCACCTAATCCAGCTCCAATCATATCATACTGAAATAATAATATAGATTAATCACTCCGCACTCGGAAACTTACACATAAATTGAGTAGGGTACTACCGACATTATTGTTCAACAGCATGGCGAAAATCATTCTATTTTACATACATTTGTAGTATTAATTTATGCAGGAACAAGGTGCGCAAACTCAATGGGTTTTCTACAATTCAGACCCCCTCCACCTCCATTGTAGGAAATGAGTAAAAAAATATTTTGATGGAAAACTGGGTTGAAAAGTGGAACAGCTAATATAATATTCAATTGTATTCATGTTTGTTCTATATTCTATTCATCTGTGAAACATGGTCTGATGTAAACGCCTTGTTTCCATCATCAATACAACACTGGGTACTTTTCCACTAAGTCAACTTATAAAAAAATATCTACAACTCTGTGTAAAGATGTAGGCCCGTAGAGCTATAAATCTGCTACAGGTTAGTTGCTACTAATAATGAACCCAAGGAATCATCAATGGCGCTGAGTGAATTATGGGCTACATCAAGAATACTCTGCAAACACAGACTTGTCCAGTATGCCTTTACTTCTACTGTAAAATCAAGAGAATAAGCCCATGTACTATAATGGCTGTTGGCCAGCGCCACCACCCAGACCCAGCCACCACACCATCCCACACATATCCTGGTCTAACCATAAAATCCAGAGAATTTCTGGAGCAACAGAAAAGTATGATAGTGTACAACACTATACCAATGGAATTGTTACAGGCAGTCCAAAGTCGTCATCCATCAAGGATGTAGGAGAGGACTACAATCATGTATTTCACAACATTACGTTTTTTATTGCATAAAATGTGACAGATTTACCAACCTGGCATATACCCAGTAGCTTCTTTACATTGTCTGTAGAGTATATGATGTCACCCAAGGGGGCTAGAGACAGCACTATGACAAAGCCATGTGAAATGTTGACCATTGAAGATACATGTTCAAATGGTAGACTCTGCACGGTGCTAATGCTGGGCCAGACATCTACAAACAGTAGTGGACAAACAGTAGTGGACAAACAGTAGTGGACATACAGTAGTGGACAAACAGTAGTGGACATACAGTAGTGGATATACAGTAGTGGACATACAGTAGTGGACATATTATAGTAGTGGACATACGGTAGTGGACATATTATAGTAGTGGACATACAGTGGTGGACATATTATAGTAGTGGACATGCAGTGGTGGACATAGATTGTACATAGCTAGGCCTACATAAGAACAGAATAATATAATAATTTGGAGTCAGAGATACTTGGTTGGAACACCTTGATAGAAGAGTTCCCTGTTCATCCTATTGACTAGTAATAAAAAAACTCAGAAAATGTTCTTGAGTGGAGTGATCCGAAGGCTATACCCTACACCACATATCTCTTACATTCCAAGTGGTGTGCCTTCAATAAACACTTCAGCCCCATGGGTGCATGGGTTGTTAAAAACAACCCTGGACATCGGTGATAAAAAAGCAAAAAGCAATCTATATCCTAAATATATCTGCCAACTACCAGCAGGTTGGATGTTTCGTAATGAATACTATTTGCGCTAATTCTTGGAGTGAATAGGTGGTGGATAAATATTAGATAAATTACGTCGAAGAAAGCTTTATATCTGTTGCATCTATATGTACATGTAGCTGATCCACTATTTATACAAAGTCACAACCATATTTATCTTCTGGTCATTTGGGAATATATCAGTATTTGCGTCATTAGCTATTTAATGCTATGAATAATTAATAGAGCCATTAAGGTAGGTCTCTATTCTATAACTCTAGCCTATTCTATATCTCTAGCCTCTTCTATATCTCTAGTGTTAAAGCCTACAGATAGGTTCGTTTCCTGATTGAACATGTTTGCTACCAGAGAGAAGGAATGGCCAAGTCAATGACGTCACATATTTCCTCTCTGTCACCCATCATTACCAGCAGATGTAAAGAGTTGCAACACCCAACAACAGTGTTCAAGCATGATATTTATGAATTTAAATGACTAGTTGATTACAATAATATTGATTCTTTATGTCAAGCATAGCAAGCTACCTATAGATTATGTTCAGCATGCATGGGTACCTACTCCCCATGTAAGCTACATGTAACATATCTGAGATGTTGCAGCTTCCTGTCATAGATACCCAAACACTAAATTAGCTTGAGATTTCAGTAAAATCTAATCATCCGGTTACTGAACCGGCTCTTCACCGTTTGTCACATACCCTGGAGAATTTCTCTAAGTCTGATATAGTTTATACACAGCTTTATAATGCTGCTCTTGTCTAGTGATCCTTTTAAACCACTTGGTACAGGAAGTGTGTCGGCAAGCTCCGAGAATACTTCGCCTTCTTTCCCACGTCTGTGCCGAGCTGCTTCCTTCGACTTCACCTTCCGCAGCTCTTTTCGTTTCTCTGAGAGAAGTCTACAACATTAGATTGATTTTTGTCAACTACTTCCACTTACCCAAACGACACAACTGAGATAATGGTGAACCACTTAGCCTACCAGTACGTTGTACAATGTATGATGTTGAACATAATATTATTTATTCAGCATTTTTAATTTAATCTACTATGTAGCTCATGCGTCTAGTTGAAATTTTACCAACCTGATCTGTGGTCACTCAAATGCACAGTAAACATAGGAACTTAGCTATATTACATACATAGCCTACTGTGTCATTGGCTTCAGTTATCACCAATTGTAGCCTACACGTAGACCAACTTGTATTACACCATAGAAATTGTTAGATGTTAGCCTATCTACTATTCTTATCTCTTATTCTCTATAGCTTTGGTGATCAGCCAATGTAGAGGATTAGTTTCTGTGTAGTTATTTATGTGTATCAGCATTAGGTGAAATTGGTTTGACTACTTGGTAATGATGAAAATAATAGACACTAAGCTCAAATATAGAGATAAGAAATTAGGCTGATACTACCTCTTATGTAGGACTATCATGATAATTACGTGGTGGCAATAGATAGATGGGGGGCAGCTTATAGAAAATCAATCAATATCTTGAAATTTGGAGAAACAATATCAAAAAATACAATCCATAGGACCTAAATTTCTGGCTAAAGTTATTGTAACAATTATTCCAGTTACATGTAACTGGTGAGTAAAACCCCACATGTACCAACGCCAAGTACTGAGAATAATTACTACAGGCTTAAATCAAATGGACCTACCTTTTTTCTAGTAACTTTTTAGATATTGGCATGGTATGTAGATTGCTCAGTATGATTGACCTGAAACAAATACGCAAATTAATATTTAAAGACAGTCACTTAGCAAATTAAGACTTGGTGATATGATGCAATGGATCAATCACACTGGATCATCAGCTGGGAGTTACCTAATAAAAAATAAGAACAGTCACAATAATTCATAATAATCTAATTTATCTCAAAGACAAATGCATAAGACTAACCCTCACATCTCCGTAACTGCCCTTAGGCTTAATTTCATTAAAATCAAAATGAAATTTTATGGGAATTTCAGTAATTAATTAGCTACAGTGAATCATTACAGAAAGAGTTATCAGCTACAGAAGGGGGGCTCATAGCATAAGTTAAGTTCCTAACAGTCAACCAAGTCTCTCGGAACTGACAGAAAACACAGTTTCAGCTAAGCAAAGCTGCGCTTTTAATTAGGCTACTCATTCTCATTCAGATTCCGGTATCATACCGACTCTAATCTCTACCTAACTATACACATCTGTATTATAAATTTCATTTTTGTTATACATATAGCTTAGATGTTAGTTATAATAATAGATATAAATATGTGTTAACAAATTTAAATATTTATCAATTAATAAAATATTAATATAAATAATATAATAATATAAATATAAATAAATAAATATATCTTAATAAATATATTTTAATAAATAAAAAATATGATTTTATCTTAATCTTAATAAATATGTATAAATTTTATTCACTACTGAATACTTCGTAGCATTGAAAAACAGTTTGAGCTGCCTACTGCAGTGAGCAATTGCTGTTAGAGTGACAGCCAATCGAATCGATGGCTCAAGCTAGTCTCACCTGTGGCTGAATTGGTGAAAGGGGAGTGGAGTTCAGAACGACTACGAGAATCAGAATTGGTGAGGAATCAGCATAACGGTGTTCTAGCCTTATGTATAATATATATAATATTTTGCAATTGTCTATGCCGTCTATAGGTTATTCGGATCAGGCCAGGTAAAACTGTATAAGACTTACAATAATATAATATTCCCAGTGTCGAGATTTTTAGTTTACGCTAAGACCAAGGTTGCAAGAAGCAATGGGTGCTCAAAATAGGAAACCTCTCGAGTTCAATCATTTAACCTCATTCCTTAGATCGCCTAGTCCGGAAAGCATACATTAGATGGATTTCGCCGTTACCGCTTTTACCAGTAAATTAGTAGTGCGGTACATATAATTAGACAATATGGTATAACTATTTCTTCGCAAAACTTCCAAGGACAGGTTTTATTTCTGTAACCACAGTTCCATGGAATATTTGATCTGTACGTCGCCCAGCATCACCTCACCCCACTCACATAGAACTTTAGGCAATTTTTTATAGGTCACGTACTCAGCGAATGAGTGGCCAAAACATTAGACACGTGAAGCGAATACACATGACATGAGATTTATCTTCTCTTTGTGAAGAAGATAACTCTATGGACATGACATGACACACAAGTCACTTGGCCCAGGTCTTTCCAGTTTCTATTTCTACCAGTGCTTTTTTGTAGGGGGCTCTCTGGGCTCCCGGGGGTCCCCTCAAAAAATCATGGTTTGTCGAAGGGGCTCCCGGGAGCCCCCTCAACAAATTGCCATCATAAAAGTGAAAGTTTAAAAAGTAACCATAGCCAGGCATCATGCATGATGGATCTTATTAGAAACATACTTGTTACCTGGTACATGTACAATGTATATCAAATATGCATCTCTAATCACTTATACATGTATGTATAGGATGATTTGTATGCAAGTTATTTGTCTTTTGAGCAATCAGAGACTTGTTTGACATCCATTAAAACACCAGTTCCTCACCAGGATTGAACTCGGCGCCTCTACAGCATTTAATCGCCTAGCACAGTGAGCGGACCCTACTACTGCTACACCAGCTCAACAACCTTAACAAAACATTTGACCATGAGTTCAATAATAATGTCAAGCGGATGCAGTAGGAGTGCTATGTAGCATGTGTGAAGGTGAGAGCGGGGAGAGAACCTGAAATATGCAGGGAGCCCCCTCAACTGATCTTACAAAAAAAGCACTGGTTTCTATTATTATTATTACACAACCAAGCAGAAGGGCCAAATAATACCAATGTGTAATTTCTATGTATAATAAAATGAAGTGGTGTCTAATTAATGGTGTTGCACTAGCACTGCCCTCATTCAATGAGTGCAATTATAGTGGGGCATACAAAAAGCAACAAATTAGTATATATAAGAGTTGTCCACTCTTGAATACCTTGTAGCAAGAGAATACAACTCCTGACTAGACTTGATTAGTTGAATGAACTGGATAGTAATGCATATAATACATGTAGAGACACATAATATATGGGAGAGAGTACAAGTACATAGAGTAGGCTGTGAGATAGCACCTAGAGTAGACTGTGAGACAGACACATGGAATGTAGACTAAGAGCATAGTATAGAGCCAAATGAGAATGAGAAGTAATTAGGGACAGCAGTATAGACTGTCGACATAAATATATATTCACACAGTGACAAGAGTGGACAACAAAATAGACATCACACCTACCTATCATGCAAATGTATAAGCTAATGGAAAACACGAAAATGACAAAAAAGCTATAAAATTTAAAACAATAGAAAAACTAATCTAACACTAAAAATAAAAACACTAAAACTAAACTAAACTACAACAGTGTGCAACTGTGTGGACCTACAGAGAGCGTACTACCACTACAGACTACATACAGCTGGTGAGTCCTAAGTAATTTGCTCCAATTAAATTTTATAACTGACAATACCAAAACACATAATTTTAGTTGCAACAACTGTTTTGTCTGACTCATAACAAAGTATGAGATTATAATAATATTTTCCCTAGTTTATCACATTTAGGCTATATATGTTTTTGTTATAATAGTACATTGTATGTTCTGGCATCTGACAACTAGCAAAGCAATGAATCTCTTGAATCTGGCTGAGCAGTAAGGGTGACCCAGCCAGTTTCTCTTTTGACAATGATCGTATAAACGTGCAATATTATAAAGATTTTTCTAAAAAATGAGTTATTGCAACTCCAAGTTTTATGTTTTGTGATTTGTGATATTGGAACTCAGAGTAGTAAAAAACATTTTATCTTTATTTCTCTGGTGTAGCATTGAGCACGCTATGCTAGGTAAAACTAAAACAAGCATAAAACTCTGTTATGGACATTACTATTTTGTAGGCTATGTATGTGTACAAGCAGTATTACATTATGCAATGATATATTTTGTACATGCTTGTCATATTTTAAATATTTTATGTCTTTATAAGTGCAATCAGTAGTTAAGTCTCAATGGTAATTGTATGTGAATAACATAATGTTATATAAAAGTAAAGTAAAGCATCAAATTCTTGTCTTCCAATGGCATTATTGTTTGCTGTTGTAATTTGTATCAGTGACTGTCCTCCATCTCATTGGTGCATTAACACTACCATTATGTTGTCCTTTATCCTATTGGTACGTTCATAGCCTTCTTGTACTTCATTGGTCCATTCTCTGTAGTAATTAGTGTACAAGGCAGCGCGATTTCAAAATATATATGGCTCATCAGTGGATATATACTCAGAGGATGCAATACACTTCTCTAATATACCACTTACCTGGAGTCAGACAGCAAAATACAATACTAATTGCACCATTTTCAACTGGTAAACACCTTTGAGCAAAACTATTATTATTTACACGCAATAGTTTATGCAGATCAGGAAAAGATGACTTCTAATAATTAATAAGACAGATAGACTAGAATGTACGGCTTGGATATATCATAGTAATATACATGTATTTGGTGAAATTGCCTGTTAGCGAATCTTCACTAAACGAGAGTTGTTTTCTCTTCATTTAGGAAGTTGTCCACTCTTACCCCAACTACGACTATTATTATAAGTGTCTCCTAGCACGGATTTAGTAACCATTGGTAACCGTTAATTCCTGGTTACAGAAATAATATGAATCAAATGATTAAAACAAATCAATTGTAAGACTCCCAACACTCTGGTAACAGATTCTGTACTGATAAGAAGCAAAATGGAAAAGATTTTAGTAGTTTTAATGCTAGTAGCAGCTTCTCAAGCCTACAGATATTATCCACTTCATCAACCACTTTCTGATGAGTTGATAAACTTTGTCAACAAAGAGGCTGGGACTACATGGACTGCTGGAAAGAATTTTGAGAAGCATAGAATGAGCATTTCAGGGTTGAAAAGAATGTGTGGTGTTCTCCCTGAGCCAAATAATTTCAAACTTCCTTACAGAGTCCCTCACATTGTGAATGATGGAGATATACCCCACGAGTTTGATGCACGAAAGCAGTGGCCCAAGTGCAAAAGTGTTAGGTGAGTAGTACATTGTGTAGTGCATTGTGTATAGTGCATTGTGTAGTACATTGTGTAGTACATTGTGTAGTACATTGTGTAGTACATTGTGTAGTACATTGTGTAGTACATTGTGTAGTACATTGTGTAGTACATTGTGTAGTACATTGTGTAGTACATTGTGTAGTACATTGTGTAGTACATTGTGTAGTACATTGTGTAGTACATTGTGTAGCACGCATGTTTCTTTCTAGACTGTGACTAAACCTACACCACAGTGACAGTGAGTATCTCTATCCAAATTTTTAATGATCACCCATATCTAGTGCTGGGCGGTGTTTCGGTGTCATTCAGTTTTTTCGGTTTTTTTTCATTCGGTTCAAAAACCGCCAAAATTTAAAATGTGAACCGACACCGAATGCGGCGGTGCGGTTTTATTCGGTTTTAAAAGTCAAGCCGCGCCTGGCCTCTTAGCGCACCCACTTTCAATAATGGCTGGCGTTGAAAACACGTGAATTCATGTTATGCTTCTTTCAATCCTTATAATTCGATGCCATCCTTGGAATTTAGACTTAGCTGCAGCCATAATATTATCACCCAGTGGTTATTTATTGTAGTTTCACTCCTTTATAGCAGTTACGATTGCATATTATTATAAATAATAAATATTTAATAATTGTAAAGTATTAAACTAAATGAAAATGGCTGCCATTTTAGTGCTTCTTTTAATCCTTATAATTCGATGCCATCCTTGGAATACAGACTTAGCTGCAGCCATCAATGTCACCCAGTAAGGGTTCACTGTAGTTTTCATTTGATTCTAGTAGTCAAACTTGCATATTGTTATAAATAATTAATATTTAATTATTGCAAATTATTGAACAAAATAAAAATGGCGGCCATTTCCGGTAATGGCTCAAACGCCGAACACGTGAATTTATGTTATGCACCTTTCAATCTCTATAAT
The DNA here is from genome assembly GCA_935421135.1 of Bugulina stolonifera. Classification (NCBI taxonomy): domain Eukaryota; kingdom Metazoa; phylum Bryozoa; class Gymnolaemata; order Cheilostomatida; family Bugulidae; genus Bugulina; species Bugulina stolonifera. The sequence continues at coordinate 14,670,031 of OW285191.1, forward strand.
TCGATGTCATCCTTTGAATAAATACTTAGCTACTGCCATCATTGTCACCCAGAGATGATTTACTTTAGTTTCACTGAATTCCAGTTGTTATACTTCCATATTATTATAGATGATTGGCATTTAATAATTGCAATTTATTAGAGTAAATTTAACATGGCCGCCATTACAGCTTAAAAGCAGGGTGTGACAACTCCAATATTGAGTATTTAATTTCCGGTTCGGTTCGGTGTTTCTTCATGAATAAAAAAAACTGAATTAAACCGAGGGTGAGAAGACAACTTCGGTTTCATTCAGTTTTTTAGAAAAATCAGCAAAAAAACTGAATGCACATGCAAATCAAAACCGCCCAGCACTACCCATATCTGTGGAAAGGCCAATGGCATCCTACATAATATGCTCATGCGCAATCTGAAGAAAGCAAAGTCGCATACCAAACATACTGCCTACTTTATCTTGTGCCGACCCATATCCTCAAATATGCCTGCCAAATCTGGTCCCCCCTCCATGTGCGTAAATATGTAAACATGCTTGAGAATGTCAGTTGCAGGACTTTTTGATGGTGTTATATTGTAATGGTTTCTGTGATTTGGTGCGGTCGTCCTTGGACGACTATCGACCCAGAAATGAAGTGCCTATGAGTGGTAATAGGACTTCGCATTACATGAAAGATCGAGCGGTCTCAGTAGCCCAATAACTACCAGAGACGACCCATCTGGTCCCAAGTCTGACCTTCAGACTATACGTTGAAAGAGAGTGATCCGACCTAGTAGGCGGTTCGCTAAGCGAATGACCTGACAAAAGGAAGTGAAAGTCTCTGTATCAAGTATAGATGTGTCTTTATTGAAAGCCAAGTGAAGACTGAAACAATGAACAGTGAAACAATGCCCTTTATATAGTATAAGGACTTCCGCCCGACGTAGTGTCGGGAAAAGACGACGTAAGGTCGTCCGGAAGTTGCGCAACAAGATGGCCGCCGGAAGCCCGACGGCCGACCCAAAATAGGTCGGGTTCTACAAAAGTTGCTTATAATGGTCCAATTCATGTACAAAATGAATATCAATGGATTCTGAGAGGTCATTATTAATGTCACCTTTAGCGGAACACACCTGAATCAGTATTTATGCTGTTTTGCCGGTTTTTGGGCACCAAATGGTCCACTCACAACACCAAGCTATTTTTAGCAGCTATATATAGTATACATGTATAAAACTGAGCGAAAAACTTTGTTCCTCACCATTCGTTCACTGGGGAACAAATACAACTATCTTTTGTATACGAATCTCTTGGACCAAGGTGTTAAAAGGCAAGTTATTATATTTTAAACATGGCAATTTTGTACTTAAATTTTTTCTTAGTTAAGTAATTGTTAGTATAGGACTTCTCCCTTATTTTTGTGCAAATGTGTTGTGTTGTAAACTTACTAGCTCATGGTTTAAAGTATAGTTATTACAAATGTGTTAGAAACTCAAACGGCTCTTTCTTTAAATAGAAATATTCAGTTGGGACACTAGACCTCACTAACACTTCCAAAATAATTGTAGACAGCATAATTATGTCTCTTTCAAATTATTTGGGTCAGAATTTTGCTTGTGCACCATTTTATAATACATAATACATGCATGCCTCATTGATTCTTGTGCAGTGCTATTTGAACTTGGCGCCTAAATGTCAAATTGTGTATATTGTCACTTGGCTAGGCTTTAAAAAGTCGTTGTTTGATCCTATTATGGGATTCATCACCAAATTCTCCCATAGCTTTTCATGAACTCTTTTAACTTCTATGTCATGGGCCACGGACATTGCCAATGCTAAATTTCAACAAGTAATATTATTATTATTATTGCTATTATTATTAAACTGCTGAGGTGCAGAATGTCCCTAGGATAGCCAATTGAGCAGCCAGGGACTTGATTTCAGATCCGTGGAAATGTTCATCTCTGACTGGAGCTTGAACCCAGGCCACTACTGTACCTAATTGCCTATCAGAGTGAACAAAATCATTACCACCTCGCCTGTTCAGCACCCTGTGACCATCTGTATGTACAATGCAGATGTGTCCTGGATTGCCAAACCCCAAACACAGTGTCACATAATACAATGTATACAATTACTGTTCACTGAGCATAATGAAGTACATGTATGTGTATATACAACGTTATAACAATATTAATATTATTATTACTTCGTACTGGGAGTTGACAAATACAGTACATTGTATAACCGATGGTCATATAAAACCATGCAGTGGATTGTAACTGCAATTCTGTCACCGTTCAACTCATCATGTTATGCTAACTCATGCGTATGATAACCCATCATTGTATGTGTTATTGGTAATGGTCTGCGGTAGCTCAGTTGGAAAGCAGTAAGACATGAGTGCAGGTTCAATTCCAGGCCGTTACTTGTTTTTCACAGAAAATAAACGACAACGGGAGAGCAACTCCAAATTGTTCACCTTATCTACGCTGTGAGAGACTGGTGCTACCCAAACAGGGTAACCACCAAACCCGACACGTAGCTACTAAAGAATCAATCACTACGGACGCCAAACAGTTCTCGTATCCAGTACGCATCGAAAGGATACTAGTCCATCTCTAGCCTGCACCTTCTGCAAGTCGGCAGCTTTAGCCCTACCCAAACCCTACTGATATCATCACATACTACAGCTCATACAGATTTCTCATTCATACTATCCAAACACTGAACACGAAAGCAATCTTCCGGTATATCACATTAAGGGAACACCTCATGGAGCCCAACAGTTGATGATGGTGATTTCTTTGTAATAAATGAATGCTACTCCATGATGACGAAATGACTGTGGCTTAGATCATACAATTTTATGGCCTAGATATAGGCTACATTGTAATAAGTGTTTAAGTGATTTTAGTTTGACAGTCCACACATTCATCTTCATGTTGATGTACATTGTATCGAGGTTCACGTCCTTTGTGATTGTGGTACACTGTTGATAAAATTGTAAATTTGTGACGATTCGAAAATGTCAGTTAGAAGCAGGACGTTCCAAAAATGTTCGAATACCAAACCTCAACCGAGCGTTTTCGGAACGTCTTGTTTATAACCGGCATTTTTGAAATTTTCCTTTGCTTTTAATTGTTGTTCACCTGCCTGTGATAGTATTGTGAAACCATGCATCTGCATGTAAGTTTTTGTAGTTGCCGATACAAGTTAAATTTGCATGATGAGTTAGTCATGTATTTTAGCAGAAGCCTACTTGAAATTTTCTTAGTGCCATATATTTATTCTGCAGCACCATTAGAGATCAAGGAAGCTGTGGATCAAGCTGGGCATTTGGAGCTGTAGAGGCTATTTCAGACAGAATCTGTATTGCTAGCAATGGAGACAAACAACCAAGTATCTCTGCAGAGAATCTACTTACATGCTGTTGGTCTTGTGGAATGGGCTGCAATGGTAATGCACTATATTGTAATGTTTTGAGCTGTGTTTACATACAAGTGCCGAGGTTGGTAGAGGACGACCAAGTGACCTTCCACACATTAATAGAGAGTGAACAGTTAGTTAGTGCTCTTGTAATTATATATCTTGACGTAGGCCGATGCTGAGACTCATCTAAGAGTCCAGGGTCGATGTAGGTCTGTATAGTTACTCCAAAGGAGTGTAGAAAGAAGTTCTGATAATCTAGGAACTTAGGCCCGACGCTAGGATTCATATAGAATCCGAGATCGATTTAAGCCGTAGATGTAGACTCACAAGGAGTGTATAGAGATATGCTTATACGAGGATGGGGATGAACTCGAGCCATATGGATCTAAAAGGGATCCGCCGGTGGAGTTACCCGCCTACAAGAGTAAGCCTCTAGGTTTGAGTTAGGAGATGTTGCTTTATTAGAGCGCAATCAACAACTGATTCAATACAGAAAATGTGCGGTCTTATATACTAAATATACTTCTGGTAAAAGGTACGATAAGGTATCGGGCATGGCCGATAAGGTATCAGGCCGGAATTGATGCAACAACATGGATGGTTCCGCCCGATGTCGGCCACCAAAAAGGGTCGGCCTTTGCACAAAAAGTGCTTACAATAGCCCGAAATGGAAAGTATATAAATATGGCCATGTTTGGAGACATCGGCCCAAGAAAAGTGTACAGTGAAGGACTTAGTATGTGTAATCAGACAAGAGAAGATAATTGCTTATATAAAAAGGGAAAAACCAAGTGTAATTGCAATAGAAGCACACACTATACAACAGTACTTGATTATAATAAGGGTAATGTTCATGCATGTATAATAAGAGTACAATAGTAATGCATGAATGGATAATATGAATAATGTCAGTGTGTGGCTAGCCAAGGGAGCCAAGGCTGATTCACCACAATATCATTCTTTGTCATTAGCTGAGAATGTTTATATTATGTTAACATCACTCATCAGCCACCAGGTCACTCTTTTTTCTGACCCTATAGGCCTACTTGCATAGTAATTCATAGCAGGTACCCAGGCTATTGCTCCTAGCTTTCTGTGTGACCTTACAATTATAACCAGTGTTCTAGTGTTTCCATAAGTTTCTATAGCACTATTTATACATTCTGTTGTTCCTTTGTTATAGGTGGATACCCACAATCTGCTTGGAACTGGTGGGAGAGAGAAGGTTTGGTTACTGGTGGAGCATATGGCACCAAGATGGTGAGGCTATTTCTATAGACTACTAAATACAATGAGCATTGTGCATAAATTCAAACAGATAGCTTGGTACCATTCACAGGGTTTCCATTGTTCGATATAGCATACAACTCCCACTAATAACAGCTGTGGTTAGCAGTGCTACTAAGCCATCTTATGAACTACTGTAACCTTCTGAATGACTGCTATATAATTGTTGTCAGATTTATAAATTATATTTTTCCTGTTTGATACAGCATTTTGTATGTATGCTGGCAATGAAATGAACCTTGTATGTTATTAGGGATGCCAGCCATATCAGATCAAGCCATGTTTGCACCATGTCAATGGTGCAAGACAGCCGTGCTCCGGGATAGAGCACACACCCATGTGTAGCACGAAATGCGTACCTCCATACTCTACTTCCTACTCTGTGAGTCAAGACTAATGTATTATTTGTTTACTTTAGTTGTTTAGCAGGAAATAGATGACAATTATTCATTCATGGTAAGAACCCTTTTTTGTTTGAAGTTTTCTTCTCAACAAATTATGGAACTTTTCGAAAAGGAAGGCACAATTCCAAAATCAAAATTTTAAAATAATTTGCAATGGGGTTGTTTCACTTGGGATAGAACTGTTTGGGGAGAAAATTTAAACTCTTAACAGCAATTCTTGCTTATAATATAGGCATATCACTCATACTTGCCAAGTCTCCAGATTATGCAAGCCTGTTCCCACTTTGCTAAAAACTCACCATTTCCTCCAGAGTTTTCCTGAATTCATGGCTTGGAACGTAACGTAAAGGTAATTCAATAAATTTAATCCAATGGGCAAACCAATGGTGTTTCATAGCCCCAGTTAGTAAGGAAGTCAATATTATGATGCAAGTGAGATATTCATGTGACGCATGGGGAGTGACTAGGCGTATCTCTTCAGCATTACTCAATCTGGTAAGATCAGCAAGAATTCACAAGGTGGATGTTACCCTACAGTGTTCAGATTATTTTCACTATGAGTACACATTTATTTACAGGATGATAAATTCTATGGCAGCATTGCCTACTCTGTTAGCAGTGAAGTCAAACAGATACAGATGGAGATCATGACCCATGGACCAGTAGAGGGAGCCTTCACTATGTATGCTGATTTCCCAAGCTACAAATCAGGTAGATTATAATTATATGGTAGCTTGTGTTGAACATGTTTTGTTCTTTTCCAAAGCAGCACCAGAACTAGTCTTGTTGGTTTGGAGTTGTCTTCTCATGTACTAATTGTACTCTACCTGAGCAATTGGCCAATGTGAAGTTGTCGTCTCTTTTTACTTTAATATTTTGTAAAATTGAAGATCTATGCTTGACCTTGCATCACTAATTAGGGCTGTATGTACCTTGGTGGAGGAGAAGAAGCACTACTTTCTCTGGAGGCAGAATGAAAGGGCCTAAAACACTGTTCTTGAAACTTTGTGGCTGATTACACCTTCAGTGTCTCTACATATAATTTCTATCTCTCCACCAGTATTTTCTTATACTGTGCCTTGCTAGCAAACATTTTATATTGACTGTAGGTGTATACCAACACGTGGGTGGTGGAATGCTTGGTGGCCATGCTATCCGTATCTTGGGTTGGGGCACAGAGAACGGCACCCCATACTGGCTAGTTGCCAACTCATGGAACAACGACTGGGGCTCACAAGGGTACTTCAAGATCCTCAGAGGCCATGATGAATGTGGTATTGAGGGTCAAATTGTTGCTGGATTGCCCAAGTAATTATTCCATTCACTGAATGTTATGCAACACCATTGTGGTGAAAAATATCACTTTTGGGACTAACTTCTTATTTCTAACATAGTTATCTCACATCTTAGTTATCTCACATGCTTGTAAAACTAACTTGATGTTTCTAGTAATTGTGTGAGTACTGATATTTTTATTGCACTGAAAGAATTTAGAAATAAAAACGATATTTTATGCAGCAATGATATAGCCCTGTGCATTGTAAATTACAGCCGTAAGGAACTAGTTTACCACTGAGATCTAGCCTATTGGCACTGGGGAGAAGCCAAGCAGAATCATTGCATTTTCAGCGGAAATTGACTAGTGATAACAATGAGTACCAGGCACTTGTGAATCTATAATATAACAATGTAACACAGTTCGCTCGCTGGAAAACAGCGTATACCTATCATGCTCATCTTGTGCTTTTTTATATTGTAACTACCATGTTAATTTTATGTGGCTGTTTTGTTGCGATAACCACAGAATCATATAACAAAAAATGTAACTTTACGCTGAATTGCCATCTAAAATCTTGCTAGTGACCATAGCAAATATAACACTATGTACCTCAATCTCTCTGTAGAAGGTATATATGTGTACGCAACACTGCATAGTGCCGACTGCACTGTATTTAACTATGCTGTATCTGTGGTTGCAATGCTAATGCACAAATTATAATATCTGTTGTATAACAAAATACAATACACTAATTGCACCATTTTCAACTAGCAAAATCCTTTCAGTTTCAGCACAACTCTTTTTTATAATTTATTGTTTACACACAGCAGTGTATGCAGATCAAGAAAAGATTACTCCTAATAATCAACAAATAGACTTCAATGTACGGCTCGGATATATCGTAACAATTAATTGAATATAGTTGCCTGCATTGCGACATATTATGAGGGCGATGTCACATGGAACTCACGTGATCTGTTAGAGATCATATGACCAGGAATCAAATGAATAAAACAAGTCAATTGTAGGACTCCCAACACTTTGGTAACAGGTTCTGTACTAAGAAGAAGCAAAATGGAAAAGATTTTTGTAGTTTTGCTGCTAGTAGCAGCTTCTCAAGCCTACAGATACTATCCAATTCATCAACCACTTTCTGATGAGTTGATAAACTTTGTCAACAAAGAGGCTGGGACTACATGGACTGCTGGAAAGAATTTTGAGAAGCATGGAATGAGCGTTTCAGGGTTGAAAAGAATGTGTGGTGTTCTCCCTGAGCCAAATGATTTCAAACTTGCTTACAGAACCCCTCACGTTGTGAATGAAGGAGATATACCCGACGAGTTTGATGCACGAAAGCAGTGGCCCAAGTGCAAAAGTGTTAGGTGAGTGAGTGATTGAGTAGTACAGCGAGCATACAACAATGATTATCAGGCGTATTTCATTCTAGACTAACCCTACACTACAGTGACTATGGGCATTTATAATTTACTCTCTATCTGAATTTTTAGTGAAGTTAGTGTTTAGCATCATTTGTTTGTATCAATTATTATATGAGAAACAAATGGTACACCATAAATGATGATGACTAAATGCGTGTAGCCTAAATGTAATAGGTGGTTATATCATCTGATCTCTGACTTGATTTTGACACCTCACACATGTAATATACTTTGGCCTTGGCCTTCATTTTTTGTATGTGGGTTAGCTCATTGTCATTATTATGCGTTGCTGATTGTTGTTCACCTGCCTGCGGTAGTATTGTGAAATCGTACATGGAAGTTTCTGTTGTTGCTGATAGGCCTATATCATAACCACAAGTTAAATAGGCATAATGAGTTAGTCACTGGGTTTACTTAAGCAGAAGCCTACATTCAGTCTTCTTGACCTTGACATAATTATATTTGTTCTGCAGCACCATTAGAGATCAGGGAAACTGTGGATCATGCTGGGCATTCGGAGCTGTAGAGGCTATTTCAGACAGAATCTGTATTGCCAGCAATGGAGACAAACAGCCAAGTATCTCTGCAGAGAATCTACTTACATGCTGTTGGTCTTGCGGAATGGGCTGCAATGGTAATGCACTATATTATTCTTTTTCAACCATGACTAGGCTTTATAGTTGTTATATTAACTGAGAATGTTTATATTATGTTAACAGTACACCACTCATCAGCCACCAGATCACGATTTCTGTGTTATCTTATTCAATTATAGCTAGTGTTCTAGTATTTTATAGATTGCCATAGCACTATTTATACATTCTGCCGTTCCTTTGTTATAGGTGGATACCCACAATCTGCTTGGAACTGGTGGAAGAGACAGGGCTTGGTTACTGGTGGAGCATATGGCACCAAGATGGTGAGGCTATTTCGAATAGAATAATAAATTGTGCATAGTTATGCGCTCGAATTTCGAATAGAATGTAAAGTTGAATATTTTATGCCAGCTTCATTGCAAGTTTGACCTAATATTTGGTGTCCTGTGTATTTCTTCCTTAATTTCCAGCTCTAATTTTTATAATATCTAACGTCAGTAACAAGTCACTTTTGTAAATGTAGTAGAGGGTCTGTTTAATCACTACCTTGCATACAACCAGGCAGGTATAACAAGCATGTCTGCGGCTGTTGGCATGATCCCTCCCCCTCTATTTAAACAAACACTGGCCTTGATTATCTTGTCACATGACAGAGTGATTGATAACAACTACTACACTGGTTAGATAACACTCCCAATTTTGTTAGTTGTTATCTGTTTGATCACTTATCAGCAAGGCATCACCTGACTTGATTAAATAATCACATGGTTTAACAAACATGTGACTGTAACCCCATAGTGGGGATGGGAGATCATGTATGATATTATGCTATGTTCTGGAATATAAAGTCCGTGCTTCATTCTGAATCATGACTGTTATTAATATTGTCATGATTTATAAGTCATGTTTTCTGTTTGATCCAGTATTTTGTAAGTATGCTGGCAATGGAATGAACATTAGCTATCCTTGTATGTTATTAGGGTTGCCAGCCATATCAGATCAAGCCATGTGAGCACCACGTCAATGGTACAAGACAGCCATGCTCAGGGGAAGAGCACACACCTAAGTGTAGCAAGAAATGTGAACCTTCATATTCTACTTCCTACTCTGTAAGTCAGAACTAGTGTTTACTTTAGTTGTGTGGTAGGAAATAAATGACAAGTATTCATTCATGTCAACAGGCCATTGTTGTTTGCAAAAACACCATTTTAACTTAATATGCCAATGTTTCGCTTAGATAGAATTCTCGCTTATGATATCGGTCTTGTATGTGACCATGTCATGTGACCATATCATGTGACCATATCATGTGACCATTTGGCAACGAGCAGATAATTTAACTTATAATAACCTTCCTCTAGGGAGTGTGATATAATAATTGTTTACAACTTTATGCCATTTATGTAGGTTTATTGTAATACTTTGCAGAATCAATCATAATATTGTTGTTTACTTGTGTGAATTACTGCTTGTACTTGGATCACCCTCTACAAGTAACTGTATAACCTAAGTGTTAGTCATTCACCAGTGAACTGTGAGTACATGTATTGTATTATATTTACAGGATGATAAATTCTATGGCAGCACTGCCTACTCTGTTAGCAGTGAAGTCAAACAGATACAGATGGAGATCATGACCCATGGACCAGTAGAGGGAGCCTTCACTGTGTATGCTGACTTTCCCAGCTACAAATCAGGTAGAACATAATGATAAGGTAGCCCGAGTCTAACATGTTTTGTTCTTTTTCAACAAAACAGAAAAACCATTTTTTTTAAATATGGAGTTGTCTGATCGTGTATTAATTGTACTCAAAGTGAGCAATTGGCTAATGTGGAGTTGTCGTATCTCTTTACTTTTTTTGTAAAAATGGAAATCTATGCCTGGCCTATGACCTAATGTTGCTAATTAAGGCTGTACCTTAGGGGAAGAGAAGAAACATTGCCCTTCCCAAGGAGCAAAATGAAATGGCCTAAAACACTGTTCCTTTAATTTCTAATAGACATGTTATATTGACTGTAGGTGTATACCAACACGTGTCTGGTGGAGAGCTTGGTGGCCATGCTATCCGTATCTTGGGTTGGGGCACAGAGAACGGCACCCCATACTGGCTAGTTGCCAACTCATGGAACAACGACTGGGGCTCACAAGGGTACTTCAAGATCCTCAGAGGCCATGATGAGTGTGGTATTGAGGGCCAAATCGCCGCTGGATTGCCCAAGTAATTGTTCCATCCTATGAATATTATGCAACACCATTGTGGTGAAAAATATCACCTTTGTGATTAACTTCTTATTTCTAACATAGTTATCTTACATGCCACTGTGCTTGTACAACTAACTTGTTGTTTCAAGTAATTGTGTGAGCACTAATGTTTTTATTGTACTGAAAAAATTCAGAAATAAATATGATATTTTATAAAGCAATGATTGCATGTGTATTGTAAATTGTAAGAAACAGTGTAGTAGTACTAACAGAGGTGTTGTAGATGCCTATAAGAAATGCTGTCATTGTTGTATGTTAGAAGTTGTCCTCTTATTCTTTAGTTAACAAAGAGCACGTAACTTCCAATTGTTATTTCAAGAAGTTGGTGCTGTGTGATATAATAGTCTGATCTTCTCGGTTATTGCTAATGCGCAGCACCAGCCTCATGAAATCAAACTACTAGTTGAACCTATTTTATGTGGTGGACATGGTGTTGTTTATTTTTCCTTTGCTTTGGCCACTGGCCTTGTATAGACTAGTGTAGTGCTGGTATAGGAGGAAGGCTGCCCATATACATAATTCTGCAATCCCTCCTGTCAAAGAAAGCTCTCAACTTACTCTTTGTTAGTGTCATGTTTTTACACATCACTTAGTCTGGGTTCCTAGCCCTACTTTAAAATAAATATCCCCCCCCCCCCCCCGTTTGTTTGCAGTAACTGGGTGCATCATATTCACATAATTTAAACTCAGTTAAAAATACGCTTTTGGTCTTTTCCTCTCTGCACTAATACCTGTAATTATATTCAAATTGATTAGCATCGTGGGTGCTGCTTGCTGCCACCTGCATTACAGTAAACACAGACTTTAGAATGGCGGATTGTATATAATATTGAGGACTCCTTGGTCTGCTCACTGGGGAGAAGGCTAACTGTACCTAGGTTTGTTAGATATACTGGCTGGACATCTGACCCTCAATATTTACAGTGCTGGGGGCATTTGTACAGAAATGCCTATGTGTGTACTAGAGCTTAATTTAACACATCATTTATAAGTATTATTTGAACAGGAAGTGAGTTAAAATGGAGAATATTTCTGGCTTCTAATGAGCATCTCATGGGATATACAGGTTGGAGAGAACAATGACACAGTCAGCAATGAACACACGCAAGTTTGCATGCAGTTCAACTAATACACATGACTTTGTATAAAAATAGGCTTACTAAAAAGGTGACACTATTATAGTAACAACTAACTAGAATGCCAGAATAGGCTTCAGGTTAAGAAGTAACATGCCTTACTAATTAATTATACCATGTAGTAGAATAATATTTGAAATAAAATAACAAATTTGGTAGTAAAAGTCAACAGATTGAACAAAAATAGCTCACAATGCTCTGCTGGTCATCATGTTATACAGACTGAGACTCAAAGTTGTTCTCTCTTTACATTACAATCTAAACACATAGTACATGATTGTAATGTTGATCTACATTTTATGTACTCTCTCTAGACTGAATACATAATATAAGATACATACATACTGTGTGTATATAATGTATGTACATAATTTATCTGTGAATTTCTACCTTCAATTCATACATTGCGATAGCGACTTTTATAAAGCTCAACAATTTACATGTATATAAGCCTATATAATATGGAGCTTATAGTAGTGTGTGGCTTATAGTAGTGTGTGGCTTATAGTAGTGTGTGGCTTATAGTAGTGTGTGGCTTATAGTAGTGTGTGGCTTATAGTAGTGTGTGGCTTATAGTAGTGTGTGTATAACATCTTTATTATTTTATTCAAAGCAATGTTACACTGTTACAGACCCTTGCCCATACATTGCTCTCCTTGTTTGACTATAATAAAAATATTTATTTTTAACTGACAGTATGCTAAAACATCCACATAATCCACTATACAGTACAATAGAGATAAACCAACCACTAATAGCAACTTTATGGTTCTTACACTATTTATAAGCTTGTCTGTCTGATTTTGAACCCATGTACTACAAGCATCTAATGAATATCCCTGAGGAGATATTATATACTCTACAAGTACTGCTAACCTTAATCAAGATAGTATAATTACCATTTCTCTTCTCCAGAATAACTGATTTTGGCAGAACAAGACACGGGAATTGTATATGAAAAATATTTTTACTTTGGGCTTGCTACAGTACTTTTGAATAAATGAATGTATTTTACTGCAAGTGGGAGCTGTGCCACTAGCCAACTGACGTACACGTAAGTAGATTGAGAGGGCAGAGGAGGATAGGGCGGTGCAAAACAGCATTACCAGATGGCAGTCCTGGTCCCTGGAGGGCTGTGGCACGAAGGTCATTCGTGTAAAAATTAGCTCTAACTAAACCATGACAAATAGGTTCTGATGGCAGCTATGAAAGGTGGAGATGCGTTAGAAAGTAGAAAATTGAAGAATGTTAGTAGGATTTAGGAACTGAGCAACCGTGGCTTAGGGGTTAGAATGCTGAGCTTTCATGCTGAAGGTTCCAGGTTCAAATTCTGGTCATGGTGGTGTTAGGAAGAGCATCCAGCCCCAATTGCTCCATATTAAAGTCTTTGGGGTCACGCAAACCAGCATGGCTTCAAGGCAACTTCTCTATCCCTGCCAAAAAAGGCCATGTTATCTGGGCGTTTCTCACAGGAAGTTGGCCAGCACCGGCACCTGGCAGTGCGAGCTGCTAGGGGCTGGTCACGCTGAGGAGTATAAATCGGTGAGTTGTGAGTAGGATTTAGGAACTGTTAAAACAGTCATGTCCAAGTATATCGTACTCCATTTACTAAATAAACTTACACCTATTACCCAATACAGATTTGGCAGCTGCTATGACATACATGTACATATTAAAATTACAGGCATAGCAAGTCTATGACTGCATCATACTTGTATCAATGATAATATCACAAGACAGGGCACTCAAAAGCAAAAAAAAATAGATATTGAGATTACTATTACAGAAAAGTAATAATAAAAAATGAAATTTTGACATTATTGTTTATAGCATGTAATCACTATTTCTAAAACATCACATAAACACACTTTTTGTTTATATCCATGCTTGATTACATGTACATGTAGGTCTACATGCATATTATATTTATGATAGTCTACATTGAGTTGCTTTTTTCTATTTCATATACAAGCTCAATTAATTTATTGGGCTTACATAACATATAAAAATTGCAAAATCTATAAAGAAATCAGAATATAGCAAAGTGAATGAAGTATCACAAAATTATGCAACACACATGCGATGCTTACATCTAGCTAGACCTGGCATGTCTTTGCTATTTCCGTTTCGTAAGCTGTTCTGATGTGAACATTATTCTATCACTGAATTATACTACATTCTACCTCCAGCTGACATAGTCAAAACAACAAGTAAATAAATGCTTTTTAGGATACAGCAGGTTCCATGTTGGGTATGTGGAGAAAACTCACTATTCACTCATATCTCCACCTGTACCATAATTTCTTTCTACCATGAGTATTTATATTAGTAGCGTTTCTGTCAATTGCAACACTGTCCAGACCAAAATTTATGTTCACTATGGTTATAGTTGTGGGATGATTTCTTATTAATAATTATTAGCAGAACTGGCATATGAAACACCTCTCTCTGTAGTTGATACTATTCAGGGCTGTAGTGCCCTATACGGCCATGTGGCCTGGTCGTCTCAACTTTTGGCATTGCAAAGTCGAAATGTAGTCAATTTAAAGCTTCTTCCACTTTCCTATTCGCTGGGTTTGCAAAATATGTAAGGATATGATGATAATAAGCGTGCCAAATATTTTTATATTGGGAAATTCTAAATACTACCGTACTTAACTACAATTATGTAACATTTTAGATATTGAATAACTGTCAGGGGAGATAAATCTAAATTTCAAGACTATTTCAATATACAGTATAAGAAGTATACACAGTCCATGTACTGGGTGTGTTAAAAAACATAAACCTTGAAAATCTAAACAATTATATTAGTTTTCAATTGAACAAACTTTTTTGGATTCGGCTATCTGTCTGTCCTACATTGTTGTCAATATATTTACTTAGGCATTCAATCTTATAGGGAGAAATAAGAAATATCTCTATGGTAGGAAAGAAACACATGCTTTCAGCTACTTTTTGTAGATTCGTTAGTTCTACTTCATTTCATTGCATGTTTTTCATCATTGTAAAGGAGTGAAGTATTTGTGAATGTCGTTAGAGTTGAATGATTTATGTTCAGTGATAATTGTGAACAGATACAATGTATACATGTACATGCATACATATGTATGAGGCTGGGTTATATTTAATGTTATTAGACAGGTATATTTCATAAACCTGAACTGCTTCAAATTTGCTCTATTTTTCTGAAAAACATTCTCAGGGCGTCGGCTACCGAGGTGCTGCCCCGGACCCCGCCAGGGGGCCTGGGCGGCCCCCTGGACCCCTGGCCTAATATTTTGGCCCCACCAACATTTCTTAGGGCGCTACGGCCCTGAAACTATTGGTAGAGGGTGACACCCTAGTTCTTTGCTTTCTGGTTAAATTTTAATCATGTAGACCACGTATATGGGCTACACCAGGCCCACTCATATTCAAAGCAACCATTTGTGTTATTTACGGCACCTAGCAGGTCTTATATCAAACACCCAGTGAGAAATTGGCAACAAATAAATAATTGTATATTTATATACATTGTACATACAGTTCTACTTTTGCAATACCAAAGTAAGAACTGTCATAGGCAACAAAATTAAGTGATAAGAACTGATTAGGCAACAAGATTGAGTGATAACTTTCCAAAGAGTTACATAACAATTACAGATCTCTACCAGGATATGTTCTCTTGCAGCTAATATAAATAGATGGCAAAAATGCATTGTTTTGAAAGGTTCATTCAACTCATTCAGTTTTACACAACATAATACTACCCTTCTAGTTCTACAGTAGCATAACAGGATGTATAATGAGCAAGGAATGTAATAATAAAAGTGGGGAATTATGCAACATATAATCAATAAAGTCACAATCTAGTGAGCAACTGAAGAACAATAAAAAAAGACAAGCAAATTTTGAGGGAAACTAGACGTAATGAACAAAAATAACCAGAATGCTAGCCTAGGCTCCAGCACTCTGAATTTGCACCTACTAGGATTGGACTATTAAATTCTTGTGGTTTTTAAACTTCAGGCCAACAAATATGATCTGTATAAACAAGTAGTGATTTTATTGATGTGCTAGAAATAACCTCAAAGTACCAGCACAAATTATCTACACCAGCCTAAAATAAACTATCTGAACTGGTATAGGATTGGTTATAGACTTGATGATAAGAATATCTTGAGAACTTATATAGTGTGTGCCTCTAAAAGTTACCAAACAAAACATGGATTGATTAAATTGATTATGCTTTCACGGTAGCATTTAACTTCACTATCTTTTCTTTGACCTACATGTATTATATACTTGTTATATAACGTTATGTAACACATAGCTTATACTACACAATACATAAAATAAATGCATGTTTTAACACATAGTTCTAGACACATAGGCCTAATTATATACTGCTTCAAGAAGCAAGGTATTAGGCGTGGCCTTGTAACATAAAAGTTATTAACATAAAACCTAAGACTGATGGTGTCACCTTGCCAAAATCTATTTCCGTTGTTCGGCCTCAATTTATTATACTATGGTGTCAAAATGACATAAAGTTACACTTTTTGAGTTATAAATGCCTGAGAGCCTGAAAAGTTGCCCGTGGAAACGCAATATTCCCACCTCAGGCTAGCAGCCCATTATTTGTCGTGACATGTCATGTATCAGCAAATGCAAAACAGATATATTTGTTTTATTTTATATAATTATGTTTTTATATTTAGAGCAAAAATCTCACAGCAGGTAAGCAGGAAGTACCTCCTAAATACAGAATATGAAATAAAAAATTATAAGAATTACACGTAGGCCTTATATACATGCATGTTTATGCCAAAGTGTTATTGAGTTGCTACTTTTACATTGAAGTTTATTTTTTATCTACTGGAAATAATTTGATCATCATTTTAAGTAGCTTGGTGTTTGCAAAGTATGGACATTCCATAATTTCAGCTCTAGTTTCCATCTTTGGTTCATTTCTTTCCAGACAGAAGTTGTTTGCACAGTCTAATAATATAGTTTCATTCTTGGGGCTCTACAAATTAGTATTATTGTATTAATAAGAGTACAATATTAATACTAGTGTTGCACAAGCACCTGTTCCAGAATAACAAGCACCTGTTCCTACCAAGACAGGAGATTTTGACAAATCTTTTCTACTGGTCCATAGTTTCTAACATGGCTTGGTCGAATTACAGGTTCAACCATGCATATAGTACCATCTACGAGTATCTTTTTACAAATATTTTTCGATTCTCAATTGACAATAATCCATTATAGGTAAAAAAACCGTACATAAATAGCAGTCTTGTCCTGTGTTAAAGATAAAACAAGTCTATGTTTAATTTTTAGGTAACCTCAAGACAATTGTGACAAACACAAAGAGGAATCTTGTTCTATCAAAATTGTGTACATCACTCTGCTTGCTACGCAGTATGGTATCATGGCTCAACACCATAGTAATAATATTTCAAACGATAAACTGAAACTTACATCGAAACAGAAATAGCAGGCATAGATGCAGTCAATAGCAGAGATGGCTTCTTTAGATTCATTAGTCTGTACAGCTATTAACAAAACAGCAACTAGACACAGTAGGGTGATGGGCTTCATTCTTTCTTTCTCGGTTAGTTCTAAAATAAAAAAAAAACACTTTATTCTATAAGTCTACTCTACAACTGGAGGAGTGGACATGTCATTTGATAAACAATACAAAGATAAGTTTTTTTTTCTCCTTAAAATGAAAACTGTCTAATACAATACAATATTACACAAATATTGGACCAGCAATTTGTTATGATTGGAAATATAATTATAATAAAGAGAACTTGAACTACAAGCTGTAACATTTTTTGAAGGTACATATTCGCAATAGAACTATTTATAATATAATATAATTTAGCCATTCAACGAAAACCAAAAATAACTTCTTAATGTACACCATGGTTGCCAAAGCCAACAATTGAGATTGTTTACCTACGTCATAGGTTTTTGCACAATGTTTATATACTAAAGGTTCTTCTAATGCCCTGTCAATGACCTGGTGAGCATTGACCTTTCCCACTTCCGTTCTTTTATGCTTATCCTGTTTGTTCTAAAAAGGGTTACTTGTAGTGTATGAAGTAAATTGAATATTATCAAAGTCTTTTATTAGACCTAAAACTATAGATCTTAGCCTTCATATACAAGTATTATAGGCCTGTAATGCAGTCATGTACTTGTAGTTTTAAAATCTAGAGAACTTTCACAGCATGAGTTCCACCTGCTTTAAATTTTACAAAGAACAGCATGCAGAATGGCTGAAACAACTTGCTGTTCATATGAGATATTTTTGCTGCAACGAATTTGCAGTTGATGGAGTATAACTAATTAAAGACGTACATGTACATGTATTATGAATAAAATAATTAGCAACTAGTGTTACACATGTATCCAAAGTGGAGTTCTATAAAACGTATAGGCCTGCAATATGTAGGCCTACTACTAGTCTAGTAGGTCAATCACCAGATACAAGTTTAATATAATATTAAAATCATACTACATACTACTATGTCACCTTATGTAGGAATTATACAATTCTTATATAATATAGTTTTGTTGTAGTTGAATAATATTAATTGACACCATATTATAACTACATCAAAACCATATTATAGAAACTATTACCACTCAAAGTCTGTCCGTTTTATAGTTTAAAAATGAAAAGTAGATACTTACATTGTTAAATGTGTGATATGGATGTGCTGAGAATTCTAGACTTACTGCTGACAGTTCTTGGAGACTAATGATTTAGACATTCACAGCGGTTACTTATATACAAAATATATGGCTTGCATTCCTTGGACAGTATATATGACACAGGATGTCAATCAATACAAAATGAATGATATAAAATAATTTTCCATCCTGATAGAACAAGTCTCCAATAGGATACCACATCTTTAATTTGATTTCATTAATGTAGCAAAATGTCAATTAAATTGCTTCATTATGAATAAATATATATGAAATATCTATAAACATTATGTAATATTAATTACTATGTGCATAAACATAGTGCCAAGTTGGACCATTAGCTCAGTATGTTCTGACAGCTTTAGTATTTAGGGTAAAAGTATGTTGTGGTTTAATATGCTATTATTTTGACTGATGTTTCTTGAGTTGATCGAAGTGCACAAATGAAGCTTTTGAGATTGTTTTTATTTTTTGCTAGAACTAAAACAGAAGTTGCCTTGCTCCCAACACACAATCACAAACAAAGATATAAGGCTATCCAGATTGCTCCATCTCTATTTGCCTAACATTGTTTCTTCAACATCAATGACTGTAGATCAGTACAGTGAACATGAGAAGAGAGGGTCTGATGAAACAATCTTCTAATTTTATATACATGTAATACCAGACTTTTTTTTAGAAAGGCCTAAAAAACTAAGGCATAATCCAATGTTTGTGTTAGTACATTATAATACATTATAATATCTAACTCTATGGCTAGTGTGGACATTTCAAAGTGCTTATTGCAAATATGAATTAAGAAAATAACACAATGATACCAATGAGGTAGTAACATAGAAAAACAATTACATGTACTATATTATGTTCAATGTGAAAGTAGTAAAGTAGTTGTAGATGGCTAGATAATTAGGTACATTATTATCAACTGTACATGTATTTTCCACCTTTGCATGTAAACAGTGCAATTAATGTTGAGTTTTTTTCATTCTCTCTACTCTAAACAGCATCATAGTGGGTTACCAGCGTTTCCACTGATCCTTCTAGTAATATTGGTTTCCAAGTTGGAATGGAACTACCAAATAGTGTTACACAATTTACAGACACAATGACCTTACTACTATTGGATCCAGTTTATTTTAGGTAGATGCTCAAATTAGAAAAAATTCCATAATCGCTTAAAAATCAGAATGATATTATTATTTTTCATAGTGTTACACAACTTACAGACAAAATGACCTTACTACTATTGGATCCAGTTTATTTTAGGTAGATGCTCAAATTAGAAAAAATTCCATAATCGCTTAAAAATCAGAATGATATTATTATTTTTCATAGTGTTACACAACTTACAGACAAAATGACCTTACTACTATTGGATCCAGTTTATTTTAGGTAGATGCTCAAATTAGAAAAAATTCCATAATCGCTTAAAAATCAGACATTAATTTGTCTAGAATGATATTATTATTTTTCGATCGAAATCCAGAAATAACTGCTATCACAACAATATGGATGTTTACCATAATAATTCAACTGGTGGGAACAATACAAAGGAAAAATGGAAAAATTTGATGATCTTTGAGCAGAGAAATCAAGTAGTGATGCGTGACTATGACCTGTTAATTAATGCAGTTAAAAGTGTAAAATAAAAGTTCATTCATCCAGTGTTTAATTATGTACGTGTAGATGGAAACATTATTGCATTTACTCCTTGATTCAACTATACAGATTGAAATGCATTAGTATAGGCTTTATATTTGATATTGAATCTAGAGAATCAGGAGAGGATGACTCCACACTGACTGCAATTTAGCATTGATATATTTCTGGTTTATCACCAACTTTTCTACTACTTCAAGATCATTCAATCATGGTCATGTTTTGACAAGAAATAATATGTATATTGGAATTGGAATAAAATGTACATTATAGATACCGTTATATAATTTATAGTGATATCCTGAGCAGACATGTTGGTAGCTAGATAAATGGTGTTTGACTGAAATATAGGGAAGAGTATCAAATGATTTCCTCCTTGCGTTAAGGGTTCCGAAATCACCATCATGAGTCACTATTTAGTTACAGAGCAAACACCATTTATCTAACTATAAGACTACAGAAAATGCCTTCTTGAAATTATGCTTGGTGTAAATAGATAGGCAATATCACAACAGAATATCATAAGGCCTACATAAATTAAAATAAATATTTTGGAAGCTTGATTGTTTGGCAAGGGAAATTATAAGTAATTATAAAACATTGGATTGAAAAGTTAAGTTAAATTTAGATAGACGGATGCGCTACATTTACAAATACTATCTACAACAAGTACATTATTATGGTATATCAAACCAGTATAAAGACCTCATAAAAGTTACCATGTAATTATGCTATAAAATGACATACAAATATAGTTTATATCAGATCTGGTTACGAATTCATAAATAAAAATGAACAACCTATTTAAATATTATAATTGCACTCATTTATCAACAAGCATACAAGTTCAACGTTGCTAGGTCACATTATTCCAGTGGGTAAAGTAAAGTACTAAATATACATGATTGTATCCCATAAAAAATTATTATAATATGTTGTCAGGATTTTCTACTGAATGCCAGCTTTCTCTAAACCTTGTTTGAGAAACTCTATGTATCGTTCATTGTCATCTGGAAATTCATCAGACCTACAGAACAAGAAAGTAAGGAATTTAGCTAAATTCACAACAGTATTCGTTTGGTAATGAGATATAAATAGTCTGCATATTTATGTACTTTGACCCTAGTGAATCTAAGCCTATCAAGTTTCCCCAATTCTCCAAAAGACTCCCAGATTTTGAGCCAGTGTTTTGGTACATCAACCCAGTCCTATTGGACGCTCAAGTCCAAAATTTCCCCAGTTTCACTAGTAGACCTTGGCATTCATGCAGAGAAACAGATCTGGTTACGACTAGACAATCCAGTGGAAAGATTTCGTACTGTGCGAGATACAACTCTCGTCTTCTTGAATACTATTCTTCAACTAGAAATTCCTTATTATAAAAAGTTCTACAAGAAGCGCACTTCTTATTGCAAGTATCAAACTCTGAATACTGATATTTCTCCATCATCAACGTTAACTTCTTAAAATATAGATATAGGTTCAGATTAATACATAATTTATAAACTTAAATTCATTATTTCATTTAAACACATAATCCGACTGTACATGCATAGACTGTGTGTTGGATACCTATTATATGTACATTTATAATATAGGTCAGAGGACATACATTGTATATAAAACTAAAGTTATAATATGGCCCATTACTAAGATTAGCTCAAGGAAAGAACTTTCTTTGAACTCACACACAGACTATATAAAACCATACCTAGTCTACATCTAACTGCATTTCTTTATGCAAACCTGGTTTAGAACTTTGTAATATGCACAATTTCTTTGTACCATGAAATGAAAAATCAATATGATATAATACAAGGTTACTAAATGCTTGGTTATTGACTTTGTCAATTAGTAGTGTTTCCCCCATATTGCCTGGGTTCCAGAGCAAGAGATTGTAGGAGGGGACATCAAACTCTTAGCTTGGTTTAGTAGAGGATTTGCTCTCGAACTAAATTTTATGAAAAATTAATCAATTAAGACCAAGCTTTAATTATCGGAGCAATTATACAAATTATAAACACGGTTGTTTATTGGTAGCATCTCCATTACAGAGGAATATTAATTGGACCCCACAAGTTCATTCATTGTCTTTGGAAGCCAAAGGATTAGTTAACATTATAAGCATTAACTGATACGATTACGTGTGTCCAATCAGTTTGTCCCTAATTGGATCTCATCTCTCTAGAGAAATGGACTACTTAGTTGACTCAGGAAGAAGAACGGCTAAACTGAAACTGTTCTACGAACCCGAGCAGTATTTCGACACTTACACGGAAAGCATACGGAAGTGAATAATGGGGTCAGAGAAGCGTGTAATGAAAGGGTTTTAAATTAACAAACAGAATGAACTATTAATTATCCTGTCCACATTAGCAGCGTATAAAAAAAATACAAGCCAGGTTAAGCATCGCAGTAAAATGTAGGTTAAATACAGACATGCCCTGGTATTTAAATTGTGCCATATTATATTGAATGAGTATATAACACACGTGTGTGTACCCATGTGCCTAATAATATACACATAAAATATTACTGTTGAACTAGCAGTTCCTCTATTTTAAAAATGCACGAATATCGCTCAAGTCAAAAAACAATTTTACAAATATTCGCTGATGAATTCTTTGCGACATTTCAAATCTGCCAATAACTTTACGAAGCACAGTTTATAAACTCAAGCGAAGGAACGATTACAGACTAATAGTTTTTCGGCAAGCAAAACATTTTTTGAAATTGATAAAGCGATTTAGAGGTTGGTGCAAGAAGTTGCTAAAATGTCTTCCATTTTCGCCATTCCTTATCAAATGATTTTTTCACATTTGATATGAATGGCATTTTCTAGAACACCAGCAGCGTTATTAACTGTATTGCAATCTGCGTTTGTTGGTTACTAAAATATTCTGTTTCAACTTTACCCAATTCATAGCAACCATCCTGGTCTCTGTGTACAAAGTATTATACCAAAACAGAACACAGAATAAAAGATGGATACATGGCAGACATGTGCCAAGCAGACAAATACTCAAGTCAAGAGTCAAGTAAGAGTATACATTCCCAATTGATAAAAAGTAATTTAGAGTAAACTCATCAGGTGAAGCAAGTCAAAAGTAGAGTAAGAGTAAATAAACAGCCATTTTGAAAAGTAAAGTAAGAGTCAAGCAACTAGTGCCAAAATGCTCGAGTCAGAGTAGAGTCAAAAGTACAGCGGTATGTCAAAGAGAACCAATGGGAATTTTGTAGAACACAAATTTCTGATGTATACAAGTGTGACAACACACAATAGGTAATACTTAGTGTTAGATCCAATTTTCTGTCAGTTAAAGTAGTTCTGAGGAACAAAGGCTATTTCAAATTTGCACTTATTATAATGGTAGGTCTGTTTATCTATAAGCCTCTCAGCTTCTTTATGGTTGACAAGACTTATTACATAATTACACCAAACCAATAGAATTATCATTGATAGCTGAGAGATTAGAGCAAAGTAAGAGTCAAGCATCATGCTTTCTAGGAGAGTAGAAGTAAAAGTCAATTCCCAGCTTTCACACAATACGAAGGCACAAGTCAAGTGAAAGTAATGAAAAGCTGTTGCTCGAGTTAACTTGAGTCTCATTTACTCGAGTGCCCATGTCTGATACATGGCTGTGAGAATCAACACGTTCATGTACTTTATCTTACTTACATGTAATTGCATGTACTTTATGTATCTAACCATATTGTGGAACCACAATACATGTCCTCAGATTTTGACATCACAGCCAGTGAATTCATGTTGTGGTTTGAACAGTTTTGTGACATCATGAAGAGAAAAATATAGCCCATAGTAGAATACTTGTGGTTATTTTAATAGCCATGTTCTGCTCTTTCCTTACCCCGATTCTGAGTTGAGCTGCTCACTGTCTTCAATATTGTGACCTTGATTGGAGTTCATGAAATCATTGAGGTTGGTGTGGTGTACTACAGTGCCGTTAGGGTGCGAGATGATGATCTCTACAGGAAAGCTGTACACATCCATTGATTGGCTGGCGTACCTGGCTAGCTCTGGGTGACTATGCTCAAGCAGCTTGTAGTGCTGAAAGTGAGTTATATAATTCAATATTACATAATACAGGGGCGGATTTTCAACTTTCAGAAAGGGGGGTCTCCTGCCCACCAAGGAAATTTATTGAGGGTGCGCAGCACCCGAGCCGAGGGCGCGAAGCGCCCGAGACCAACAGCTGGGGGGTTTGGGGGGCGCTGTAAGCCCCCCCAACGGGGTCCGGGGCGGAGCCCCGGCCGCTGAAGCTTTTTAGGCTTCATAGAGACCATGTAAACTTGAAACTAAGGACTAAAACATGAAGAGGAACCTTTATGCTGGGGGATTTCAAGCCTTGGGAAAACTCTCACTCTTGGACGCTGGAGGCAGAAAATTATGCTATGAAAAACTAAAAACTGCGCTTGATAGTAATTTATAGATATGATATTAAATAATTTTTTATACAAAAATTCATACAATTAATAGTAGTAACATCAACAATATTGTTTAGGCTGCATTACAAAACAATAAAATGACAACCTAAATGAATATAATTTTCAAATATTAAATTAATAAAATGTAAATAATTATTATTTATATTTTATTAATTTAATATTTTAAAATTATAATTATTTATAAATTACATTTTAAAAAGAAAATCATTGTAAGCAACATTAGGATTATCATTCATAAGATAATCATAATGTTCATGATGTTCTGTTGTTAAATGAAAACTAAATTGGAAATTCATATATTCATAACTCTGACTGCTAGTTCCTCTTTTTCCCCAATCTGAATCTCGAATCTGGGATCTAAGAAAATTCAAATAATTAATGTAATCATAATGAAATATTCTATTGAATATTCGTAACTCTGAGTGATAGTATAGTTCCTCTTTTCTCCTAATCTAGGAAATTACCCAGGACAAAACAGGAAAAGAGAATTAACTTTGCTAAAATGCAAAGTGGTACAATAAACTCTTTCTGGAAAATGTAAAGGTGATATTATTAGAATTATTCAGTGAATTAGCCAAGCAAACTTTGACTGTACAGTAAACAAGAATGTCTGCAAGAAGTTTATTGATAGCACAATCAATTGACTTTGCTGATCTACCTGAGAGCTACTTGCAGGAATATGAAACTTAAGCTATATTTACTGCGATCCTAATAAGTAACTATGGAAATCATGGCGACCTCCATAGAAAAACTTTCTAAATGGGAAAATCTTTGAATATGGCCAAAAATCAATCAATTTCAATTTTTTTTTCAGCAAATAAAAGGGGGGTCGCGAGACCCTGGCGACCTACAGTAAATCCGCCCATGTAATATATAATACTATATTATACAATACAGCAGTATATAACATATAGCACTTATATTACATGTGGATAATACAGCATTACATAATATATGGTACTTATATTACATAATACATTACATAATATATAATGCATCACATAATACATCATTGCATTCCATATATGATATTATGATTATATACCTATGGAAATCATGTACATAGGTATATACATTGTATAATATGTATTATGGTATTACATAATTACATACGTTATTGTATGATATAATAGAATTATTTTATTACGTAATAATATGTTACATGTCTTATATTATTATTATATATCATAAATATGCAACCTCAATTAGCACAAGTTTCCTATTGTGAAATATATAACAAGAATCAACCCCCAGATAGTAATTAGTATTGATAAAAATAATAAATTGTTGCCCTTCTCTACAGCAAACATGTGATAATTAATATAGCTATACTTTCCAACCCCCTAACAGAAAAAATCACTGTTGAGGTACAGAAATACCATAATATACCATAATATATAGTTGTCCTAGTAGGCCTGTGTGGTAACAGCACAGCCAGGTGAATGCACTTGGTGTTAGTGACACATAGGCCATATGGCTGTACTAAAGAATTTGCAAAGTTGTAACATTACACATATTGAAGATTTCGCTGCACCGCACACACCTAGTAAGTAGTATAGCAGGACGTGGTAAAACTAAAAATACTCAGCCGGTAGCCTGGAGCCTAATAAAAGTTTGACGTAGGACATTAGGAAGCGGAAATGGCAGAGATACAAGAATCACTAGACTAGCGAATATCGGCCCGAGTAAATATTTAATCCTATTTTAGTTAAAAAAGTGTGATTTAATGAGTCATTGGCCGTTGACTAGAGTCAAGGACGTAAGCATGGTCTATTGACCTTGTGATTAGCATTATGCCTTGATGTTCGCATAAAACAAGGTAGATCCCTTATTGCCAGATAAACTGCAAAGTACAGAAGATGCATTATCGAATCTACATGGTGTAGTTTTTTAAACATGTGTAAGGTTTATGTTAGTAAACGGTATGCATGTACAGGTATATACATACATAAAATAATATACATGTACATACATGCATATATAGTAACTACATGTATATAATGATCATAATTAAAATAAAAATAGATTCTGAGTAGCAGCTATTCTCCCTTTATAAGAAATTGATAGGCTAGAATACTACACTCATCATTGTACCTTGAGGTCAGCTACCAGAGCCCAGGAGGAGACAAATCTCTCTTTCAACAGAGAGATAACTCCCGCACTTTCCAGGATGGTCTCCCGGAGAGTGCGGGCTGAACCTCAGCAGGACTGGTCATCTAGAGCTCCCCACAGAGCTATCAGATGGACTAGCTTATTCTCTGACTGAGCTGTTTGGTGAGCTTGTGTGTAGTTAAAGTAGGGCACCTACAACAGCATACATGTGGGATAACACCATGTGTATGTGTTACCTAGCTAGGGCTAAGGCTCAACAACATGTACTAGAAATACAAACAGACAGAGTGTATCTCACCGTTTTGAAGGGATAAAACTCTATCTCCATGGCCCTTTCACACACGTCAACCTGCACCTCTTTAGACCAGGTAATGTCTTGTAGCTCTGGTTCATAAGATTCACTTTCTTGTTTGAGTGAGGTACGCAGGTCATAGCCCTCGTACGTAGCGGGACGTGATGGAGCTGTGACCCGTAGCTCCATCTGCTGCATATATCCTATATCTACCTCCATGGAATGTTCTGGATCATTTTTCAACCACTCCATATCTGTGTTCACAAATGGATGTACACTTGCACATTATGTGAGTCACTAAAGTAATGTATATTACTACATAAAATGTAAAACTTATGCGAGTTCTAGAATAGTGCTCTAAGTTTAATAACTAAGCAGGTTATAAAATATGTTTATGGATAAAAGATAAGTTTATTTCTGCTACAACATACATGCAGATGCATATGAGTAGCACCCCACAGTGCTATAAGCTGATGGCAGTATAGCTAATAGTATTCACTTACCTACATTTAGTCTTTTGTTATTCGGTACATGCATTTGGAAATACTTTATCTTAGTGAGATCTTTTGAAATAACCAGTCGACCTTTAAACTGAGCAGGTGTGAACCAATATGGCTGCCGAGGAGGCTCTTGGAGCTGAAACTCAGCATGAACCCTACAGATATATTTTATTGGAGTGAGTATGCTATACATGACATTATACTGTGACACGATTTAGAGAACGCATCTATGTAAATGTGAGCAGACAACTCTAGCTAATTATAATTACACACAGCAGACAACTCCTAAACAAGCGGACCATAGGGTAAGAACAGATAACTCAAAAATGAGCATATGTACAGTGTACTATAATGGCTGATATTACTCAGGACATGTGGTGTTATAATTATAGTATATCACTATCTGTCAGCCATCACTTAGCAGCTGCACAAGTTATTCAATCTAAAGCATCTGCAACTGTGAAATGTATCTAATGTAGCAGCTATTAATATATAACTTTCTCTCTTTTAGATTTAATCTAGTCCACAGTATAGGTTACAGCATGTACTTGTACTAACCCACGTAGGCAATATACTAATATATTATAGAGAGAATCCAAGCCTGGTTTACCCTGTTGGTACAACTAGCCCTGCTAAACCCATGAAAACTAAATACAATAGAGATATCACACAGAGAGCAGACAGTGTATCCATACCAAAAACACAGCTAACCTGATGGAGATATCGAGCCACTCGTCATTGTAAGCTCTGAGACAGGCCAGTGATCCCTGTGGAGCAAATCTAGAGTTGATGAAGGGACGGGGGTGTAACATCGCTAGTAAGTTGTGTAGTAATAGTAGATCACCGGTTAGTCGAGGTGGATGATACCTGGAACATACGTACATGTAAGTGTAGGTAGATGTGGATGTTATATAGTACATGATACATATACACAATGTCGGCATGTAGATGCTACACAGACGAAGGTCTCAGATGAAGATATGAAAATTATCACCATATTATGATTGTTGTATATTAAACTGACTTTGATTGCAGCTATAATAAATGTATATCCTAAAGAGATTGTTATGAATTGTAGGGTATTTACTATGCACTCGTATATAAGATGTTTGATGGATTAAAATAGAAACTTTTGAAGGAAGTAAGACAGCCAGATCTTTTAGTTCCCTGTTTGCATATAATACATGTAGATCATACAATATAATGTTACATGCACGTGTACATATTACATTGGGTGGTATATAATGTACATGCCATGTGTACGTGGAACATTGGGTAGTAGATGAATGGGAACTCTTATCAGATCATTGGTGATGACCTACATGGTTGTATATATGCAACTTCCTTGTTAAACAGTCTAATGTCTAATACAGAATGTAGAATATTTTACAGAGCACTCCTAGTCCAAAGCAGCTGCATGTTGCATGAGATACCAAGTACAGGGAGAGATGAGGTGAAGCACTAACCTATTGCTAGAGAGTAGGACATGCTTCAGGTGGTAGTTGTCCTCCTCTGACTGGGAACCAAATGGGGTGATATGGTAAGGAACTCCGATGTCAACGTCCCCATTTTTTGATAGAAATAAAGAGAAGTACCTGGTTGCAAAGTTCTGGAGATCTATGGCAGGTTGAGTCCATGCACGAAGACCTGACAGAGCAGTTAGCTACAAGGACAGACAACTTCTATAACCATAGTACGCACTGTTACTAGTACATGCCCTGGTCAAGTACACTCCATCATACTAGTTACAGTAGAAACTAGCAAGTGCTACAAGTTAGCTTATACAACAGTGAAATTTCAGGTCAACCATTACTTTTAGATCAATTTGCAGAACAATATTAGACAGTAGAGCTAGAGCATACTAAACAATGGTTGGCTGTGTAGTGCAATTGCATAGGGTAGCTTCCTGTACTGCCTACCTACCACCAATAATGTATATAATTCGAATTTGATTGTAACACCCTATAGTGTACACTGTACATACAATATAGACTTACATGTACATGTAGATCGGCTAGCTTAATATAACATGCATGTAGGCATACAGTGTACATACAGGTAGGCATACGGTGTACATACATGTAGGCATACGGTGTACATACATGTAGGCATACGGTGTACATACATGTAGGCATACGGTGTACATACATGTAGGCATACGGTGTACATACATGTAGGCATACGGTGTAGGCCTACATACGTGTAAGCATACGGTGTACATACCTCTGGACTGTCCAGATTAAAGTTATTGTTGACTACTGATTGCATAGAGTGGAGATCTAGAGGTTCGAAATGAGCAGCTATAGTGATGACATTGTCTTCTGGAATGATTGGCAGCTCATAGGTTATGCTGACCTAAAAAACAAACAAACATATTATTTGTGTATTGGAAGTTATGTAGTTGGTTCACATTGGCATAATGCTGAGTAGCTACAACAAACGCTAAATACAAACGTATAATTCTGTAGCTGCATGTGGAAGAATACGGGAAGGTACTGAGGGAACGGGGAATGAACTCTATATATGAGATATCACAATAGGACATGTTTGAAAAAGGTGAGCATTGCAATTATTTGAAGTTCCCACAACAGAATCACCAAATTTATACACCAAACAGCATTACTTTAAACAAAGAATATATGAGAGGAAATAGAGCACTATTCTTGTGGAAGCAGAGATCTTTCCAACAATTGCAGCAGCAATATAGAAACTCCAACTGATTATAACTATATAGAAAGTCTAGTAGATAATAACTATATACAATGTACATGTATGTATATGTATTGCAGATTTCCCATAATACACTTGAAGAGAGTTCACAACAGGGAAGTTAAAATTGAAAGTAGATTTCAATTAGAATATCAACCCATGCATATCACATATTTTATAAACATGATGTTATCTAGAAATAATACAATGCCCTCTTGGAGTTTTCTGTCTACCACAAAGGTTTAACTACGTATACTGCAATATTCGGAGGTGGAGTAGAAGGAAGTACAGGATATTATGCAACCTCACCTCCAGGAAGTTACAAGGGGTTAAGGGACATTAAACAGTGTAGCAAAACAATGGTTGCGGAGGAGCTCGTACACAGAGTGTAGACAGCCTTGTCCTGGTACGGGTATATATATACAGTCCAGGTGTACCCATAATACAATAAGTAAGAAGTCAGCTAGGTATAATAACCCACACCCCCTTGATCTAGCAATGAACATGTACATGTAGCATTTGCAAACAAAGTGCCTAGTGCAGTTCTGTTGTCACAGTGAACATGTGCTGCCGAATCACGCACTACCAATATGTGCTCATCTACGAATATGTGATTGTGCTTGTGGTCATAGTTAGACGACATATCAAAGTGTATCCATGCAAAAATGATAGCTCTATGCGTTGTATGCTTTGTGTTATCCCTAATAACCCCAAAACTCCAAAATTCCGACACGTAAAATGATCTGTGGGCCGCATGAACAAGTATAAGGCATAGATACGTAGGCTACATGTACTTACGTTAACATCAATCAACACATGAGCGAGTGGCTCAAACTCTTTCAGATCCAAAGCCCCATCATCGTTAACATCGTGTTGACGGAAAAATGTTAGCACTTCTGGACCCAATTCTCTGAACATCTGAAATATTAATTGTGATTGCGTGACAGAGAGTGATTTTGATAGAATCATGATAACAATTGTGCCAGCTGCTAGCGATCAAAATAGATTGTTGGATCTGTGTGCCCATTATCAGCATTACGGCTTGCAAAAACTATACTAAGAACAAAGACCTACAAGTGAGAGGCAAAAGCGGAGATAATTTAACCCGTAAGCTATATGAAATTTTTATATGACTGAAATTGCACTGCATTTAACTGTGTCACAGATGTAAAATGGAATGGTGGGTTTACCATGACAACAGCATAAGAGTTCAATTCGCATTCAGCATCAGAATGACATACAATTAATAATGACACATGGCAACCTAAACAGGTAAAAAAACCGAAAAAGCAATGCTGGCATAAACTAATATTACATTATAACTACCTCAGGATGAGCACTCCAATGGCTTGTTCGGTTATCTTGCATCCAAAGGCCGATGCCAGCTGATAGAGCAACAACCAGAATGGCAGAGCAGATAAAAAGTATTTTCACTTGTAAACCACTCAGTTCTATTATATATGTATCTGAATCGCCATCTGGCATAGAAGGTTGAGGGTCTAAAACCTTGTTATGTCCACTGGTGGTGTCATCATCCGTAAAGGAATCTGATGACCCTGGCTGAGGTTTCATTGTTATTTTTGTTAAGACCTCACCATTTGAACACTGAGGACTGGGTTCAACTGATATAAGTTTGATCTTCTACAATGAACATCAAATTTATTTTATAGTATAGTAAAAATGATACTCTACATAATATTATAACAACATATTATGTAGTCATTGAGCCCGCTAAATCACCCATGTAATGGTAAAAGCCTGAAGCGCATGTGTCTATAGAATAAAAGTGAGTTGTTCGATGGAATATTATTTGGAGTTTCTTATACAAGACTAAAAGGTTGAAACAGACTAGCAAATGTTTTTGCCACGTTTCTACATGTTCTGTCCACTGTGGTAAGGGATTGGGTGCAGTAGAAGCCTAGGGTTCAAACCCCAGTCAGGGATGGGTATTTTCATGGATGTGAAATTGAGTTCCTGACAGCTCTATAGACAAATTTCAAATTCCTTGCATAAACTAACATCATATGGAAAAAAGGAACAAACCCCTTACCACCAACAAAATATGTAATAAAAATAAACATTATAATCATAATGATATGTATTATATTATACCTTATGTAGGGCTTGTAGGTTATGGCTATGCCAATGCCTATGGTTTTTTTTAAAACGATTTGTGGATGGATTTTTGTGAGTTTGAAAATCCATTATTATATTATATTATATACTATGTTAAATTATTACTATTAAATTAATCTATCCATGGAGTGTGAAATTCAATTTGAGTGGTAAATTAAAATTAATTATATTATTTATCAAAATTCTATTAGAAATAGTTATTTTATAATAACCATAAAATTTAAGATCATGATTATCAAGTCATTATTCATTATTATATAATTTTAATAATATAACTATTATTATAATATAATCAGAGATGCGTGCAAGTTTTATTTTGGAAACTCAAGTTTCCATGGCCAACTTTTAGTTGTGACTCTTCAAGTTACAATTCAATTCTTTCAGTGACAGATCAAAACTTTCAAGTTACGAGTTAAATATTTATATGTCCCCAGAAACTCAAGTTTTTGTCAAGTTATCCAAGTTAACTACAAGCAAGTTTCAATTCAATTCTTTTCTTGTCTAACTCGAGTCTTTATGTAGAGTTATTGGGTTATTATTTAGCTTATAGTGAAATGTTGTTAGGAAATGGTGTTAGAAGTTCAAATTTCAAAGCAAAATGTCTCAGTCTTAGTGTAAAATGTGTTATAATTGTGGTTGTGGTTGGTGGTTATAACTGTGGTTATTTCCATTCATTACAATTCACAGCTGCCCAATGAAAACTCGAGTTATTGAACATTTCAACATAATGATGTGGGAGTTGAGAGTCTTTGATCATAGCCATAATTGAATTACAATTCAAGTTACAAGTTTTTGACAGCTGTATATTCAAGTTACGAGTCTTTATAATAAGCCATAAAATGTTGCTTGAATTAACTCGAGTGAGAGTCTTTAACTCGAGCCTGGCATCTCTGAATATAATTATATTATTATAGATTAATTTTTTTTGCTTCTCTTAGTTTTTTTTTTTTTTTTAAATTTTCCCACTGAGACCGTCAGGAAACGGAAGAGATGTGGGAACACAATATGGATGTTTTTTTCCTCTTTCTCTCTTTTTCGATAACTTTTATTCCCTTTTATATATAATTTATAATGTTGAATATTTTTTTTTTGTTATATTTTTTATGTGCTTTAGAATAGTATTTATATATTTTTTATTATTTATCATGTCATACAACAACAAAAAAGAAAAGAAAAAAAAAGAACTATTTATCAGCTCTCAAGACGCATATCACGTATGGTTTTTGGCCAGAAGGAGTAATAAAATTGATTCATTTTTATGTATGGTGTGTAGGTGTTTTGACATTGTCTCGTATTATACTTATTGAGGTAATTGTAATCGAAAGGTGGTTCAATCCCCTCAGTAATACAACGATGGAACAGTTTTAGTCTGGCCTTTTTTCGCCTTTCAGTTGAGGATTCTATTTGGGTGTTTTCTCTTATGTTTGTGAAACTTACTTGCCCTTTTGTTCTGAAAATAAATCTTAATGCTTGATTTTGTATTTTTTCAAGTTGTTTTATGTATTTCCTTTGGTGTGGGTCCCATATCTGGGATGCATATTCCAAATGAGGTCGTACTATTGCGAAATATGCTGTTTTTCGAGTCTTGGTGTCTGCAGTTTTTAAGACTCTTCTTAGTAGACCTAGTTTTTGGGTTGCAGCAGTTACCATTTTGGAAATTTGCGAATCCCATTTCAAGTTATTTTGGAGGCACACACCTAGGTAGGAATGAGATGTTACTCGCTCTATTGCTTTGTTGTCAAAAGAATATTGTGATTGATGATCTGAACCAACCTGTAAAAAGAAGCATTTGGAAAAATTGAATGACATTTGCCATTCAGACGACCATTTCTGGAGAGCTTTCAAATCCTCTTGCAAAATTTGTTTATCTTCACTGGTGTTATATATAATATCATCATCTGCAAATAGTCTGCAGTGTGATTGAATTTGTTGTGGAAGGTCATTTATATAAATTAAAAATAAAAGAGGGCCCAAAACGGAACCCTGTGGAACCCCAGACACAACTGGTTTCAGAACAATATTTATTTATTCTCTCCTATACATTGTACATAATATATATTTATATGTGTGGTCAACAAAGTGCTTTTAACAAAATGTTATCTGTACACTTTTAGAAAACCCCAATAAATGTAAATGTAAATAATTATTATTAATAATTATAATTATAATATATAAATAAAAAAAATTGTTTATATTAATTATTATTATATGATTTATTCAATAGAATACATACTATAAAACCCTTCAATATGAATGTCAACATATATAATACTATTAATACTAATACTACATTCATTCAATATATCACAGTAACAGTAGAAATGGATTCTACATAAAAAGTATGACCAAAAATCATGTGAAATCGATCATAAATTCATTCAAATTCAACTGTTCAGCAGAGCATTGTTTATTCGTAGCCAACCAATGCCTGTGTCCACTTACCTCTTAGCCAGAATCTAACAAAATGTTGTTCTGAAAAAGTAACAAAGGCTATTGAGTGCGCGCAAGCTGATGCTAGGGCCACACTGACGCGAATTTTTGTGCGAATAGCGAATTTTGGCCAAAGGCGAATTCGCAAATTATAATCGAGCGTGCCACACTGCAAAAGCTATAAGCGATTTCGCATTGATTTCACCCAATGAGGGATCAAAAATTATTATCCCCGGTCACGTTTCTCATTCACTGCAGAACTAGAACTCCGAAAAATGTAAAATAAAAATATAATAATTATTTTATTCTTACTTTCATTCGTTTTACACAATTCTTGCAAACGGAAGTAGTCATTTTATTCATCAGTTAAAATAAATATTTTAATATAATAATTTAAACTCATGATTGATTGAAAATCCGTGGCTCTGAACACGTGACAGTAACGTGACAAGTAAAAATTGGCCAATCACAAATTAGCGAGTTGCGAATTAGCTGATTGATATCAGCGAGTGCGAAATCGCTAATTTATCGCGAATTCGCACAAAATTAGCGATTTGCGAATTCGCCTTTGGCCAAAATTCGCTATTCGCACAAAAAATCGCGTCAGTGTGGCCCTAGCATGAATGTGGCAACCATGGAGTTATCTTCTCCAATTCTACGGTTGCAGCCAATCAACACCGTTTGAGCTAAATATATTGATATGACAGAGTTATCTTCTCTACGGTTGAGATTATCGTGGGTCTATAAATAGACAATAATTGCAACGCAAGCGTACAAGGATTTCCGCCCACCATGATAAAATTGGATTGTGGGAATTACTACTAGGCTAACTCAAACTGCACTTTTTATTGATGCAGAAGAGCTAAGGGATTTTAATACTTGACTTTTACCTTTTACATACAATATAGTAATTGGCAGAATTTAAACTCCAAGTTCATGATTTCCAGAGATTGCCTTACTTTGGTCCTGAAATACGTAAGGCTTTTTTATGATGTATTTTTAGCAAGGAATTTGTAAGGCTTTTAATTTTATTTTTATAGAATCAGAATGATTTAATAATAATTATATAAATAATAATAATATAATCTAATGATGGTTATATTTATATTAATATTAAATATAATTTTAAATTTACAATGATAATAATGACATTTAATATAATATTATAGTCATTAGATTATAAATAGAGAAATTTTTTATTCTTAAAATTAAAAAATAGAAATAGTTATTTTATAATGAATGATAGGTAGGTAAGATAAATATAAATATTCTATTGGAATTTAGTTGAATTTCAATTTGAAATTAAAAGAACTAGGATAAATCTAAACTCACGTAGGACTGACGATGTTATGTTCAACTGGTGAATAAATCAACTCAAATTGCAGTTGTGTTGAGTAACAGTAAGAGTTGAGTAGCAGCCTATATAAAAATTGTCATAAAGATTAATGATAATGATTATCAGCATCAATAGAATATGAATAATATGCTAACCATAATAATAGTGTCAATCTGTCCTTTGTGTACTGAAAGCATATCGACTGGTGACATCGTAGGTAATTGGGTATGTTAATTTAGAACTGGGCATATAATATAATTTTTCTGGATACAATGTCAGTTACAAAATACTGCACTATATCCGGAGACTGAATGAACAGCCATTAGCATTGTTTATTGCGCAAACATGTACACCAGACTACTAATTTTAGAAATATGTAACATGTTAATGTTAAGATATGTCACAATTTTATAGTCCCAAGGAAGCTCCGAAAACCAACACGGTGTTATAGGCTGCTCTGAGTAGCCTATAACACTGCGTTGGTTTTCGGACCTCTTAATGCTCAGTTTTGAGATTGTAAATAAACATTTTTATTTCTATTAATTCAAATTATGAAAGGTTTTATACAAGTATAAAACTTAGAATTGTAGCTTTCTAGTGGTGCGAAAATTACAGTCATACCTCAATTGTTGAGAAAGCTGTTGGAATATTAAATAGACATAGCATAATATGCACTAAAGTTCTAAATAAACATGCCCAAATAGAACAGTCTGGAATGCACCCACCAATGTAGTGGTTATGGGTGGAGGTACCCCAATATTCGTGGGCATACAAGGACTCCTCTTTCGTGGTTTAATGGGAAAACTGAATTGGCAGTGGTGTCTTCTTTATTGGCAGTTGGCATAGGGTTGCAAGAAAAAAATCCAGGTTCCAAGATTTTTCCCAGCTTTACACAGGCTATTTTCTTTACTAGTCATAGTCCCAAAAACACTTTGGTTTAATGATGTCGTATTTTTGCAAATCGGAATCAGTATTCCTGCAAAGATGTCTCTTTGAAGTTTTTTAATTGTCTGTATAGTTAATTTTCATGGTTGAGCTGCACCATGTATCGATGGGTTGGTCAAGCCTATTAAATTCCTATTCATCAAGATATGGTGGGTTTAGTTTTGTCAAAAGCGCCACAGATATGTATTGGTGTTAAAGGAATGTGCTATTGTCATTGATGTCGTTTATTCTGATTACCTCTACTGACTTGACAATGAAAGCGTTTTTCTTTTCCCTGTATTGCTCGAAACTGTAGAATATGCAGAATGTAGGGAAGGCAGAGAATTATTCTTTATGTAAACAAAACTACATTGAATGTATGAGTAATTGAGTGAGAGCGGTCTGTGGAAATGTCTAGGTCAATGCAAATTTCTTATTTACTGTAGCAATAGCTTCCGTGAAAAATCCGACTGAAGCAAAAACGCAAACTAACATTCGCGGCAATATCCTCATTTTCATTTACACCTGGTAATTGCTGATTGATTCCTTTTTTCATGACTCCATACGAAATATTTTGCGCCTTGTGGCCCTACACTGTGGAGTGTACGCTAATATTGGTTGATACAATGAAGTCAATGATATTGGAAATTGTTTGCTTGCATCTGGAATACTATCTGTTAGGACAACATTCAGGTTTTCGCAATCCAAACCCCTTGAAAATTGATTCTGATCTGTTATTCCTTTCCATCAATGGGCTGCAATATTATTTATTAGTATTCAACTGTACTGTATGGTTGCAGCACATCTGAAAGGAGATTATAAAGTTCTACTGAACTGGAATATATGCAAATTTCTCAGTGACATGGACTGTTGATAGAGAACATCATTAAAAGCAGTATTTTGACGGTCATTGTATAAGAGCGGCATCAGCGTATCAGCAAAGACATGGGTGCATTTCTTGATAGACCCAAAACAGATAAACACAATGAAAGTGGTGAAGGCAATTCGTTGAGGTATGGCTTAGCCTCGATGCAGGGCTGGAGGGTGGAACAGGAAGATGCCCACTCTGCCGTTGTTGGTCTACCACATGGTATGAAAGATTGGAGCTTTTTCGCTGTGTTTGATGGACACGCCGGTGCTAGGGTTTCTGCGCACAGCTCACAAAGACTGCTAGATTTTATCGTAACAAATGCAGACTTCCGTGGTGGTCTAGATGCTCCCCCTGAGGAGTGGCGACCGACAATGGATGATGTGTTAAAAGGTGTTCGTACTGGTTTCTTGGAGCTTGATAATGATATCAGAAATCTACCAGAGGTGGCTACAGGCCAAGACAGAAGTGGTTCTACAGCCATCATAGTTTTTGTTACACCAGAATCTTTTATTTTTGGCAATTGTGGAGACTCTAGGGCATTTATAGCAAGACCAAACAGTGTTCCTTTCCATACAGAAGATCACAAACCAACCAATCCAGAGGAAAGAGACAGAATTACTAAAGCTGGAGGTATGTGCTGTGTACAATACCATTTCACATCTAGTAGTAATAGTTACAGAAACTCCCTAAACCCAGAAACTTGTCATATTTTTTTTCCTCAGCTATTTTACATGATCATATTAGTTTATCAGAAATTAGTCATATGTAATACTAGTTGTATTCATCTAGTTTTGAGGGGGAAGTGTCAAGGAGGTAAACACTATTGTTGCTAGCAATAACCATGTTGCTACCCAAGACTGTTAGAATGGGTAGTTGCATGTCTTTAGGATTTGTGTGACTTTGGCAATGCCTATAAACGTTACAATATTATACTTTGCTACTAAGAACATGAACACCATGAATACTTTGATTCAACAGTGAAGAGTCAATTTTGTAACATCAAGTTCAATATAGTAAGCAATAGTTACATATCAGCTCAATAGCTCATGGTTGCCAATAGTTATGAAATAATTTAATTTCATGGAAAATTTAATATGTTAGAGTTGAGATGTAACTAGGGATTACATCAATGGATTTATTGGAAATATAATCAGGTTACACTAAACTGATGTAAATCATCTCCTATGTATTTGTATACATTATATACTTGCATCTCCAATATAAT
This sequence comes from Bugulina stolonifera, assembly GCA_935421135.1. Lineage (NCBI taxonomy): Eukaryota > Metazoa > Bryozoa > Gymnolaemata > Cheilostomatida > Bugulidae > Bugulina > Bugulina stolonifera. The sequence continues at coordinate 14,709,212 of OW285191.1, forward strand.
TACCAAGTTACACTGCATTAGTTTAACTTATGCAATAATGGCACTGAACTAGAGGTTAATTCACTAGCTTTCATACTAATTATGGTTATACATACACCTAATGCAATTTGAGCTTGGTTCAGTATACTAGTTCAACCTAGTTCAGGGGGGGTTTATAACAGACATTATCCGCTTTTGAACATTTTTTTATGCTGAACTAATTGAAACTCTGAAGAGATGCAATTTGTGTGTTATTTTACATGGTTATGCAGGCATTCATGTATACTTACTGCAGGGCAAGTCATGATACAAAGAGTTAATGGCTCTCTTGCTGTCTCCAGAGCTCTCGGTGACTTTGACTACAAGAGTAACCAGACAATGGGACCATGCGAACAACTTGTCTCCCCTGAACCAGAGGTATCATCACTCACTTGCTTATCAATACCTTCATGTATTGTGTTTCCTTCAAGATTAGCCTTTCATATCTGTCCTTTACATCAGTAAAATTTAGAAATGGTGTCACACTGTTGCTTGCGCAATAGGCCTACTCTTTAGTATATCTGCAACATCTACTGATAAGCAGTGCTGTTTTTTCTATTTCAAGTTGAGTATATTTTCAACTTGATATAATATGTTGTAGGTAACAGTGGTGAGCAGAACAGACGAGGATCAGTTTATAGTATTGGCTTGTGATGGTATCTATGATGTGATGACTAACGAAGATGTGGCAAATTTAGTCAGATACTACATGCAGCTCACAGATAATCTGACAGAGATATGTAACAAAATTGTAGACACCTGCCTTCATAAGGTAGGCATGAGTACAGAATCTTTATATCCCTTATTCACATCACATGGGATGTTGCTGTACTTACTGCATTATATCTCCCTATGTGGCAGAAATTGGAACTCTAATGTCTTGTTTTGACCAGTGTTGGATTATTCAACTTGCGACTGGTAGCATGTTCTCTTGAGAAACCTGTCACATACATACGCAACTGCTCCCAGTAATAAAATTTAAATATAAATAAGGTATTGATTGTGGATGACTGGTGAAGCCTTAGAATGAAACCTAGAGTTGAAGTTGGTAGCTGGTAGCTAATTTATAATCCAGGTCGTGATTATTGATATTTATTGACCAATGACATTTGAAGTGCTTATTGAAAGGTATATTAACCCCTAAGTGGATATTAGTTAATATTTTGCAACAGAGTGGCTGGTCATGATTGAAATCAGGCAAAGATATGGGAAAGAGGTACAACACTGTTGCTGCAGAGTTAGTTGCTGCAATTGAATGCACTTCTTGCACTTGGGAGTTAGCCGATCTATCACTGGTGTCTGTGCAGTAAACACATTGTTCTTCTAGACTCAACTATCCTCACCAATAAATACATATCTCTGTTGGCAACATCATTGCAAGAAGTAGGTTAATACACTAACCTTTTAACCTACATCTACATGTATGTTTACCAATTACAGGGAAGTCGAGATAACATGTCTATAGTTATTGTTGCCCTGCCCGGCGCTCCTACGCTCAATGAAGAACTGATCAAAGCTGATAAGGACTGCAACACTCGCCTCGAGGCACACGTGAAGCAAGAGTACTCTGCCCAGTCAGATATTGATACAGTAGCAATTGTACGAGCCATTGCCGACAAAGAAGTAGAGTTTGAGGGTCTGCCTCCAGGGGGCGGCATACATACAAAGTAAGTAGGGCCTACTCTCATCCTGTGCATTTCTATGCATACTGTGTATGTGTTTATAGTACACACTGATATATTCATATGGATGATATATACAGATGTAATATATTAACTGCATGCTTATCTTTCTTGCAGGTATAATTTGATAGAAGAAACATTAAATTCCCTCAAAGACCCATCTGGACGTACTGAGGCTGACCAGTAACTAATGCTATCTCTATACATTTATTTTACCCATACTGGCTGGTTGGCATCTACTAGGTGGCCAACAAAAATTCGTGATTGATGAACCTTTCTATATACTTTATCATATGTAGAGCATATGTATTAGTCCATAGTCTTCGGTAGTGATGTTCACCTGGAGAGGTGCGCAAGCAAGTAAAAGACCGTTCATAATATAGTTTGCTCATATGATCTAATATGACTATTGGTAGGGGCAGACAACTTGATATTACAATGTACATGTAGACCATGATTGTATGTGTCATATGGTGATACTGATGTTCCATGTTGTTTGTGTAGATGGTGTTGTCTTCTCCCTCATATGTCTTATAATTACAATGATGCACAGTGGATAAATATAATATAATGTACAAAAGGAGTTTAGCAATATAGTGTTATTTTATCCTTACATGTTATACACTACCTAGCATCCTATCTTGATACTGTATTCTTACTACTCTAATATCATTATATTGATGATCAAGGTCAATAATCAACTCAGATATTTTACTTTTTAACCCATCTGGTTTAAATGTGGAGTTTTTTCTGTAGTTTGGTGTGTCAATCCTTCTTGTATTTGATTTAAATTGGCATCTTAACATGATTATTTTGTAAGATTATCAGGTGGTATGCAGTGGTATTATAGTGAATTTATAGCAGCAGTGCCTGATAATAACTAATAATAACATTGATTATTTTATTCTTCAGTATTCCATTTCTTACCGTTACCATAGTAGTAAGATATTCTCTATAATGTACAAGTACACCTGAGAACAAGGTCATTGGTGACGTAAAGTTATCTTATAAAACAGCCACACAATAAATAATGCAATGGAGCCAAATATTTAATCAAGATGGCTTGACCCAAAACTTTTGAATGTAGTTGGCCCTGGTGTGCATCAGGATATACCAAGTTGGAGTGTAGTACTAGTAGAATTATGCTACATTATTATAAAATATCCAACACTAATTTACATGTGTTTGTACTATACCCTCCTCTCTGACTTGTACATTTATTAAATATATTGAGCACCATATACATGTATGATTAACAGTATTTACAATATGTAACTAACTAATAATTATTAATAAGCTAATAAATTAGTAACCTGCACCCAGGTCAATGTACATAAAACAACTGAACTCATTCAATGGATGCAATACCTTGTTCAGTAATAGGTATATAGTTCTGTGCAACTTTCACTAGATATATGGTCTTCGTTGTTGTGGAACGGTACTTTATGTCTGAGTGGTCAGGTATCCACTTGTGAACTATTTTACCTACAAGAAGCAAGAGCTTTTACAAATTTTGTTTTGACCATAATTATCACATCTATTAGTATACATTATAGCAACAACAATACAAAGTGGAAACACAGATCATAGTGAAACTGTGAATTACCTAAATGGTGATGTTTATTCATTGTCTGAACATGTTCTACCTAACAATCTCTGTATTCGGTAAGTATAATATAAAATAGGGCCTACTGCAATTCTAGTTAACCAGCCTTAAACATGTTGCAAATTGAGGTTTACACATGGAACTTCTACAGCATTCAATTGCTGTTATCTAAAGACAAACAAACGCTGGAGCTCCCAGGACAGTCAAGTTTTGAAGAGGGCACAACCCTTAACCAATAAAATGAATACAATTATATCTTCCTACCATAACACATGTAATATATCGTGATATTTGGCAAAGTAGCCTGTCAACAAAGCTATTGATTAGTAGCATGTTACAACAGTATAACATTTCTTCAGCGTAATTTTTGTCTTACCAACTAATATGGAGTGAATATTACACCTCTAGTTGGGACTTGGTCTGGTTTTTATGTTGTGGATCAGTAGTTAGTATACAGAAGGGTAAACTAACCTGTTGTTCCTGTCATTGGTGTTAAGCCACCCCAACCATTAACTCCACCAGATTTCTGCATTTCAACAGAAGGCCATGCTGGGTCTGAGGGTTTTCCCTTGTTCATGTTTCCAATGACACACATAGGATCCAGAATGATTACCTCAGTGTTCACTGTCAAGCCTGCGTTGACATCTACATCACATGACATAAAAGAGGACTAAGGGTAATAACTGCCCGAATTTGTGTAAAGAAGAAAGGCAGCGGCACTGAGGACCATAAGAGGCTCTATAGCCATTTTCAAAATTGGTAATTTCAACACGAGATGAATTATTTCCAAAAAAAGGCAATTCTTCACATACAGTACACTGTTTATGTAATTAAAAAACATACAACTTTGTTTACATGGGTACCTTTGACTTCTCCCCTGAATATATTAATGAAGATGATCCATGTTACATAGAAATCAGTAATAATCATGGTAAACCATGGAACATTGAGCTTCAGAAGCTGCAAACTGCTTCACGGAACCCTTTGTATAGACAGGCCTACTTGTATTTAATGTCCACAAACTACATACCTTTACTAGCTTCAGAGAAGCTGGTCTCCTTCTGTAATGGGTTGTTGCTAGCACCAGGTAATGCACGTTCATGTTTATAAGAACCAGGTGTATGGAGGTTCCGTAGTGGGAGACTATGAGACAAATACAAACATAAATTAATGTAAGTACCACACAGGAAATGGTATATAGTACACCAGTTCCTGCTCAGCCAATAATATTGTTAAAAGTGGCCCGACGACGCTAGAACTTGGTGACTAGACTTGCCAGCACAGTGTCATATTTATACAGTGATACAAAGATGATTTAGTTAGTTACCTAGAGGTGGAAGGTCTAGAGGTTGTGGAATGTCTAGATGAAGGCTGCCGAGAACTGAGCCGTATGTCTGCAGCTCTTCTAGAACTGTCTCTAGTTGTAGGGTCTGCATTACCTATAAAATATATAGTCAGCCTAGGCAACAATGAGTCATCACGCTATACTGGGCAGGTTAGCAATCAAATATAAACTAGTCAGTTATCTACTAAAAGTCCAGGAGGTCTAGAAAACCAAACACAACATATAATTTATGTTTTACAGTCATGTATAAATCTATAACAAGTAATGATATGACCGAGGATATTACAAAAATACCAGCAAAAGGGACGTACCCGTTACTGCCGTCAAAACGACGGTTGGAAGATCCTGGGAACTAGTTGATCCAAAGTTACGGCACCTTTGTCCACAATGCAACCTAATCCGCTGCCAGGCTGACGTAAGAACACGTTTGAGTCTGCACAGAGAAAGCTCCCCGAACAGTACAGAACTAAACTGGTCGTTGGTAGCGGCATACGAGGTGGTCAGTGGAGAGACATATATTGGATATCCTGTAAGTATATTTACATACATGTACATGTATTTGTAAGTACAAGTATATGTATAGACATATTACTTACATATACATGCAATTGCATATGCATATACTTACATATATGTAAGTATATGCATATGTATATGTATATATACATATACATATACTTACATATATGTAAGTATATGTATATGTAAGTAAAAGTATATGTATATAAGAATCACAGCACCAGAAATTAGATTATCAATACAAGATAATACAAATTCTAATGCTACACGTATTAGGAACTACTACAATGAGTAAGATAGGTTATGGTACAAAGAATGAACAAACCTATGGGCTGATCACATGATGAGTTTATCATGTTTCTCAAAGCCTGTTTAGCATTTTGAATGGAACCTCGTTCTGGATTTCTATTCCTTAGGAAGACAAGTTCTTGCTGTTGTCCAGCCCACAGTCCCCTGACACATTCTCTATTCACCTGTGAGATGAATAGGCATCACTCTACTATGACACTATGTTGATAAATACATGTAGTTAGAATTTCATGGAGTTGTTCTATTTATTTACATTAATTGGCAAGGGTGGACAAATCCTGGTATACAACGTATACCTGCCCATATAGAAATGCTCTACACAATTCAAACTATATCTAAAGTATGCTTCTATGGAATATTCAGTTGATCGCTGCAAATAATGCATAGCCTACATATAAATGCAGAATTACATTACAGGAACGCTGAGTCTGGATCGCTTGCCTAAAGATGCCCATCTAAATACATGACAGCGAAAATGTGTAATATGCAGTATGAAGACAGCTCTATCTCACCTTGATGATTCGGAAGCTGAGGTGTCGCTTGTTCAACATGATTATCTTATAAACATTAGATCCCTCATCAAACACGTGTCTACAATGATTGTAATCATTGAGTAAAGCATACATACTATATAATGATACATATTCAATTGTCTCAAACCATACTATCACATCACACATTTGTAGTGATATCACAACCCAGGCTATGCTGGCAGAAAAAAGAAAACACCTACACATTCGAACAGTAAATGGTTAGACATAGCTTACCTAAGAGCCAATAAGGACGGTCGATTAGTCAACACTGCATTCCTCCAATCAGGATCAGCCTCATGAGTTATAACAAGCCCCTCGTCATGCTCCATCATTGTGTCGTACAGAACGTCGTGACCAGTGAACTCGTCATCTGGCACTGAGAAGTGATCCTGTAATGTCGGGTGGTGAGCTACATGTGTGTGCATGACTACATGCCTAGAGATACATTAAGCTACACACACAGAGAGCATACGTCACTAGTTACTAGTGTAAGTAAGACTAGTATTTGTCAATTCACATAAAAAATTAAATACGAAATACCATTGTATTTGATATACAATTTATTCAATAGTTGGACCAGAGCCAACACCATTAGAAATTGCTATTTCAATTGGTCACTAAAACTATCCTACAGGTTTACCTGTTATATTATAAATTCATGCATATACATGTATATGTTTATGCACTATATGCAGGTAGCTAGCTACATTGTACATTCTAATACAGAGTTGCCTATCCTGACATGTCCATGTATGCTAAAATTACACATCACAAACATTTCTTACACACATATATATACAGGTGTGCACATGATATACATGTACACTGTAGATATGTAATATGTATCACAAATATAAATTATGTACATGTACATTATATACCCATTGAATTAGTAGAGTCGGAACTCCAAGGAATACAAACTGGTAGTAGGGTAAACAGAACAAACTACATATGCGAGAAATACATGTACACTGACCTGGTGTAACTTGAGAGCCATTCTTACAGCAGGAGAAATAACCTTTCTCAAAAACTCCATATCTTTAAATATCCATTCATCAGTACCTGTATATACATAATTATACTATGATTATACAAAACGTTACATAGGTAAACTTATATTATGTAATACATTACAGCAAGATGTTATTATTCGTTATGTTGATTGCTAACAATGCCACCCTTGATTTTACATGTACAACTCCACAGCGAGTAGAAGACAACTCCCACCACACCATGCAGGTGACCCACTGAACTGCTATCAATGAGAAGAGAAAGTCATGGCTGACAATGCTAAAGTGTTACAATCTGTAGCACCCACCAGTGATCCTGAAGTCTCCCTTGAATAGGGAGTGCAGCCCATGTAGAAAGAATTCCACATTCACAGAGTTACAGTTATTATGAGCAGCTGTAGCTAGAGCCCGCCTCGCTACCAAACTTAATGCGTAGCACAGTCTAACTAATCTTGATTCTGCAAAATCTCCAGCCTGATTGGTAAAAGAAAACGCAACATAATACAACAGCATAAGAATATATAAGCCAAATAACATTGTGAAAAGGTTGTGGAAAATTAACCATAATATCCTGTCCGATACGGTTGGTGATCACCCGCTATGTCAACTTGATGTCATTGAGACTTTCTCGAATTATTTCAGACATCGAGTTATATTATACAAAAAGAGTATATTATTATTGGCAGAGTTCCTGAATTATAATTGCATGAAGTAGTTTCTGCTGTCTGGTGACGGTCTCCTCTATAAATTTTATGTTTAGGATCTGATAACTTCAGAATGGTGACACATTGATATGACTGAGTGTACTAAACACACAGATACATAAATATTACAGCTGTGTATACATACAGAGACATCGGATCTGGTGAAGATGCAATGTCGTATCCAGGCTAGGTATACCCGACTGAACTGTTTTTCTGTCACTTTATGACTTATTCTATCATAGTCTTCATCTAGTTCTATGGAGAATACACTGGCCATGTCCTCATTCGTGTCGATGTTTGCAGTGACGCCATCTGGTGTCAACCATTCCAACAGTTTCGGAGATCTTATTGTATAGAATATAACACTCTGAAACACATAGGATTAGGATGTTTTATATAAAAAAGATAAACAAACATATAGCCGGCAGTTGAAAATAAAAACAATATACATTTTTATTGTTTGGAGCATCAACAGAATGCTGCTAGATGTACATGACCAGCACTTGTGTGCTAAGCCTGCAAGATAGCATACCAAATTACCTTGACATGTATGTATGTAACCTACCTTGACATATTTTATATTAACAGATAACTTACTTTGACTCATATATAAGTAGATAACTTACCTTGACATAATAAGTGATAAGTACTTTGCGAAGGTCGTACACTTGTAGCATGCTAGCAGCATTATTATCAGTAATACTATAACCATCCAGTATGTACATTGTCACAGTCACTTCCCATGCTAACCAACGCTCTCCAAACGCCGCATTTACAGACAGGAAGTGAGGTAAGTGGCCGGGATTACAACAGCATAAACCGATATCATCATCAACACCTTCAGTGATGGCCTCTACCTCCCTTTGTTGGCAATATGTACCTATAGCAAATAATGTACATACGTTAGGATACACATCCGACATACACTTACATGCATATATACGTACAAATACAAAAACATAATATAGTGATATCAATAATATACGTATGATCATATATGTACAATGGATACACAGCATGTGCACACGATATGTATGCCTCATGTATTGAGATGTGTGGATACATGTATACTTGTTGCACATATTCAAACGCATACAAACCATATAAAATGTTGTATGCGAACATAATTATAATCATTTGAAATAAGACAAGTACTGATAGTGTGCCCAAGCTCATGTACAAAGTAATGACATCACAGTTTAAACTGTGACACTGAACATACCTCTAAACTCTAGACCTCTCAGCTGGAATGTGACAAGACCGTTACCCATTTCTATGATATGTACCAGAGCATTGAGATAGTCTGAGGCCATAATAAACATATCTCCTTGATGGGCCTCGCCCCACCGCCCCATCATAAGATCACCTGACAAAAAATTATTCAACATTTAATTAACAATACTGTGAGGAGCCCTGCTATCAATAACACACTTGAATGCAGATTCAAGATGCGAGAGTAACACTCTTAGATGTAGATGTGAGGCGTAACGGTAGCACTCTTCGATGTAGATGTGAGGTGTAACAGTAGAACTCTTAGATATAGGGGATAGGTGCACAGTAATACTCTCAGATATAGAAGCGAGGTGTGACAGTAGCACTCTTATATGTAGATGTGAGGTGCACAGTAATGTCTACTCACCACACAGCATCTTCTGGAGAGATCTGGTCAAGTGCTCATAGAATATAGAGTTTAGGTTATTATCATCAGATCCCAGAGAATTGTCAACCTGAGAGGCTAGGCGTATATTGGAGTGATCCGCTCTCTTTGTACTAAAGTATACATATACATTGTATAATATGTAAGCATGCATTAGTTACGTCTACATTAAGTAACCCCATCATGGTAGGATACAGAAAAAATATTTTAGTTTGATTTGAAGCAAACATGGAATGATGTATAAATAATACAATAAATGTATTACAATATTCATGCGAGTTCTAGCTGTTTATAAGGGCAAACAAAGACTGGTTACAGAATTCTGTGACTCCCAATTTGATGTAGCGCTATAACTACATGTAACTCCATGTAAGTACATGTAAGTACATGTAAGTACATGAAAGTATGTAGTACAGTGTATTTATAAATCATAAATGCTACATATTAATAACAAACACCAAAATTAGACACATAGTACACACGTAAAAGGATATTACATAATACTTACTTGTAGTCACGCTCCCAGAACTTGACGGGTCTCATATATGAGTTAATAAATATGGCACTGCCCAGCAGTGGATTTAGAGGAGTATATAGTAGTGCTGATATAGCTGCTTGTGCAAATAACATACAGGAATGTGGAACACTCAGAGGCTGGGCAAACGCATGAAATGCTGAACCCCAGGCTAGTTGCCATGGAGCAATGTATACAAATATAAACTTGCACTTGAGGTAGAAATCAACCAGCTACAAAATAATAAATTAAAAAATGGTTAGCTTGTTATTATGAAATAACTAGTTATATAATAATATACTACTATGGCACATGAGAAGGAGACAACTCCACTTTATTGAGGTAAACAGGTCAAGTTTAAACAGTGTGAATGCAGCACAGACTAGATGCAGTATAGAGTACCTTAGTATATAATAGCATACACTGTTCACTCAAACAGGAAACAGTCACATCACATTTTGTATCCCCATTGAAGCGAACTTGGGGTAGAGGCTGAATTTCGGTAAAATAATAAACAAAATGTGATTTTCAACCTCGAAGATCACTTTGTTTTTGAGATAATTTAAATTTTAATAATGAGAGTAGAATGCGACACTGTGTCATGTACGTACCTTAGAGTAAAATATTAACATAAGTGCGTAGTTAAGTATAAACATGTCTTTCTCCGGAGACTTGTTATAGTCATAGTTGAAGGCAAACTGAGTGAGCGCCAGGACACAGTAGTGAGAGGAAGTGTCCGAGAACATGCTGCGTAGACACTTGAGACCACACACAGCTAGTACCAATGGTCCAACACTGCAATGAGCATACAATAAGTACTATATACATGTACTGTATGCTTAGTATGTAAGCTATAGGTAGAAATATTTAGTATATTTACAGAAGTAACCTAAATAACTATGCAGATGTTGCAAAAAGAAAATAACAGACGCATGTAGATGTGAATACAAATACAGCATCGCAAAAAAACTGAAACCTGGAAAATATTAATAGAAACACAATAAATGTATCAATTTGCTTTTACAGACAACTAGATATACCTGCTGTGAGCGCAGACACAAATAACTGCAGAGTGATACAAAAGACTGAGTGTGTTATATTGGCTCATGATGAGAGAATTAGATTATGATAATACAACTCAGTTATTAGTTTATACATGTAAGTCTACTCACAATAGACCAAACTTGTCGAGTATAGGAGGTGTTGATATAGAGATGCCACTGATGAATACGGCAGGGTATAGCAGGTTCTTCTCCACAAATCTCACCCACACATACAATCTCTCAAACCATGTGATAGTGGCAGGACCTGAGAAATCAACAAAAAAGTAAAATGCATATAATATTCACAGCATTATAAATTCCAAACAGCGTGTTTCTAATAGCATGTAAAGCAATAAGACGGCAAGCATGTCTTACAAGTTCTATCAAAGATAATGCATATTGGAAGCCGTCGCTAAGTGCCTTGTCCCCTCTCCACTTTCCCCACTGACAACTTACCTGTGATATTGAACAGAGACCTCTCTGGTGTTTTAAGTATAGGGTGGGAACAGCATAGCCAGGGGTACTCCTTCCTAAGCTGCCCCATTAAATAGTGAGTAAGGAACCCAACTGCTATGGTTATGTAAGACAGCGAATCGTGGAGAGCAGGCTAGAACATAAATTATTGTCATGGCATAAAAAGAGAGCAAAAGTATTATTGTTGACCTTCGACCAATCAAAGTGAGTGATTGCTGACTGGTTCAATTATTCAGTTCAATGGATGGATAAGATACCACAGTTAACCTATATAAAGTAACTAAAGTTCTAATATAACATACAAGCCTTACTGGATAAAGTGGATGGAGTGAGACCTTACCTGTAGGTTTCCAACGAATACTGTACTGACGTGGATACCAAACACAAATATGGCTACAGCTGTGCACACTATCAAGTCATTCCTCAACCTCTGGTACTACAACACAGAATAATAGAGCAAGTTACAGTTAATGAATCTAACCAAGCTAGTTAAGATAGATAAGGTAACTATACCAATACGGACAACAATAAAACAATATGCATATTTAATGATATTGTCTTCTTGCTAGCAGAAATATTATTTGCTGGTCTTCAAATGCAGTATTGAGTGCCCGCCTTGATTATTAAGAAGTTGTGCTCTCACTGCTTCTATTTTGAGAAGGCAGCAGATATGTATACTTACCATTATAATAGATGTACGTATCTGGGAGGACAGTAGATATGTATACATACCATAGATATATGAGAGGGCAGTGGATACGTATGCTTACCATAAATATACGTATCTGTGAAGGCAGTGGATACGTATGCTTACCATAAATGTACGTATCTGTGAAGGCAGTGGATATGTACACTTACCATAGATGTACGTATCTGGGAGGGCAGTGGATCCTGGATACTGCCATCTGCGGACTCCTCATCCGCAGATGCATTCTTCCTACCACAAGCTGACTTGATTAACATCCTATAACAGCACGTTCTCAACTATATGTGTCAGATGCTGACAGTATTATGTCAGCTTATCTCAGCTGAAGAAGAAGGTATAGTATTGCATATTACCAGTTTTTCTTCTAGCTAGTGATGGGGGGGGGGGGGGGGAGTAGCGAAGGTTCACTCATCACAATGTCTATGAAGCGCAGGGGAGATATAACTCTCCAAGTGATATTGGCCAGTCCAGGGTTCTAACCACTAAGTTAAGTGTGGGAAATAATGGGAAGTAATGTAAGCTGGTCACAAGTCAAAGCTATAGCAGGCAATCAAATGCCTACCAACAACATGTTGTAGAAATACAAGATTATCTGATAGTTAGACACTTGACAGAACTATTGCTATACCCATAATATAAGTATTAAACAGTGCTAGTTCTTACCATAAGTGGGTGGGGTCACTAGACATACGGCTATAATGGTATGATAGAGAGACGAGTAGACCAACAAATACAGAGAACGTTACGTTCTTAGGAATTTCCTTCACTTTATCTATATCCTTCCCTGTGAGCTGAAACACACAAAGCTATACAGTATATGCAGAGACACTCTCTCTATAACTTCCAGCCAATAAACAGACGCGAGGTGGGAGACTTTGATAGGTTTAGGATGACAATAAATGTCACAGTATTTAAGATATGGACCCAGAGACAAACCATGACTGTGACCAATACTGTTAATATCCTTTAATCTAATTTTCTCAAACTGACCACATACATGTAATGTTAAAACTAGTAGCACTCTTTTGGTATGTTAGGGTGTGGTGCATGTCTAAATCTGTTAGCCACCCATGAATATTACATGATCACGTACCTGAATTGGAACAAAGGCCATGCCATAGAGTATAAGTACAGCTACTAGACTATGGACCACAGTATATAGGGAAGCAAAGAGGCTAGTTGTACCGTTGCCACCAAATATATGAATTTCGATTTGTTCCAGCAGATACTGTGTGAAAGTGTTCACTTGCGGTAGAAGCCCAAAGGTGAAGATTAAAGGTAGACATAGCATCAACACTACAACAGGACAATACAATAATATAGTTGATAAGGTACACAACTCCATTATATTTGCTATCAGTTTCATAGATTATAATACAACTATCTTGATAACTCAATCATAACACTGGTCAAACAGGAAGTGACATCTGTTACATCATCTATCAGACTCAGTAAGGTCAGCATAGATGCATATATGCTGACCTCACACATGTTGGTGTTTTCTTGTAACTATTTGAACATTGTAAATAGATGAACCTCAACTGATAAGCCTTAACTACTATAACATTCATATGGTCACGGGATCTTCCTGAATAATCTAAATATGTCACTCAGTTTTACAAGTGACTCATCTCTTATTGAAGCCAGGGGAACTAAATAATTTTGAAATTGCTATAATCTATCAAAATAAGATTATAAAATATGCTAACATAACTATACATGTAACCTACATGTATTTGCATGGGGTTCTGACTAGTATAGTTTACTAAAGTAGTGTGTGGAATTCAAGCCTGTGATCCTATAGTCTGTAGAACAGCACCATTCTACCACTCAATATTTTCCATGATACATGTAGTACTAATGTATGTATTTACTGTGTAAATGCATATATTATACATGTAGGGTACGTACCTTTCAGGAGACTCCTGGCGTAGATGAGAAGATATGTACTGATTAAATCCATTCCATACAGACTGAAGGAATAGCCTGTGAACCTAGACACACTCGTGTCTAGCAGTATTATAAGTATAGATATGATACAGAAGTAGAAGGCTCTACTGTATACTATGACATTGTTGTACCCCTGTAAGTAGATTCAAGATTATGCATTATAGATTATTAAACAGAATTAATTGAGACAAATCACTGCATCCAATAGAAAACAGTGCATAGCTAGTGTCGTATTCAATAGCAGACGTGTAGTAACCTGTTCTAGAACAGTTGATCTATATTTCAAATATTTACATAATATAAGATAGTGTACAATATATCTACAGGCTGTGTACTGTATGTATTATTGGTACCCGTCCTCTAAATCTATGATATAATAACTGTCATATATCCAAAGACATACACATAATATAGACATGTACATGTAAGTACAATACAATTAGTACATAAGCCTATAGAGCAGATAACTCCAAAACGCAATTACATACAAACAGATAACAATATTATATAGTACACTACATGACATACATGTGTGGGAGATGCTGCGTCTGGTTGTACACTCTTCAGCAGTGAGTATTGACATCCAGCCACCACAAAGCAGAACAGGAGGGTGTATATGTCTTGGTAGTAGCCTGAGCCCAGCTGCACACTGGCTAATATAGACACCAGTATTGATAAGAGAACTGAGGCTACACTTTCCTTTGGTACATTCCTACAGGATATTATATAGATTAGTCGAACAGTATAAAGATATATTATACATGCGTGTAGCAACTAGCCTAAGGGTCTCACCTGCCTAGCTCCAGACAGCCCTACAATCAAAGACCACAGAAGGTGGCATGTGCTGCAGTGGGATTTATTGGCAATGGAGATAATTACTAACTGTATAATGCTTCATTATAGATATAGGGTTAGGTGCAATATACAATTATGGAAGAGGGTGTTGCCATAATATACAGTGAAGAAAGCAAGATCTGCTGAAATTTCCCTAATGAATAAAGTTAAACCAAATTTTTGTGTGATTACACATTTTCTCTCAGGTTCAGCTTAGTTCACTAGTAACTAGTAACTACCACCATCTAAATAATAGCTGGTCTAGCAAGTACTATGTACTAGTAAGTACTAAGTAGTGATATTAGTGGTCTGGCCACACATAAGATGATTGAAGCAGGTCAGATGATATATATAACTGACAGTAGTCTGAGTACAAGTAGATTACCATTCATGCAGTCAGACTAGGAAGTAAGATTAACTAGAAAGGCAGGCAGGGTGTTTGCTAAATATAATATTGGTACATGCCATAATTATACAAACAAGAATATGTACTCTACAGCTATCTCTTTACCTTCAACAATGCAAAGTGAAACTACTACTGCAATCCACGGTAAAGTGAAACTGCAATCCATGGTAAAGTGAAACTACTACTGCAATCCATGGTATAATTGTATCTCCTATAGAGTGGTTTGAAACTTGTTGACTGAATTGAATTTTTATCCAACAACCATCTTTGTTTATTGTTTTGTAAATTACCATAAATGATAAATCAAAGTGGTTAATAAACGAAAGTACAAATAAGCTTAACAACACTGTCAGTTATATAATGGGGGGGGGGGGGGGGGAGGGAGGAGGTGGAAGTTTCCCTAAATATCTATAGTATTATTAGATTGACACACACATGTACATGCATCTAAATTAAAATTATTTATGAAGGTGAGTTGTCTTCACATGTGTAATATGTTTTATAGCCAGCCACTATATTATACCAGTGTGTAAGTAATTGGTATGTGTGCTTACTACCTACCTGTCTAGCAGGGCTAACAAGGACAGCCTATCTAACCATATCTTTATTGAAGGAAGGCGAGAGCTGATCTTCCATTTGTAGAACTGTTTGGGACGGTTTGGTTCAGGTGGGGATGGTACAATCCTATCTGTCTGTGTGGTCGTGTCTGAACTATCCCCATCTGAGTCTCTCCTTGCATTCATTCTACTGGCTTCTACAGAGAGAGTGTCATTGAATTACATACTGTACATGTACTTAGTAGTAGACTACACTATACTGACGAGTGTAGTAGCCATATGGCATAGGCTACACCATACTACACTATTTTGATCGACATAAGAACAGCAAAATATACACTGTTGGTGATTGTTAACATCTCATAATGTGACATTCTGCTACTGCATTGTAGATATGGTTTGTGCTGCAAACCATGTGTATAATATGAACCATGTCTACCATGTAAACCATGTGTACCATGTAAACCGCCTGTAGGCTACCATGTAAACCACAGAGGAACTCACGGAGTCGAGCTCTGATGCTATCATAGAAGTCCAGCACACCCCCTGTATTCCTCGGTTGTAGGTACCGGTATATATCAGGGTGGAAATCATGAATACCAAAGTCATCTTCGGCATATAGAGGTCGGGGGTGACGACTAGGGGTTTCTGTATCTTGCTGATCGTGGCCATCTGGAGGTACAAAGTCTCTACCAAGATTCTCAGGCTGTCCATCTGATGTAGAGTCAAATGTATACTTGTACCAGCAGCCTGTAGCAGACAGCATACACATGCAGGTAGCTGTAGTAGGAAATGGTCAACTATGTAGGCCTAATACATATAATGTGAGATAAGCCATCAAACAACAATTCTCATATTTTTATTCGAAATCTACGATTATTATACATCAGCTAGACAGCTATATGATTGTACAAGATGGAATAAAATCTTGGGCTATTGTTATAAACATTGGCAAATAACAAGATGTGATTACTGAATGAAAACGCAAAGACCAATAACTTGGGAGTTGTCACACTTATACAAGCAGACTTGAATTGTGAAAGTTCCCCATATTGTGTGATAACCGCTGCTGCAAGTTCAACTGGTCACTTAGTTTAGTGTACATAGTGAAGCAACTCCCAGTCACTGTCATTTGTCAAAGAGCTACATGTAAGTGACTTCTTCAATTAGCTTGTGATAGTAATCAATGCTAACAAAAATATCCCATATATACACCATGGAATGGTTTAATTATAGTTTCCCATGGTTTGATTATATGATATTCCAGAGCAACATAAATTATATAACAACAAATTTATTTGCGAAGAAGATGTTTTCAAACTATGATTGATCTCTGTTCAACCAGAGAAAAAGCATAAGATACTCAATTCTCCCTAGTTTACTAGGCACTGAAATTTAGGATGTGGGGCGACTAGTATTGACCTGATATTAACACCAGTTTTAATAATTGCAAACAGTTCTATTCATAAAGACAATGTAAAACCACTTCCTGGTATTGGCACCTCAGCCTAATACTACAGCTACAGGTATATAGTGAATACAGCATTCAACGAGATGTTGTTATCTCCTATTTACTGGCTACGTCATGTGACAAAAAGTAATATATCATGCGTAACAAAAATGAGATTTCATAAGTTGGTTAGTAGTTGGGTAAGCAAGTAGCAGTACAACTAGCATAACATAACAAACACGCAGAGCTACATACCAGTGTATGTAATCAGAGGAGTGGTGAGTATTGACTTGGAGCTACTGGCTTTATGCTGAATGACTGAGTGTACATTGTGTGTACTGAATTAGTAGTTATTACACATGTACAAAATGTATTATATATATAGTGTCAAGTGTGCATTGTGAGCTGAAGCTGGACGTGTATATAAATGTATGATTTATGCTACAGCCTAGAATCTCGATACTCGGTTACTACATTAGGTTTTACACTGTGTTACCCCACCACTACAAGCTACATAATGTAAATGTTAAAGTCTGACAACTGGAGTTGCTGGGAGGCGATCGTATATTTTCTGGAAATTTAAGCCAAATGATCAACCAACACCTGAGAACGTACAGTGGGTCTAGATGATGTAAGACTAGGTAGTGTGATCCCTTTCATTAGGACAGATATACACTAAATAGGTCTACATTCCTGGGCATAAGTTACTGCCATGGTCACACCACCTATAACCTCTCCCTGACATGTCTGTCTGTTTTAGTGTAACCTGAAAGTATTGATGAATGATAATTGGTGGTAGAACCCGAGTGGAGTAGGCTAGCGCTCCTGTCGGCATAGCAGTCAAGTGATGGCATCCAATCCAAGAATAGCCGCAGGTCACATACCTGAGGATTATTATAATGTTCCTCTGGCCGCTTTGAGTATTCAGACTAGACATGAAATCAGCCTCCATTTGGACCCAAATATATCCTCCGGTAAGCGTCTATTATTTTGGCATTAGGCTATGAGAACCTTATAAATAGAGATATACAGTAGGCCCTAAGGCTACCGACATGCAGCAAGTCTTACAATTACAGAAGATGGATGAAGTCTGTTTTAGTTTCAAACATAGAAATATCAGAACTACACAGATTTATTTACAGATTGTGGATGTGGACTGAATTTTAATCATAACTGCCAACCTCAAGAAATTTTCATTCCATTTTTCAAAGTGCTGCCATTGCAAACCTATTGTGTATCGGTTGCTAGGTAACAACTGGCAAATGTTTGCTCAAATGATTGGCCTGAGGAGCATAGAGATAGACAACATACAGCTGAGGACAAACATGACAGAATGTGTGTTACGCGAAGCCATTCGTCGAAACTACACAGTGGGGAAGTTTCTACAGATCATGCGGGATCATCCGCTGGAACGTATGGACCTGATAGCGGAATGTGCCAACCTAATAGGTGAGCTGTTAAACCATTAAATTGTTATATAAGAGTGTGATTGCCTCATGTTCTAATAGTTAAGTATGTATATAGAGTCTGCAATAATTGTTCAAATTTGTTATCTCATGGTTAAATTGTTTCAAATGTAAAAATCAGGTCGATAAATTTACGCCTTTCGATTATCTCAGAGTATCACGTTTGTATTTGTAGTAAAAGACGTAGGAGCCTACAGACCAGTGCAAGTAGCGGAAGGTCTGAGACACATATAAATATATACTCTACATATAGATATGATTTTAATTGTCTTATCTTTTAATGGTCTATCAGTATTTTTACTCAGTGTGTATCAGGTATAATATATGTATTGAATAGTGGAATTGCATGCTATCAATAAGATAACAGATGCTGCTATTACAGTTATACTTTCGACCTTTTTTTTCAAACTGTGACAGTCTTGTCAGGGAGGGGCTTCTGCACATGTACAATGTTGTTTATAACAATCAGAAATACCAATCAACTGTTACCATGTAGTGTCATCTCACATTGATTCAAGTTACATGTATATGTGCATGCTGAAATATTTTAAAATATACGTATGGTCAGTCCCTATTATTAATATTTGATTACCGTTTTATTTGAAAAAATATGTGCCAACTTTTGGACGAGATATAAGTGAGGTGTTTGAGATCAACTAAATATATTTTTCATACTATTTTAGTATCATCCGAAACGTCGCCAATACTGACAATGGGCCAATGTAAGTATACAT
The DNA here is from genome assembly GCA_935421135.1 of Bugulina stolonifera. Lineage (NCBI taxonomy): Eukaryota > Metazoa > Bryozoa > Gymnolaemata > Cheilostomatida > Bugulidae > Bugulina > Bugulina stolonifera. The sequence continues at coordinate 14,728,729 of OW285191.1, forward strand.
CCAACACTAGCCTATCCACCATTCTATGTAAAATTCTGTATGAATCAGGCTAACCAGAACAGCATGAGGATTCCTATAAAGTTAAGCCAAATTTTCTGCAATAATAGCTGTTTTCATTCTACCATGATTATTAATAGTGTCTACTGGGATGAAGGAATACTTTGACGCATTTGTATCATATCATCCTGAAGATCATCCGTTTATAGAGATACTTGTGAATAAGGTGGAGACTGAATTTGGCATGAAACTCTGTATCAGAGAACGTGATCTATGCATGGGGGTCAGCGAGAACGCTGCAATTGCTGAGCTTATGGAAAAAAGGTCAGTCTAGAACCAAACTAATCCATTTGCGTCTGAGACAAATTAGTAAATTCAATGCGTGTAACTGTTTCCATGTTCACAAAATAAGTTTCCATGCAAACGATGTTTGTTAGAATGTTCAGATTATTCGTGTTCTAATGTTAATATTTTCATTTTCCTCTTGAACATGAGAATGTTCCTTTTACTTTACAGATGTAAAAGAGTAATACTAGTTCTATCGCAGAACTACATGGAGTCGGAGGAACTACAGGCTATACTAAAATGGCAGATGCAGTTTGCCCAAGCACTTGCACCAGGTGCTGGCCGAATGCATAAGATAGTGCCGCTGCTTATAAACACTGGCATAGCTATACCTTGTAAGTAGTCTCAGGAAAGTGCTAGCATAGAGAAACCAGTTCAATAAAATAGCTTTAGTGCAACAGGGTTTCATTTTAGTGGAAATCCGGTTTATATAAAACATTGAATGCCTACAATTTAGAACTTTCTGAGTACTGTAACTCTTTGCATCAGTCTTTTAATTTAATATAGCCCCATTTTTACCCTGATAGAGAGGATACAGACAGCAACAAACGAACCCTAACTTGTAACCAACATAGTTTTTGAAACAAACCCAGCTTAGTACAACCGATTGTTGTTCTGTGTTTTCTAGCAATCCTACTGCCATACAATGTGTCAGACTACACCAAGTCTTTCACCAGAGAATGGTTTTGGAAGAGATTAGAGGGCTCTCTGTCAGCACCAACACACAACAGTGGAGGATACGAGGGTCCTGCTGGTAAACTTGGCAAAAGGCCAGGGTGTATAGGAGAAGAGGAGTCAGTCAGAAGAAGAGAGCCTTTGAGTCGAGAGTCTAACAGGAATAGACCAAGAGCTATAACTGGTAGCGAGGAAATGCTCACAGAGGGAACTACAGGTATGATCTATGTGTACACCTAAGAATATACAACGTATATAGTAACAACACTTCACCCTTACCAACAGCTACTAAGGAATCTAATTTCTTGAATAATATGAGGATAACAGAGTTGTCCTTCCATAACTACATTTGCTGGAGTACACAACTTGATAAAATACCAAAAGGAGTATTTTATGTAACACATTTAACGTGCACGATTGTATTTGAACTATAACAAGATAAATATGGTATACTATGCATTATACAATAACATAGGCTCATGTTATACCTCATAAAATTCAGATTCTACTGGAGAAGAAAGAAGTTCTGGCTCTGAACATTCATCACTTGGTATTAACAGGTGAGACACCATTTCACTAGATTATATTCACACATGTACATGGATACGGTGTATACAAGGAGGAGATACAACTGCTGGTACTATAACATCTGAACAACATAAGACTGATGGCAGTGAACTACAGACAGCTTGATTTTCACCATTTACCAGAAAACTACCTTGATTTTTCTTATTCCATTTTATGGCTTATCTAGCACACTAATTTGCTAAGGTCAAACAAGCAAAATCTATATCTTTAAACCACTACTGTCGCACCATTCAATATTTTCAAATAATCTTGTCCATCCTTTTTCAGTAAGATTGATGTGTTGTTTGTATTTGATAACCTAGCTGCTGCCAAGAAAACCCTATTTTAATATTGGCTGATTTCACCTTCAATCAGCCTATGCTGGGAATTTTGGAAGCTCTCAAGCAGCTAATATAAAACTGTGCTACAGAGATAGCCATAGGACTTACAATGCATTGCATTGTTTTTTGTGGGCATGACTCTAACTTACTTATTCATCACTGTGCACAAGAGTTATTTATAGAATGACAGTTAGTGTTGGCTCAATAAGATTACTGGGCTATTTGATGTTAGTAGCTTACCTATGTACATAAGTTACAAGTATAGACTTAGAACAGGCATAGCCATAGGAACTTAACAGGTCTCAATGCTGAATGGAGGTCATAATAGCCAATATTCAAATGAGTTTATCTTGGCTGCCACTAGGTTTACAAAGACAAACAGCACATCAATCTTACTGAAATAAGATGACCAGTATTCTTTGCAAATATTGAATGGTGAGACAGTAGTGGTTTAATATATCGTTATGCTATTTGTAGCTTGACGGAGCCAACTAGTGTATTCTATGTACCACTTCCAACAGGAGACACAAAGAAGAAGAAAAAGTATAGGTGGAATAAAATCAATTGTAACTACACATCTTGACGTACACATTTGCATTATACATTGACATAGTATCGTAATGTGCAAAGTATACGGGACATCCAGTGTACATATTTACATTCTATATTATGAACCATAGTATACTTATATTATGTCCCCAGAGCATATTTTGATGTGTGTGTGCTATATATATACGTATTACAGGTACTTGTGTTATGTAATTGTTTCCCCGTTTTCTCTAGTCTTGACAGAGTCATATGATAGATTGAAACTAGTTTCATCTTCTATAGACTGTAAATCAATTGCTGAGTTTTTATAATTATGAATAGTAATGATCGTGAAATCTCCCCAACTCTAGTGAAATGTTGTGTTTTTGTAACAAAAACCTTTTTTCTTGAAGAAATTCAGTTTTGTTTTCAATATTAATCTAAACATACATGAATATTTAGTGGTCTATTGTGGAGTAATATGTGGGGTTGGTTGCTCCAGTGTGACAGTAGAATTTTGCTAAAACAAAATCTGGCCCTACATGCCGAGCCGAAATTTTCAACATGAAATGAAAAACAATTACTTGATATAAAATCTTACCATCAGTATCCTTAAAGAAATGCCACTGCTCAGCAGGTGGTTGTTCGGCAGGTGGGAACACATTGCTCTGTGCAGAAGGACGGTCAGAGTCCGAGTGTCGACGTGATCTACTACTGCGTCTGCTACCCCAGCTGCTCTGAGAGTCGTAGTATCTGGCCCTTCGAGCTGAGCTCCTATAATACAATAATTGTTTTACGGATAATAGTAGCCGTGACCTAGTGGTTCGTGCTCTGGACTTCCATGTGGGAGACCCAGGTTCGATTCCCATAAAGGTTATTGCCTATTGGTGGTGTTAGGAAGAGCATCCAACCTTATAATGCTTCTGTGCTACTTCAAAGGGAGACAACCCAGACATGAGAAACCACTACAGCTTTTCCCTCCAAGAAACTCATGAATTTGAGGAACCTGCCCGAGGGCAGAATAGACAAAAGAAACGGTATGCTATGCAGCGTCATATAGTACACTAAAGAGTAACACAAGGTAGTAAGGGTACAGATCTCAGTACAATATTGTGGTAACTTGTGGTGTATGTCATATATTACCTGTGGTCAGCACCAGTGGTTGTGCTACGGAGGACTGTATGGCGTGGTTTCAATTCAACAGCACTGCCATCATTAAGCTGGTGGCTACTGTTGTTACTCTCTATACTCGACTTAGCTGTTACTAAGAGAGCCGTATTCTCAGACCCTGAAACACTAGAGCTAGGGCTGGGGTGCTGTTCCTCCCTTGTTACAGTTGTCATACCATCTACATTAATGATTCAAGTCATTGTGAGTGTATGCATATATGACTACAATGATGATACGTCTGGACAGGTTCCCTTCTAACATATTTATTTGCTTGTCATGTTAGAGGTAATGCGAACAGAGTCGTTGCATGGTTAGCAGTGAGAATATACGCATGTAATTATCTTCGCATTAAAAATACTTTTGAGACAAAATACCCTAAAATCAGAAAGTTTTCACAAGTTTTAACCTGCTGGTTTTCCAAAATCTTTTGTCTCGCCTTAGAATTTGATGTCGGAAGCATCTTCCCTTGCATACACTTTAAGAAGACAATTTTGAATAGCCTGTTACAGCATATGGTACATTGTAGATAACACACTACGCAAATCAACTATGAATTCAGCCAATCAGTATACATGCATATTTGCATTTGCCTGTGACGTCTCTTACCGTCATCGCTGTTATAGTGAGACCTTTTGTGATGTCTAGAGGAAGTTTTAGGAATAGCCCCACCATCCGCAGCAGAACTACTACCAGCTCCATTCTCCTCTCCATTAATATTTGCAGATGATAGAATGGATCCTTCCACACAGGACAAGACAACGGGTGGCGACCTAGGGGTCTCCAACTCTGTTATTTCCTGGACTAAATGAATATGTACAGACAACAAAGTAGTATTTGGGACCATTGGATAATTTTTCTAGATTATTGAGTTTCTGTGTATGGATGAGCAGTGATACACAGTATATAGGTATATTCTTCCACTTTTCAAGACGTAATCAAGCCAATAACCAGTGTTTGTCACGGTGTAAATAGTACGTGTCATCTGATTGCTAAAGATGACAACATTAAACTATTTTGCGCACAAAAACAAATGGCAATAGACAATGAATCTGGTCCATATTTAAAATACACAACTTCCTAGGCGGTACCAGGAATCTCCAGAGAACACAGCTCTAAAACTATTAGTGGTAATTGCAGGAGGATGCAACTCCAAATTCTTACTATCAATCAATTTTACCAACGAGGTTATTCTAAAAGCACATGGTGCATTCTGTAACTGCGGTAGTGTACACGTATATTTACAACACTCTGTGTAAGTGGCTCACAGCTAACATACCAACAGATAAACCAGTAAGTGGTTCAGATGGTTCACTACATTCATAATGAGTGAGTAGAAGACTACTGGTACGATCACTAGTCGGTTGAGCACAGTCACTCTCATCGTCGTTGTTGTTGTTAGTCTCGTTTGCACCATCTCTAAGTAGAACAGGTGCTAGCCAAAGCAAAAAACCATAAAATAAGGAATGAAAAGCAATACAACAAAAATACAGGTATAACATAATATTGGGAATGCGAGCATCTAACAAATAGGTAATAACATGCAAAAGACTAGCGGTACGGGAATCTACATGTTGATAATAACAGCTAATGTCTCGATAACTTAATATCAAAGTCGTTAGAGTGCAGTAATTTACTCTGCAAAACTACTCACTGGTTGATAAAAAATATCATACATATATAGCTTGATTTGAGTAAATATTAGAGGCGAAGCGTGGGTGAAAAGAACATGCTGCAGCTATATTAGTTATCGGGAGTAAAATACACAAAACTCTACAACTTTAATATAGTTGTGTACTTACAAGGGTGGCGATCAGTTTTTGTAGCCTCTGTAATTGCTGCTGCAAGCCTGTCCTTATCAGATGCTCCATCACGCCCCCTTGATTTGTTTGGTATTGGAGGTAGTTCCATTTCCTTATGTTTTTTCCTATTGGCTAATGATGGATATCCAGAAGGTGCTTTCGATGACTGCTCTACACACATTTCATCTGTATCTGTGGTTGTTTCTCCACCTTCATCTGACAGCGCATCAGCTGATGCACTCTTGACAATCTCTGCTGCTGTGTTTGTAGTTTCCACTGCAGTTGGCAGTGACTCAGTAACCTCTTCCAATGTCCCTTTGCCTGCTGCAGTTGCTATATCTTCACCTGCATCTGTCGGTGTGTGTTTAGCCGCGGATGTTTGGAAATTCTTACCTGCAGCAGTCAGTGCAGGATGAGCGGCAAACTTACAGCTGTCATCAGAACTCGACCTTTCTCCAAATGGATCACAAGGTTCCGAAACGGTACTGATCTGAAACGAGAGACTGGCCAATTCTGGTACTGATCTCAAACAATTCAGGTTCCAAAAAGTCCAGTGCAACTTAGAATACATAAAAAGAGACTTCATTTCAATCATTGCTGTATCATTGAGACAAACAAAAAATGTCGTTTAAACTCAAGCTGTGGCTACAATCCTACCATTTGAGTCACGGCCTGTCAGATGACAGTAGATTACGTGTAGATAAGCTGTCAGATGACAGTAGATTACGTGTAGATAAGCTGTCAGATGACAGTAGATTACGTGTAGATAAGCTGTCACCAGTGGAACAGTAGTGGTAGCAACATTACAATGAAATAAATGCTCTTAAATTGTAGGCAGCAAGATGAAGGTTACTCGGACTAAACTATAATATTTTAGATCAGGTAGCATCTGGGAGTTACCCAACCTTCGTTTCATACATGTATAAATACTACATAATTTGTATTTTCATATTTGCATGCACATAGCCATAGAAGACACATGTAATAAATATGTGCAACGCTACCTTTCGAGTAAGACCGCCACTGAGTAGATTGTCTCTCAATGCTTTGAGGTCTTCTGATTTCTCACTATCAGTTCGGAGCAGAACATTAGAGCTCTGTGTTCCAATACCTATTCGGTCTTTGGAGCGCCCTCTACGTGGCTTTAGGTCAAGCGAGTATCTGTAAAGGGAGCAACAGTTTGCAAAATCACTCTATGTGACTGTAACTTGTAATAAAATAGCTTAATCTTACCACCTGACTTTGATTCTTATTCTTTAAATATTAATTCAAATAAAAATCCACGGTTTCGTACATCAACTAGCATATCCATATCATAGAACAACAACAAAATATAGTAGCTGCAACATGAAGTTCCTCACAAAGGCCAGTAACACCTTACCTATCGATGAATCCATTAACAATCCGTAATGCTTGCTCACAAGATGTTCAGTATCCGACAATGAGAAGATAATGAATTGCTTTTAGACTACATTTTAGAAAATACAGACTTTCGAACTAAACGACTAAACTGCTATCTTTACAGGCTTGTGTCATAACTACATGTAGGACGCTCATAATATATCATATAAAATAACTTCCTTAAAGAAAATTTAATACACAGTCATTGCAATGAAGGAAGCTACCCTTTAACCTTCTAACATAAACTTTGCTGTTACTTTAATGGGTTAGGGCAAAGGACAGACGATTCCCACTCGCTTGTGTACATGCATAAGTTATGATCCTATTTACCCAATATGACTTCACTGTACATGTGTATCGACAGATCAGCCTTAGAAAAATCGTATAATATAAAGACTTGCATTATTATTTATAATCATGTGATTAAAAATGATAAATTTGACATTTTTAATTTGAGTTTCACTGTGAATATCATAGCGCATGTCCAAAAGCATAAATTTAAAATAATTACCAACAAAAAAATGGTATATACTTATCCCCTATCGAGACATGAATATTTGCTGTAGAGGAATACACTCACCTTCTGGCAGCTGAGCCTGGAAGAGGTTCCTCTAGTGACATCTGCCTATGTCTATTTCTATGACGTGGGCGGGGACTAGGATGTGGATGACCCGCCCATTCTAAGGTCAACGGAGGTCGCTCATCAGTTCGACTTTCGCCAATTAGCATATGTGAGCCATGTGGACTGTCCAGCACAGATTTGCTTCGACGTCTACAGCATAGGGTGAAAGCAAGTCATACAAGTGTCATCAGAGAACGCATCAAATATATCAGTGACAAGATGTTACGACCAACTGCTCAACTACACAGGAATGTGTGATCAAACACAAGCCTAGAATTACCATATAATACACACCTGCAGTTTACAGCATAATGTGTTGAATTCACAGAGTTACTTGTGGCAGCTGTACATTAACAGAGTAAGATGGATATACAGGTGTTGGAGCTGTGGGGAAAGACAACTCCAACCATTGGGTCGGTTGAGAATTTAATACAATTCACAACCTTCCATGACACATAATCTCGTACAAAGCTAATAACATACATCATAAATATCTATTAAGTCTGGTAATAATGCCAACACACACCGGTATGATATGTTACGTCTTCTAGTCACTCTCTGTGAGTGGTAGTGAGCTTGCTGCCTCTTAAGTGTCGGGGGTGGTGTAGTACCAGACAGCACAGCTGTTGGCCAACGCTCTTGACTAATAGCTCTCCGTCTGTATCCGACTACAAACATATCACTAATGACTTACATTTGACCTAATAATGGCATAATGCTACTGCCTAATACAAGAAAACAATTTCAAAATCAATAATTGTATAATATACACTGGTTGATCTTCCCAGGGAAGACAAAAGTGTATATATATGCTATTAAAAGGATCACAACAAATCAAAAAGGTACAACTGATAGTTGTACAAATCTGAAAAAAATTGATTAATTTGTAACAATAAAACATACAGTCGGACATTTAGCAAAGACAGGCACTACATTTCATTTGCATGTACAGTTAGTTACTCTCATAGCAGTTTGAGCAGTCATGAACCGAAATTAGAGAAAACACAAGTGCCATGCAACAACAAGTAGCAGAAAAGGTTAAAAGTCATAGTAAAGATGGTATCTGCTCAGAAATGTACCACATAACATTAAAAAGTCTACAAGGGTGAGTCATCGGTTAATACGTGGAATCCTATGATACCGATGCTATACTTGATACATACCAAGAGGAGATGTCTGTGGAGTAACTTGTGTAGACATCGCTTTCACGGTTTTCCTGAAGTTGCGCACACTGTCTGAGCCGCTGTTGTTTAGAGTACAGCCGCTCCTCTGATCCTCCAGTTGGAGGTCCTCTAGAGACACAATGTCCTCCATGGACGTTATATCTTCTAGGGAGGTCACACCCACCGCTCCATTACCACCAGCAGCACCCATCTCCTCACCAGCCCCTCTCTCAATGTCAACTGTTATTCATACATAGTGTGCAATTATTATAACTTGAAGCAAACATGTGCTAATGCATAATGAGACTTCACCATTATAAAAATGTGATTACATCAATGCTACTTACCAACAGTGACATTATTCTTAGGTTGTTGGGCAGCAGCGTTGTCTGTTGGAGAAGCTGGGACATCCCTTGAGCTAGAGTTATTACCCAAGTCTCTCATTTCAATCTGTTCCAAAGAAGCAGGGCTTCCTGACTGCGCCCTGAAAGTAAGTATTATTTGTGTACTTGTCTGTAGTACTTTCACGACCTTGTGTTGAAGATAGGGTGGTAATACATACGGTACAATCATTTGCAATAATTGTTTATCGTTAAGTCATTTGAAGTCACCTCTTCTTATTAAAAAAATGTCCATATCTAATTGAGAGGACAAATCCAAAACTAGGTAATAGTGTTATTTTCCGAGGAGACAACTCATGAAAACAACAAGAATCATAACTTGCAGGCCCTTTGCACTTTTAGGACCTACTAGGTGAAGAGGAGCAAGCTTAAACTAAAAGTATGAATTAAATGACTATTAGACAGCTTGAATAATAAAAAGAGGAAATTGTAAACAGGAAACTCCACAAGTTAAAAAAAATTTACCTCATCCAGTTTGTGTTCCCATCATTTGGGGCCTCAATCTTCTCATTTGTATCAAACAGTTTGTGCAATTTGTAGTTGACCACTTTTATTACTATGAATGTAATTCCAATCACAATGCAGTAGAGAACCCATGCTAAAACTGAGACCGATTTTGGTACCGTCTACAATACGAACATCGAAACAATCATATATATGAAACATAGATATCGAAATGAGAGAACACTAGAGTTCGGTAAAATTTTAGCTCTTGTACGGGCATCTACATATGAGCGTAATGATATATACACAGTTGTCTGACAAATATAAGTTTACAAAACTTGCAAATGCATTAAAAAGCACATTATTCTATGTTGTAGCAAGTCCAGTTAGCCTCAAATGTAAGGAGTTCATTTGATGAAAGTTATTGTGCTAGGATTTTCAATTTGTCTATAGAGCAGCCAGGAGCTCCAGTTCACATCCATGAGAGTAGTTCATTCTTGGCAAAAACATGGGGGGGGGGGAGGAGGGGTGATATGCAACTCAATGATAACGCCCTTTTTCCCTGGTTCCACTCACAAAGGGGATTAACCGACAATTAGTCCAATGGGCAACAAGTGCACATAAGAGCAAAACGAACAGTCTAGGCACCACACTTTCTGCGTACACAATTTTAGTTGGTTCATGGCTTACTATTGGAAGGACAGTTTTATAGGCCTACATGTAACTACGGTTAATCTGATTAGGTAACATTTTTTGGCGTGCGAGTGACGTCTGCGAAGCGGAATTGCGTATCTTCCCCTCTACTATCTTCAATGTAAGATAAGTGTGGAAGTCATGTCCTGCATAAAATGATAGCTGCTTCTTTGAACAAAGAGTATATAACTTGAACAAAGAGTATATGACTTACCAATTGAATCACGAAAGGGGTGACGAAAAGAACAATCCAGAGATAAAGATGACACGTGTTACTAAACAGAGTAAGGTGAGGGTCGTAAAACCATCCACCAGTCAGTGATGCCCATAGTCCTTGACGGAGAACTTCTACCACATGTGACCCCATGGAAGTGCTGGTCTTAAGTTCTTATCAAAGTTTATGCATAGTACTATGCATTTCTCAGGTCACAGTAGTATTGATTTTTAGGGCGCTACAAAATTACACAAAATTAGTAATGCCAACATGAATACTGCTGTACTTCATACCCAGAGTTGGGTCCAAGTCGACTTGCAAGTCAACAAGTCGAGTCAGTTCTAAAATTTTGGAGGCAAGTCAAGTCGAAGTCAAGTCAGTGCTGCCTCAAGTCAAGTCAAGTAACTTCGAAAATTTTGAAGGCAAGTCAAGTCCAAGTCAAGTCAGAGATCCTTCAAGTCAAGTCAAGTCAAGTCAGCTGTCATGCAAGTCACAAGTCAAGTCAAGTCAAAGTCAAGTCAAGTCGAAATGCAAGTCAAGTGGAAGACAACTTCAAAAAATTTTACATTTTCCAAAGCATCATTTTTTACGTTTAGTAGGCATTCCAATCCATGGAAAACCTATGCCAAGGTGTAGCAGGGCATGTACATGTATGTTATGCAATCATGGTAAAGAACTAGTCTATATAAGTAGTATTATTAGCACTACGGTCGAGACTGGTCATATAGTATTATATACTGTATATATTGTAATGGTGATGCAGTGTTACATAGAATGTAAACAGCACATGGTACAGCACGGAGTGTCCACTGGCCAGTTTTGCAATTTAACTCTAGTAATTATTGCACTGTGCATGGTATTCACTACTGACACCACATCTAGGCTACACTTACACTACTTGCACTGTGTACTTGTGACTATGCATTGTCGTTGTGTAGTCTCACGTACACAGCCTAGATATTGCCTGAATTGTGTATCCTCATAGCTAACCTTGATATACTCTGAGTGCTGCTAGTAGCACTGACCTAGTACAAATGATAAATAGGTAAACAATTGAGACCTTTTTTTCCATGTTGGCTAAACACTGTACAAAATTTTTATTTGCCAGATTGACTTGGCAGAACCCAAGTCAAAATCACAAGTCATTCATGTGTCCAAGTCAAGTCAAGTCACATTGATGTGCAAGTCAAAGTCAAGTCCAAATCACAAGTCATTCATGTGTCCAAGTCAAGTCAAGTCAAGTCGCATTGATGCGCAAGTCAAAGTCAAGTCAAGTCAGCAGGTTGGCAAGTCCAAGTCAAGTCGACTTGTGACTTGACTTGACTTGGCAAGTCAAGTCAAATCTATGACTTGGACCCAGCTCTGTTCATACCTACTTTGAACACCCTCCATTATCAGAGACCGTTTTTCATTCGTACGGCACAGGACTGGAATGCTCTAGCTGCCGGTAGTCCATTACTTATCCCTCCGTGTTTTTAGCCCAAAAGCTGTCAAATTGCCTTCTGCTGTTGCATACCGGAAACGTTGAAAAACTTACTTGAAAACAAGTTCCTCAAGTCACAGCTTGATGCTGGCGCTGGAGACTAGGATGACTCAAGGTGTAACTCCAGAAATAGGAGGTAATATTTAATTGCTTGGCAATAATATAAAATAATTATAAATTCACATGGCAGGATAAGATAATGATGATATTATAATCATAATGACACGCAAAGATAACTGTAATTATTATTAAAATAATAATATAATATTGATGAGAATATAGATAATTATAATGCATTGCAATTAATTTTAGATTTTATTTAGAATTTTCATTTAATTTAAATTCTCTTTTTTAATTTTCATTTTGTATTGAATTCTATTTCAATCTCATTGTGAGTCAGTGTTGTTTAGCATAGAGACAGCTCAGTGCCAATTTTAATTAACATTTAGTGTGTTTTCAGACTTGTTTAGGCAGAAACTTACGTTCTTCTCCACAAGCAAACACTACATGTAATAATCGTAGCAGAATAATAACATCATGGCCATTACATTAACATTTCGGTGAAGTTGTCTAAACCAGGCTCTGGTCTAAACCTGGAAATGATTTTTATTTACAATAGTTTGGTTTTTACAACGCCGCAAGACAGATATGAACGTCGGGCCGCCTTGTTGTCTCTTTGTAATCTATATGTATACGGTTTAAATGGTCGCACAAAGACATTTAGAGGTGAAGAGCTGCGAAACTGACCAATCAGATGGCTTTCTGAAAACATCCAATGAAATGCAAGAACCGCACCCTGATGTCACCAGTGTGTATATGGCGGACGTAAAGGTACCAGAAGTAAATTATCAAGTAATCAGTAATCCCATCAAATACAGACATTATCAACGTTTTATACAACTTTCAGAATTTTATGGATGCGACTTGTATAGATGCGCATAACTATAATTATGATAACTGATGTTATAGATTGAAAGTTTTGTTGCATAAAGATAGCATACACATACAGGTCATGAAGTTGAACATCACTCTCAGTCACTGTGACTGTGACTGTCTGTATCGTCGTGTATGGCTATGACTATCTTAATCTACATGATTCATGATTGGTTGCAGATGTTTTATTGTATTAAATATATTATTATGCTAAAATATTATAATCATTATTGTTATATACTACTATACTAACTAATAAAGTATTAAATATACTTATATAATATTATAGGCTAATCATTTATTTTTATTGTTTGCTATTTTTAATGTTTATTGGTTTTAAATTTAAGTTATATATAAATTTTATTTGATAAATGTATATATATTAAGAAGAGACCTAAGTAAAAGAATAATGATTTAGAAAATGCTAAACGTTAACAGTTTATTTTTGTATTTCAAGATTCTATCTTATTTGTTATTGGTATGAATGATTAACATAGGGCTATTCATATTTGTTCCAACTAAGTCGACATTGTATGTAGGCAATAGCTGGTTAGGTTTCTCTTCAATTCTAAAGAGAGATAGCAGTATGACCAATATTCAACTAAAGAGGATCCATTCTGGGTCTATATCATTGGTATTAATTATTGTTAAAACACAAATCGAGGATTGGAGAACAGGTTTAGATACCACATGAACCTGTACATTATAATTTGAATTAATCTCGGCATTTCTATGTTACTAGACGTCAAGTTGTAGCATAACAAGATTTCAAACAGTCCCTTTCGAATAACATTTTCTTGCCCCTTATTGAAGAGGACATGCAGAATGGTTAGGCCCTACTAGTGGTTAATTATTACTTTATTCAAATAACCCTTACCCGATGGAGTAGGGACTAGGAATGGTAAAAAGTTTGGTCGGCTGTAACCTATATACATTTGTAGTAGTAGTAGTAGTTAGTAGTAGTTATGATGATGGCTACAACATAATGCAATTTACCGAGCAATCAGCCGCTGGCAAATTTTGTATCACTTCTCAATGTCCACGAGAAGAGGAGGCACAGTTCTCTTATCAAATTCTTGTATATTCCTGGGGTCTAATAAGTTTGCACTGGAAGTAGCTATGGGGATTGGGTTTAAACTGTGTGCTGGTGATCATCTAACAAGGAGGTATTTCAAGTTTCATTTATTTTTGGCTGAGTTTTAGTGTGTTGATGAACCTTTTTGTGAGTTGGGTTTCTTGTCTATTTTTACTTGTGAAGCTTGGGTAACCTGATGAGGGCACTCCCGTTTTACCGTTTTATGTCATCCTTTTAAAGAATGCTGAAATGGATACAGATATCAAGCTTTTTCTCCTAATAAACAGAGAATCGAGGTGAATTGGTAAAACAGTAGTCACCATTTTACTTCAATAACTTGAATTTGCCACCTTGACGCCCTTAGTCTACTTTTCTCAAGTGATGTAGACTAGATCCTTTTCCAACATTTCAACACATGGCTTTAACCAATTGTGGTCGATTACTTTGAATTACAAGCTGGCAGTGAAATTAACAGTTCAAAATGCACGGCTAGTTAGCTTTATCTGCTTTTTTTCTGTAAACAACCTTAGCCCTTATGGAATCTAGCGTGCCTGATACAAATTCTGTATTATAATCAGTTGTCCAAACCAGTTTCTATTTTTTGTTATAGTAAAACATAAGCCTATTTAATGACTAAAATTAATTGCGAAGTGAATCCAGAATCATCATGTTCTTTGGCCTTGACCCATTTAGGGCAAGGTCACTTGAGATTCTCAAATATTACGAATTTAAAAGGAATAACAATAGTTCTGCCCAGTAGGTATTTAACTAAACAGAAAATTTAGGTGACTTTGTTTGTGCTGCTGCGTATTACTACAGACTTTGTGACATTATATAATATATGGTAAAGTATTCCAGTTATTACTATTCTGGTGTCGATCATGTGAGTCCTATAGTCAACCAGAATAGTCCAAGAACTACAATACCTGACCTGTTCTTTCTAATATTCTTAGGTTTTGTTAAAGTGATTGGTATCGGAAACTTGATACGTTGGTGCGATTATTGAAGACATGAATACTGCGTTGATATGGTGCTAACTAACTGGCTCTTTCACCCAGGTGGGCTTACATGACATGTCTTTACTGTGCAAATCTTAAGTACATCGACACGAACCTAATCCCAGCTTCCAAGATGCAATAGTTGGGTAACTGTCACTGCATACTGGTATTTACTGCAAAAAATCATAATCTGACTACCTGGGTAACACGTACTGTACTGTTACGTCCATAATTGCTACTCGTAAGCAGGATATACATTGCTGTTAGGAAATCACAATGGGAGATACATGTATTATATTCTCCAAGCCAACAGCAACTGTACTGTCTGTCTCTTTCACTTCCTAGTGTCTTGATTTAGGTTGATGACATCACACCGCCCATACAATCTATCAACACAGGAATTAGAGGTGACACTGAACAATTTTTTATGGTCATGCGCTGTATACAATAATTATGTTGTTATGATTGAGCCTGCTACTAAAATAATAAATTATGATGTTTTGCATATCATATCATTATAATTTACATTGCCTATGAGTTGTGTATAAAACTACAGTAACTTATTTTCAGCAAGTATAGAAAGAAGACCATGAGTTACTAATCAAGAAGAGTATAAAAATTTCCCATCCAATGTAAGTACATTTTATACAAGCACAGTAAGTACATATACAGATGCAGTGAGTATATATACATTGTACAACCTCTGCAATTGTGAACTCCTGCTTTTCTATTCGATTCAGTCACTTATTCACTCACTAGCGTTGGAGTCACTCGCTCACTAGACTGCTGTGGAAGCAAGCCAATTGTGCTATGCACTATTACATTAGTTTGATCACAATCCAATGACATGTAATGAGGCCAGTGTTATCAATTTTATTAAAACTACATTTAAGTGTCGATTGCCAGCTTCCCTGGACCGTGAATTCGATAATATATTGTATAATGTGTTCAATTATACTCAATTTTTTGACAGCGGATGAAATATTGTATCCATATTGTTATATTGGGAGTTGATTGTGCCCATTGAAAACAAGCTACCGACCAGAAATCTATCAACATGCATATCATTGATTGACATTAGACTGCTAAACCCAGTTAGCCTAGGTTGGAATCTAAGTGTAACACTATCACACTGTATGTTATGTGGAATATTGTTGGTAGGACAAGTTGGTCTTATACTGCAAGGTTCGGGATATAATCCCCAGTATGCATGTGGTAGTAGCGTTGACCAATTGTACCATGCTCATCCTTATTACAAAGAGTATTCTATATGTCAAGAGAGAACTACTACAGAGTTGTAGTAATTGGCTGAAGTAATAGCGGATCACTTTGCTAAACCAAGGCTCCTTGCTAGTTGCACAGCATATTTTTATGTATGTTGTTTTGTTAGGGCCTACTCTAATCTTATTCTAGACATAAAATTAATTATCATGTAGCAGGTGCTGGTTTTTGTTATTGGCATCTACACTTATTATACCAGGAGCTGCAAAAACACCAGTTGCCTTGACATGCGCTGTCTATTACATTAAGTATTGCATTAACAATATGTACATTATTACATTTATGCTGTAACCCTTGGAGTTCCGCTGCGTTGTACATGTAGTTGTTTGTTATTTCATTTTACAGATTTATACATGGGATAGTTCCTAATCTTGGATATATTCTACAGAACTGGGTAACCTAGCGGCAGACCAATTGCATAACTTGTATTCCTGCTTAGGAGGGCCACCGTTCCACCAACCCCTAGCATGGTTGATACAATTGGCAGCATACTGAATACCTACCACAAAGACGTCATTACGCAATTACGCATATCTAAATATGGCTACTAAATCTTCGAATGATGCTAAAAATGCCATAAAAACAGGCCAGGTACAGGAACGGATCAACTATTGGTGCGCTCTCTTCGACTACGATGCGAAACAGCAAGATGAGTTGACACTCAAGCGGGGCATTCAGGTTGAGATTATCACCAAAGATCCCAAAGTATCTGGTTCTGATGGCTGGTGGACTGGGAAAGTTAACGATAAAGTCGGAGTATTTCCAAGTAACTTTGTAACTGCTCAAGTAACTCCTCCCAAGGCAAAGGACTTGCCAGAGATTAAGTTCGGTGACCTGAAGCTAGGAGATGTCATAGGTAAGGAACATGACGCTATGTCTTACCATGAGGGCGTAACATCATTTCTATCTGATGCCATACTCACTCCATGGTGTACTGCAATAAGTATCCATAGCAGTTCTCTAGTAAACATCACTGCAAACTGTTTTGGTGGCATTATAGTCAGTAGTGATAGTATTTGCTACCTTTGTTGAAGCTTAATTAACCTTTTCTCCTATATTTCGGTTTCCATCTTCTTCCTTATCACTCTCGGCTAATGTCTATTGTGCTTTGTTATAATAGTTGGTTGATTGCGATGTCATAACTTTCAAACAACAAGGATTTCCTACCACTACTACTCAGCTGATTTAGCAGTGTGGGTTACTGATTTAAATAATAATAGGACTGTGGTTAGTTACTAGATATTCTATGCAGTTGGTAGTTGGTACTAGCTAGACAGTGGTTCATAGAAACCTGACCAGATTGCTGAACTTAGCAAGTGATCACAAAGGCAGGAAGTTATGATAGTTTAGAAATGTAGCTTAGAGCTGCAGTGTGTTGACTTAAACTTTCTCTATTCATATTTTGCTAAAGCAATCTAAAATGGGTATAATGGCAGATTGAAATGCAATCTAAAACTTATCAAATGACACTTTTTTCAGCACAATACTCCTATGTGCAGTTGAAAAGCTTGTTATAAAGAGAAAAGCTATTATGTACATGTAGTAAGATGGTTGCATCACTTGAGATGTCAGTTTCAACACGATAACTAGCTACTAATGGCTATCATTTTTCAGATATGAAATTTCAGATGTTTGCCACTTGAAGAAGAGTCAAATAGTACATGTTGAAAACATAAATGGGTATAGAGGAGAATGGGCAATGACCTTGATTGGTTTCCTTCTAAATGACTGTTAGTTTCACAACCCAATAGTACATGTAGTTGGTAACCAAGCAGTTCACCTCATTTGTTGAAACATTATATAGGGCCTACCTCAAAACGTCCAATATCATACTATTATAAGTGCTTGATAGGCCTACTATTTTTTGATAATATAATATTATTTGGAGAGTTATTAGAGATCAATTCTGGACTTCTGTATTGACCGATATTTTCCTAATTGGTGATTATAAAAATAGCACATTTAAAATTAACAGTGTTTTAACATCTGGCTGTGACCTTCAGAAGTAGGTAAATATACCTGTTGGGTGTAGATGATAATATAGTGCAGGAAAAGGTGTAATGATCTATACAAATGGTGTATAGCAGAGTGTTGAAATTGGCACCAAGTTAGCTCACTCTTTCCACACACTGCTACACAATATGCATTGTATACATGATGCCAATCTTATGATAGTGATTACTGGTTAATGGCCTTGCGACTCTGCTATTCTATACAGTAGTGATGGGTGATAGATGCTTGTTTTTCCTCGTATTAGTAGTAGTTAGTAAAAACTCCTATCATCTAGTTTTGTATAACTTCAACACATGAGTTATTGATATACTGTTGGACAGCCTGCAGGCACACAATTCCCAATATAAAATGCTTTTTATTCCATTAATTAGTTTTATCTGCAGTTTATTTATCGTGCTGGATATATTTTAGTTATTGTGACATACAGCCAGACCTATTGGTATAGGGTATAACATAGTCTATTATGTAGTCTATAGTCACTATTCAATCAGTTATCGCTGTCAGTTTGTGCTGTCTAATCTGGCTGCTCATAGTCTCATAACTGAGGCAGGTTTAGCAACCCTACAACGTTTGTAGTATAGCTTATTAGTAGAGTCATGAGTGTGGTAGCTAGCTGGCTAGCTAGCTAAAGTTTGTTATAGTGTACCCATGGTCAGTGCTTTTACTAAACGTAATACGTGTACAGCCTTCTAATTTTACTTGTAATAAATTATAAATTGTCATGCTCAAGGCCCTTGGTAAGGGACTTGTCTATGGCTACATAATATTTATTTTATTTGCCATGGGTGATGGAGTAAAATGATCATTTTGTCACCTAGAAACCAGTAGCAAGTGAAAAGGTTAAATTTAGGTTTGTGGTAGCCTTATATCCTTGT
Source organism: Bugulina stolonifera (assembly GCA_935421135.1). Classification (NCBI taxonomy): domain Eukaryota; kingdom Metazoa; phylum Bryozoa; class Gymnolaemata; order Cheilostomatida; family Bugulidae; genus Bugulina; species Bugulina stolonifera. The sequence goes on from OW285191.1 coordinate 14,747,747, forward strand.
TTCATCACATATTTGCTATTGTTCAACTCTGCCATAACAATGGTTGTTGTCATTTTGTTATATTTATGTGTTATATATAAAACACAGGTGTCTCCAAGCTGTGGCCTGGTTTGTGGTCAAATTCCTTTCAAATGGAAATGGTACAAACTTTATCATAACATAATTTTTTATTGACTTCGAAAGTTGACACAAAGTTTCTTTTGATATCTGCAGCCATTTATATTATTCCAGTGGTTTAACATGACATTCCTTAAATATCTGACATTTGATAGATAGCATTGAACACATTTCCTGACCATGTAATGTAATAGCATCTCCGATATAATACGTGTATATGGACTAGTAGTATATAATATGTAGGCCTACTAGCTTATCAGCTATTCTATCACACCATCACTTCGCACTTGCATAATACCACACAGGGTCAGTATAGCCTCTTCTCTCCTTATAACATTATATAACGATGGCTACCCTCAACATGTGCTGCTGCGAATATCTATGGTGATTATTATGTAAGAACCTGGGGTAACCAAGTTATGTGGAAATAATATATTTAGGTTTTCTCTTGCATGTCATATAGCTGGGTTACCCTGTGGACCTCTATCCGTATCTGTCTGTAAAATGGACAGTGGAATGTTTTATCGTCAAAGGTTTCAACGGCTGCCTACCTCTTGAACTCCACTGTGCACTCCCAACTCCTATGTGGTAGTTGTTGTGTATGCCTATGTAGCGCAATAATGTACTGGTACCCAGTGTGCCAAGGCTCGTCTATAGTCTACATGACCATCACCTTGTAAACATTATTATCTATCGCCACTAGTACTATTTATGTCTCTACTTTCAGGTGTCGGTGGATTTGGAAAGGTATACCTCGCTGAGTATCAAGGTGAAAAGGTCGCAGTTAAGGCTGCTAGAGCGGATAACTCCGATGTTTCAACCACTATACAGACTGTGAAGCAGGTACTATATCTATTAGATGGATAACTCCTCTCTATAATAATCCTTGAGGCCAGTACCTAAGTAGGTTTGAATACCATGTTTATGATTACGCCCAATAGGTGCACCTGAATTATAGTAACACCTGTTTGTATGCACTAATCATAGGTCTATATCATGTGGTTTGACATTAGTTGAGGCAGCTTTTACTGCTGCCAGAAATTACAAACCGATTTATAATAGAGGTGATTTGTGTTAGTAGTGACAGTGAATCATCAGTAGTAGAGTCATAGTAGTATGTTGATAGTATAACGATATGCAACCTTGTGAGTGAGTAGTAATTGATACTTTGCACAACTTCCACTGCAAATTAATACAGTGCATTCCCTACAGTGTCTTTGAGATTATGCAACCTCTACAGATTTTGGCTTAGTAGCTGCCGTTATACACATCTAGTCTCACTCAGTCAATAGATAACTATATTGTCAGTTTGATAGTCAGTCAGTCTAATGGTCAGCCAGTCTAATGGTCAGCCAGTCTAATGGTCAGCCAGTCTAATGGTCAGTCAGTCTGATGGTTAGTCAGTCACTCAGTTAGGCTGAGTCATCAGGCAGTCAATTGTGAGATATATATATTGTAGGAGTTGTCTCCACTGGATAAACATCTCCACCCACATTTATATTCTATTTTTGACATACAATGTCACTATTTATAGTCTTATTAGCAATATACTGATATACATATACACATGTATGCCCGTGTTATATGTATCCAACAGACATACAACTGAGATATCTACATGTAGGTTGAACTAACTTTTGGTCTGGGTCCTTTACATACATGTATCAGCCACCTGCAGTTGTTTTACTTCTGCTAATGAGATTGCCTATATACTACGCATTGAATCACCATCATCCCGAGTTGTCAGTTTCGAAGCACTGGTTACCATCAAAATACCTGGAAATTAAATCTTAAAATATCCTTTTCTCATCCGACATGAACATGTGCTATGTTGTACAACTGATATATTACATGTAGGCCGATATGACGTACTATACTGTTTAAACTCGTAGGCCTACTATGCTTCCCACTTTTGACTAAAATATCGTGTGACTCTTCAAGATAAAAAATGTGAAGCTTCAATCCATCACACTTTTACAATAAATATTTATGTATTGTAAATAAAATGCTGTTGGTAAAAGCACCAATAACGATACTGATAACATGAATATCATATGCCCACTATGTCATACTGGCACTTGATAATATGTAGCCCGCCTAATGTGCATTCCATCTCTCGCTATTTTGGATGGAATAGACCTTGAACCCTTTGGATATTTAGCCTACCATTGCGTGGAATTCAGAATTGTTATTAGTTGTCACGTCCTCTATCAGCTACAACTCTCTTTGGAAAGCCTTAGGAACATAACGCTCACTAAATAAAATTTGACCTGATGCAGCAAACTAAAAAAAACCACCTGGTGATACTCCCTCAGTTATACCTTCAGATGAAGTTAATCCACCCTGTGACCTGGTTGTTTTTTGTTTGCTTGTATATCACCTGATGCTTACACTTTCAGTCAGCGGTAGGTGGGTGATGCCTAATTTTAGCATTATTAGCTGGCTGTAAAGTTGCCAACCGTCCTGGCTAAGAATACTGTAAGTAGGTCATACTGCACCACCATACACAAGTATTATACTTATATGGTACAGTGTAGTGTACGTTACCTACTACTATATTATTATATTATTGATATTATGTTGACAGGAGGGTAGATTCTATTCACTGATGAAGCACCGTAACATAGTGGCATTGAAGGGCTGCTGTCTTACGCCTCCAAACCTCTGTCTGGTGCAGGAGTACGCTGCTGGTGGGTCACTTACCAGAGCCCTACAGAAGTTCAAGACGAGCATACCACCAGATGTACTGGTTGACTGGGCCATACAGATAGCCAAGGGAATGCACTACATCCATGAGGATGCAGTTATCACATTAGTACACAGGGATCTCAAGTCAGGCAACAGTAAGTGCGTGGGAGATGGGATTAAACCCCTTCCTTATATACTAAATAGTACTAAATAGTCTATAAATTCCACGTCAACCACCCCCTCCTAAAGTAAGACTGTTATAGTAACAGTAGATTGGAGCATTGTTGACAGAAGTTACAATTACTAACCAATGGCATCAGGGGATCAACCTATTATGACTTCACTCCATCTTTTCACCATACTAAAAAGTTGGCGGCTGAATAGTAGCTACATGTATAAGGTTCTGCAATAGATGTTGACATGCAGCCTAATATATTCTAGCTTGTTCATTAAGACGCTTTCCAGTTGTAGTCCAATGTGTGATAATTCTAAATAATATTGCATCTAATTCTGAAACTAGTTTGGGGTTATCGTCCTTTATTTATTTCCCATTATCTAATCAAACATCAGGTTACATAAGGGATTAGAGGAAACTCATATATGGACAGGTTTTATTTCGACTAAAGAAATGAGAATTGTTTGCTACTTTCTGCTATGAGCTTATTCCATGAATTACACAATGTTAATAAAAACACAATACAGTTATTACAGTCTATTTGCATGTCTTGGGAAGACTCAAATTACATGTACATGTAATTGTTGAGTATATTGTTATCATATAACTACTCGGATGTTATCAGTTGAACTAGGATATTATAATCTTTGTTATTAGAGTAAAGTAGTATTACCTATCTACCTAGTATATGTATCAAGTGATTGTATATGTATAATAAGTATGTTGTGCAATAGATATTTTAAAGTATTATGTAATATCTTATCTTCGTAGAAATCCACACTTATATTTTCATAATATTACCTAGATATGTATGTTGTAACTAAAAGTGGTATCTACACATGTACGATATTCTCTACTTCCCAGTTGAGCAGTGTTAAGGGTTAGTTGTATGATCAACCAACCAACTCACCACTTTCTGCAATGTTAGACCTACACATCATAGACTATGCAAAAACAATTACTGGTTATTTTGATTGACACAGCTGTTTGCATTGGATTTGAATAGTATATCTAATGAGGACTTCATTTACATTCAACCTCAATCATACAATTATTACTAACTTTATGTGGGAACAATACAATCGGCAGTACATGTGTACCAAGTGTCTGAAACCCTTCATTTTCAATAGCCAGATATTCTAGTTTCTGGGTTTTTCCAAGACACAAAAGTATGACCAAATAAACAAGAGTGATCACAGACTCAGTATTTCTTGATTAAATTTTACATAACAATAATGTTATCCTCTATATTATATACATGTACATGCATTTTTTGCTGTCGAGTAACTATAATATACACGTACAATGTACATGTAGCCTACATGTGGCCCGTTTCTTTTAATATTATATTCTAACTATTACAGTGTGTACAAGTACATTCTCTGATACTATGCAGTTTGTCCTATATGATAACTCTAATCTGTTAAACCCACCCACACTATAAATCTATTTAGGTTTTAAATTGGCTGTTAATCTATTCTCAGTATCACACATTTACTTATCATTTACATCATTACATCTAATACTTATACAGTAATTGTCCTCTATTTGTTTCCCTTGTCGTAACTAGGATAATGTACTCATGATCTATAGCATAATAAAGGTAAAGCATATGTCACCATCAGCTACTTTTGATCAAAGAGGTGCCACTGTTATGCAATACCCAATTACCCCCATGTATCAAAATGAGTTTTTGGGCAACAAATTGTGACCACATTCCAATGTTTCACAATTACATGCTCAAGCTCCCCGACCGCTTTGGCATAGGTTATAAATAATGGGTTTAAATTTAGCTCTTTCCTGGTTATTTTGGCAATGTGGAGGAGATGAAAGTATCATGTGCTGCACGCAGCTGATAAAACATATGATTTGCCTAATCATAACAATTACTATTAATATAATTTATCTCATTGTATAAATTAATAGTTAATTTTCTTTCTTTTGATGATTATCTTGATACCTAGCTGCAACATTGTTTATTTTCCCACCATAAAACTAATCAGCACACGGCTACTGATATCTCACCACAAAGAATCCATGTATCTTATTATTATCCTGGATCCGTGTACATAGCGGTCTTGTGGTATAAGTTTTATAACTAAATATGGCAATGGAGCAAAAATAGAACTTGAATCGCCTTGAGTCTTGACTGCGTCAAATGTGGATTAATGTAGGTCTATGTGGCCTGTAGCTTACACTCAAGACAAGTCTAGACTAATAGACTAATGATACGTTTTCTCTCACTCTTGCAGTTCTTATAAAGGAATCCATTAGTGAGGGCGACTTCTCCAACAAGACTCTTCTCATCACAGATTTGGGCTTAGCTCGAGAGATTGATCAAACTACTATGATGTCGGGTGGGGGTACTTATGCTTGGATGGCCCCCGAAGTCATCAAGAATTCAAAGTTTTCAAAAGGAAGTGATGTTTGGAGGTAAATGCAACTCGCAAGCTGTAACACGTGATTGCGTTTGATCGCTTATTAAAATGAAGACATCAGTGTACCATAGTTTTTTTAAATTTAACAATCTGTTGAACATGTTTGGTTGACTGAACTCCAACCACGAGGGAAGGAAAGTTAGTAAATTGGTTATCTAACAACTGTAATTCCTATCAAATCATAAAGTCTGGGAATGTATTTTATCTGTATTTTATCAATTGTCGTAATAACTGTTCACAATTGCATGGTCGAGTTCTTACCTAGAGTACCACTGATATATCCTGAACTAATGAAAGTTACTAAAATCACTGCACAAATCACTGATCACTACACTGTGAGAGTTTTTGCTATTGCGTAAAAGACAAAATATTTAGCACTGATAAGAGTGGAGATGGGTTATGGAGTACTTTTAGCTAAAAACCATGAATTTTCAATCATTTGGTTGACACCCACTTCACATGACATCTTTTGTGATAGTTAGGGATCAGAATTTCACTCAAGTATTGTCTAAATATAATTTAATTAAAATCTCGTGACTTCAGGAGCTGAGAAGCTATGTGTGAAATTGAATGTATTATATTTTAATTATGGCATTAGATCACACAGCTACTTCTACTTCACTGCCCATGTGTAACTGATTTGTTACTTCTGGTAACTACTCCAAAACTAATGTCCAGATTCCATTCCATGGAGATCGGCTGCGGAATTTTGGGTTTAAAACATTTACAACCCAGCCTGTATTTGTAGGGTTTGGAATCATGATTGTTTGTATTGCTGATGTACATGTAGACAGATGTATATATTTGTCCATTGTCACCAAATATCAGGAACATAACTCCTAATTATAAAAGTTGTGAGCGCCATCATTGTTAAGATAGTGGTAATACATTAGACTACAATTTACTGGGCTCTATATAAAACGCGGTGTGTTATGGAGTTGTCTATCTTACACTGTCAATGTTATAGTTATGGAGTGGTGCTATGGGAACTGCTGACAGGGGAGTTACCTTACCGTGGATTCGATACATTAGCTGTAGCCTATGGAGTGGCAAAGAATCAACTGGCTCTACCAATACCTAGTACTTGCCCAACTGTTTTTGTCAACCTTATGCAGTGTAAGTTATACAACCACTGCCATAAACTGGTTATGAACCAGAGTTGTGAAACATATACCTGGATTGCAATTGAAAGATTGCAATTGAAGATTGTAGTTGTGATCATATGCCCGAAGCTAATATTAGACTGATGTGGAATGTACACGCTGCCTAGCACGCATATACATTGTAGTTGGATGTACTTGTGCTATGTAATGTGACTGTATGTAATAGTATACAGTCTGTAGGTGTTAGGTTGATGTTTACATCACCACATATTTCTCTTATACCCAACAGCTAGTCGACACTCCTCCATTCAGCCTAGTCATATCAGCTGCCGATATAGGAAGTTGCTGATGGCAGCTTTATTCAAGTTATACTCCCAATGATAGGTTTCTTTACGTCTGATTAAAATAGAATTTAAAAATATATTAATATTAATAAATTGTTCTGTTGGATGATGTTTACTAATATTGTATTCAAAGTTGTGATTATCCTTTATACTTCATTCTGTGCCAAATCTGTTTTGTTAATTATGCAAATATTTTACAAATAATTTTTCACAGCTGTGCATGCATATTTTAAAGTTTTTTTCCGTTCGTTTACCTTTTGGTAAATTTCAAAAATATGGCTCATAAATAATACGCTGCAGGCTATTATCATAAAATTATAATTTTTCTATGCTCCCACAGAATGTTCATGCCTGGTTCCTTTTGAACAAAGGGTGTTGAAAAACTGTTGATTTCTCAAATTCAACTGATGGTTTTGTGCCTTAGGCTGTGCATGTACAGTGTATTTAGGCCTACACCATAATACAGGTTTCTACATAATAATCAGGTGGGGATAACAACTAATGGTAAATGTATGTGTATATTGGTATGTTGCAGTGTGCTGGTCGATTGATCCAAAGGAGAGACCACAATTCTCAGAGATTGTACAGGTTCTGGAGGACATCCGTGACTCATCATTTATGGGCACACAGCAGGATGAGTTTGTTACTCTACAGAACGGCTGGAGAGAGGAGATTGAGGAAATGTTTGAGGAGTTGAAGGAGAAGGAGCAGGTATTCACTAGTATTCACCTGCCACCATGTTGCATAATGTGTGTAGTCGGTTACGTTGTTACTGGGTTCACACTGAACTACGTTTGCCAAACTCAGTTTGTTTTGGCTACATGTGAGCACAACAACTCAGCTGTACCTAGCCAGTTTCTGTATCAATGCAGTCAGCCTAAACCTAAGCGTTAACATTTCAGTGTGAACCATCCCTTACTCTACCAAAGCCTCTTTTAGACAGTGATTTGATCATACACAGACTACTGACTACTCGGTTATATCTACTGACTACTGAGTTCATATCTACTGACTACTGAATTATATTTACTGACCAACTGATGTGTTGCAGGAGATCAGATTTAGAGAGGAAGAGATGAGTAAACAAGCAGAGGAACAGAAGAAACACGAAGACGAACTCAATCGAAGGGAAGAAGCCATTAATAACAAAGAGATGGAGTTGTTTGAACGTGAATTGCTCTACATGATACAGGAGCAAGGTAATGCATCTACTATACATGTATGTAGCGTATGTACATGTGTATCCTCAGTTGTCCTGTAGTATGTAGAAGGATCATTTGGTTATTGCAGTACCTGCTATCGTCAACATTTTGTTGTCAAAACACCTCCATGATGATATGATGTCATATCTAAATTATCTTCCAACAGGGACAAAACCAGTGCCATCCAAGCGCAAAGGAAAATTAAATCAAAAAAGGCTAAACAAGATCAAACACAGCAAAGCTATCAGCTCTCCTTCCGATTTCCGTCACCATATTACTGTGAGTCGATTGTTTTTATCTACTCAGTGTGGTCAGTCCACCATATTTTGCCAGCTCACATTAGTCAGCTGATGGGCGAGTACAATCTATTATATAAATGGGAGGAGCAATTGTTGTGATTTTTAACTAGGAACAGCCGAGTATATTGTTATGTCACTGTGTAGAATGAACCCTTCATCTTAGGGCTTCAAGTCAAAACAGAGTCAACCAGTGGCGTCAGTTGGTCACCCACTGATTTCACTGCTTTCACAGCTTTCACTGCTTTCACTGCTTTTACTGACCTGTTTTGGTATTTATATGCTTCATGTTGTAGGTGAAACAGGAGCAGTTGCCTGGGTTCCTTACTAACACTGATAAAAATAGACAACGGGCCCCATCTAGTCCTGAGACACCGCCCGCATCTCCTCACATGAGCGGCACTCACAGATTACGAGCTATTGCCAGTAAGTATCTCTATTTTACAGTCCATATGCCCCCTATAGTCGATGTTATTGGATGGTTTCACTTAATTCGAGTTTGCCAATTCTAGTTTGGATACCCAACCATTCCAATTTTACAGATTGGAGTTGTGTTCTCATATTTGAGCTATTCCTTCTCTACCCATATCTCCTCGACTGGTCACGTGTTACACACACTTGTTTAATTGACTAATATTTTGATGGTGAGGTAATGAATGTTCTATTCATGGGTAACAAGCTGCTAAATGATCTAAGTCAGTTGTCTCAGAACCAAATTGAAAACTGATTTTGACAACTGGAGATGTACTTTTCTGATGCCTCTATTGGTGTCTGTTATATTTTATGCAATGCTGTCAAATATATGTTAGGTAATGGTGTTATATCTCCTTTATATTAGTTAGCGGTACACAGTCCCCCTGTGACAGCAGTAAGATGGGTACATGGGGACCAAGCAGTGCTAAACAGTCATCTCGTACTACAGCAGCATACGTGTTCAATGGAGGCAACTGGTCCAAGAGTACGACTAGCATAGACAGAGATTCTTCTAAATTATCAAACGCTAGCACAATTGTGGCTGATACAGGTATTACCCTCACCTCTTTGTACACTGTATATGTTGTACTTAAAGCGAATACTTTGTGCACATAAGACGAGACATACAAAGCAAGCAATAAGGGGGTTTAGTGTTTAGTAGTAACGCTCAAGGTTCTGTTGAATAGCTTTCCTATACATGTCCTACGATATCAGCACAAGTAACCCTTGAAGTAGGAAACTGTGGGATATTCTATCTATAACTATATGCTATCATTCTATACACTAAATTAAGATATTGCTGCCGGTGCGGTTTTATGTGAAAGGCTATTTTATCTTTCCTTACTACATAATGTACATAATGATAGAGGAATGTAAGTTGTACCGTTACTGAAGCATGCCTAAGTGTACATGTTTTATCAGTGTACAGGTATATTGTATTTTCGTTTTGTGGTCTGACTAACAATGAATGTTGTCGATAGTTATTTTAAGCATGGAAATTATACTTATGTACATTATGTCACCCTGCTGCTCAAATGCTCAAATTCCCCACTCTTCATAGCCTAAGGTACTGCAGAGATGTAGCCTAAGCTCAACATCTATTTGTTGGTTATTTAAATGCAGATGACATAGAGCTAGACATGAGCGAACTAAACCTAACCAATGACACGCTAGTTGATTTGATTAGTGGAACTGGTGAAGAGCAGCAAAGCAATTATGACACGTCGGCAACGTTAGAGAGTACATTAACTTCTCCAATGTTAGACAGTCTGTCCGTCACTTCTCCAGAGGTCAATGAGAGACCTATAACTGTGGAAGGTATAAATATCAGTCCCATCACATTCACTATCACATCGGTTTGAGATTCTTTGTGTTGTAATTCTATGGTATAAAATACTTATTGTAACAGTTATTGATTTTATTTATTTAATACACGACTTTAGTTCTCTTTGTATCACTTTGTTGTAAATAATTGCTTGAAATATTTATTTACTGAAGGGGTGGCTATCACCGTGTGTGATATTTCTATTAAAGTGTTTTCAATATCTGGAGTTACAGGCGACGGTGATACAGAAGTGAAGAATAAATTTCTATCGGCCAGTAGATCTGAACAGAAGACCAGCGGTGGCAGTCTTAGGAGGGCCATGCTCAAACAGAAGACCACCAACGCTCTCTCAAAGATGGCTATGATGCTGGCTGCTGTACGTAATACGAGTGGTGGCTACTTACTAAACAGTATTGACAGTAGTTGTCACAGTAGTTGTATTTCCTGTGCTAGTAGTCTAGTAGGTTTAGTGACATGTAGTGTGGTGTAGTTGTAGTGCTAGTAATCCTAGAAGTAGTACATCTATTAGATGTCGCAGTAGTACTAGATGTCGCAGTAGTACTAGATGTCGCAGTAGTACTAGATGCCGCAGTAGTGCTAGATGCCGCAGTATTGCTAGATGTCGCAGTAGCGCTAGATGTCGCAGTAGCGCTAGATGTCGCAGTAGCGCTAGATGTCGCAGTAGCGCTAGATGTCGCAGTAGCGCTAGATGTCGCAGTAGCGCTAGATGTCGCAGTAGCGCTAGATGTCGCAGTAGCGCTAGATGTCGCAGTAGCGCTAGATGTCGCAGTAGCGCTAGATGTCGCATTAGCGCTAGATGTCGCAGTAGCGCTAGATGTCGCATTAGCGCTAGATGTCGCAGTAGCGCTAGATGTCGCAGTAGCGCTAGATGTCGCAGTAGCGCTAGATGTCGCAGTAGCGCTAGGTGTCGCAGTAGCGCTAGAGGTCGCAGTAGCGCTAGAGGTCGCAGTAGTACTAAATGTCGCAGGGTAGTAGTGACAGTAATAATGGATATGCTGCATGAACCAGTACAATATCGATTTGTGGCTATATGTTATATATTACAGTGTTATTTAGTGTGTTATTTTACTGCAGGTGGGCACTGGATTTGATATCCGTATAGCTAACAAGACAGCAATACATCCCAAGTTCAGCAGTGCTTCGGAGGAACACAGCAAAAAGCAGCCTCAGAGAAGAGATGCTCATTTAGCTGCAATACGGGACGGTATATTACCATCTCAATATAATGAAGGTGCTGAAGGTGACCTGTATGAAGTTAGTACTATAAGCGGTAGGGCTCACAACACATTCAATGGTATGCATGTGAAGCATCGTCCACCGCTGCCAAATTCTGACCTACTTACAAATCAGCTTAATGGAAGCATGGACTTTGACTATTATGCTCCTCCAAGGGAACACCTACCTTTGCCTCATCGGAGGGCAAATAGTGTAGAACCCTCTCACTCCACGCTCACTAATACTGTAGATCGGATGCGCAGAGACAATAGTAAAGATAGGCGCAGACGAAACATTAGTGGCGAGCGACAGAAACGTGGTGTCAGCGTCGACAGAAATGTGTCACATGACTCAACATTTGACAGAAGGAGAGAAAAAAGCACGGATAGAACACGAAGTGAGATTAACTTACACAGACGAAGAGATGTGTCAGCTAGAGACCCGAGTGTAGATAGAACAATACCTGATAGTACTGCTAGTAGCACTGTTGGGTTACTGGGGAAACGGGAGCCTAGCGTTGATAGGACCAATGTGTCCAACCCAGCTAACGTATCGTTAGATAACCATAGTGAAAGTGACTCTGACTCGGAGGGAGGCAACTACGTCAAACTAATAGAGCCACCTCCTCCAATGGGCAGGCAAGCCTCGCGTCAGACTTCCTCCGAGAGCAACTCCAGTGTCTTTGAACGAAATACAACACCACGAAATTCAAATACATCTCGAGGTCGTCCTAGTTTTACTACAAGTCCTGGATTTACCAGGGTTAATTACGATGCAAGTCCGCATTATAGTCCCAGTTCTATGCATCACCATGGCTCACAACAACTGTACGGGCAGCAGCAAACACACCATCACACATCCCCTCTGCCTACGAAAAGCCATTCACCCAATTCTATCAACTTTAGCAATAGTACTAATGAAATGAATGACTATGTTAATGTAAACTGGAAACCTAGCGATGACATCGCCGATGAACCTCCACCCCGCCCCCCTCGACCCAACAGGCTAGATATAAAAAACCCTCCTAATTGTGGTTCAGTTGGGCCGCCAAAGACACAGCCTCGTCTCTCCAGAAGTCAAGCAGGTACTCCGCAATCAACTGAAGACTTAATGAGAAGCAAGTTCTCACCAGGGGGCAGCCCTCCCCCACCTAATCATCAGCAAAAAACATTACTACACATTGATGTTGATGACAAGAAATTACCTGTAGAAATCCGTAAACCGACTTTGCCACCGAAACCATGTCCAGGAACGCATCATACCGTCACAAAATATGTATGAATTTCGACGTGGTATTTAGCCCTGCAACCATGTGTTGAGGCTAAAAATATTGTGGTAGTGTTATCAAAGCAATGGCTTACTACTACACACACAGTCTGTTTGGCCCATGTACATGTAGTTATTTAAATTATGCACACAGTTTGTCTGTTTATTGATGTTTTGTTTTTTTATTTCGCTTTTGAATATCCATTTTCACAAATTCAGTGCAATGCTGTATGATATTATGGTTTCTGTTACACGTAGATGCACATTGAAAGATGCAGAGGAGATAACTCCCAGTCCCGAATGGTTTGTGATAATATTGGGTAACACATCTTTTATTGCACTGTGTTGTTACTTTATATTATATATTTCTATAGCATTATTGGCTTCTGTCTATATTTAATAGCTTATGATTTTGTATTGTTATCCATTTAATCAAATGGAATTTTAATTTTACTAAAAATATTGTGTACAATTGGAAGTATGCAATACTGGATATTTTATTGAAAGATGAATATATGATGTATAGTCAGTATGTTGAAGCTGTCCATGGTGATTTGTTATGTAAGCAGAAACTAGACTAACCACCAACGCCCAAACACCAACAGTATATTTATGAGTAGGACTTCAATATACCCATCATTGCATGTGTCATAAAGAATAATGTATTACAATGTAACAGTAATCACAAATTAGCACAAAAGGTCTCACCTACAATGGTTGATTTAATATTTTGCACTGATGCACATTTAGCTGTCCTATCACTGTCTAAGTAAGTTATTAGTTTGGTGGTCGGCTGGTCGCATGGGCATGGACTATATAATATTATTGCAGTACATAATTACGTACATGCCGTGACATATGAAGGGAGGACAACTCTAATCTCTAACTCAGGTAGTTGGAGAATTTTCATAGTCTGTGTTCTCTAGAAACTCGATAGTTCGGGGATGGAAAAGAAACCCCATGCTAAATTTAAATTTCCTGCTAGAAAAGCCAGATTGTTTCACTTTGATTTTTTCTGTTTGTAAGTATCTTAATTTAATTTACTGTCCTGGTTAATACCTCGTATTTAATTTGTTGTTTGACGTGAAAAACTATTTTTTGGGTGGATATGTTGGGGCTGATTTCAAACTGGAGAGGTTTACTGGTTACCAGTGCCATGCAGTTAATATGGTAATATTAATATAATATTATAATAATTAATATAATTGGATTGTCATCCATCCTTGTCAATCCCAAGCAAATCTAATGATCAATGGTAATCCTTATCATAATCGTAAAATAATGGTTATCCTATGATATAATTTTGATTTAGTGACAATAATAATGTAATAAACATTCACAGGTCACTCCACCAATTCTGTTGAAGCAAGTTTTCAAATTTGTTATTTTTAATTTTATTTAAATAAAATTCAGGATGATCAGGATCATCATTTATTATTATTGTAATAATCAAATTAACATAATTATTACATTTTATTTCAATCATCAACATGATGATTGAAATAAAATGTAATAATTATGTTAATTTGATTATTACAATAATAATAAATGTAACCTAATAATATGTAATAATTAATGGCTTGGTATATTATGTTATAATAATAATGTAAATGCTCCCACTTTGTGTCATAAATCTAGTGATAGAATCTAATTTTCATTGTTAATCAATGTTTAATCAATATTATTGGTATAAATAAAATTGGCAACCATAGGTATATATAGGCCTACATGTACATGTACATTGTAGCCTATTTTCTTGCAGACATTTAGTAACGCAAGTCCAGACCTAAGATTGTGCCTCGTTATTTGAATGGTAAGTTAAAAAAAGGTCACATACGATTCAGCTGAGTAGTTATGTCTGGCATATCTGATGATGAGGTTGAAAATGAGGCTACGGATCAAACACCGCTGGAGAAGACTTTCAATGCAGCAGTCAATCACCTACCACAGTTAATGAATAAAATTGCTATACACCAAGATGACTTACTATATCTCTACGCAAGATTTAAACAATCAACACAAGGACCTTGCTGTGCAAAGCGACCAGGATTCTTAGAGTTTCAGGCTAAGAAAAAATGGGATTCATGGAATTCAATTAAATCAATGTCTAAAGAGGAAGCTCAATCTCAGTATGTAGGCAAGATCAAGGAGTTGGATGCAAGTTGGGAGCCACAAATATCAGACAGCAAGCAAAGATCAGGTAGCTTCTCATATTATTATCTATCGAGATGAAACTGTTTTACTCTGTTCTACACACTATAGGCCTCACTGCACAGGTTCTTATTGGACGTAATGCTACGATAATATTCTAGTGATCTGTATAAGCGTAATATGACCTACTGTACCATGATGACTCTAGTTGAAATAACTCTATCCGCTATTGATTTTAGATATTTACCGAGACAGTATTTCCTGATTATGTTTTGCAGCAGTGTTCTAATTATCAATTTACAATATAGCTGCTGGTGGAGTGAAGGTCAGTGCAATGGCAGACACCGGTGAGCAGGTGTCAGAGGCTGATAAGAATGCATATGATTGGTGTAAAGAAGGAAATCTGTCAAAATTGAAGTCAACATTACAAAGGACATCGGTAGATATCAATGCTACCGATGATATGGGTAGGTGCTTGTATTGTCATTTGTATGTGTATTTAGCAGATTATGGTTCTTGCATAAAGTCGATGGAAATTGTTTCTAGATGACATCATTTTGATTTACCTTCGCAGGGCTCTCCATGCTACACTGGGCTTCAGATCGAGGGAATGTAAGTGTAGTGGAATATTTAATTGGACTAGGTGCAAATATCAACTGCACGGATAATGATGGGCAAACCCCTTTACACTATGCCTGTTCTTGTGAACATGAAGAAATCGTCCAGGTGCTTCTCAAAAACTCTGCAGATTTAAACTGTAAGGACAGCGAGGGGGAAACTCCCATTCAGCTAACAAATTGTGAAACTATCAGGAAACTATTAACTTCATGAATGTATTTTATAGCCCCTCTTAGTGACAAGCCTATTCACTGACATTCTATTACAAAATGAATTGTGCTGATCGTAGGCCAGTTGCTACCTTATAGCATTTTGGATGTGTAAATAATGCATGAAAGAAAACTCTCAAAAATCATGACACTTTAGTAGTGCTTTTGAAGAATGGTAGCTCATTTTTCTATAAAATATTCACCCATTTTATTGATGTATATGTATTATAATCATGTTTCTATCGGCTTTTTAATATAAATCACTGTTGTCAATCATCTACACATACTGCTTATTCAATGGTCAAATAAACTGAACATACAGATACACACTGAAACCAGCTGCTTTATTGGTAAAATAAGTACTTCAGGGTACATGAATATATATCTGCTTGTGAACATATTTTTTGTTTGGTTAGAGATTCAGTGCCAGGCATGCTCATTCTAATCTCACCGACAGCACATCTGGGTATCTGTGTAATTTGACATCAATATCATTCTACCAAAATATATGCTTACTCAATAATTTACACACATAATTAGGAAAATCCTTTCACAGCAAAGTGAAGTATAGAATCGCTTGACGCACAAAATAACTTTAGAAATGCTTATAGTTAGAAAGTAGGACTGCAATTGTGTACTCAGAAGAAAGACTGTAGACCTGTGATGGCTCGGCCAAGAATGAGGGCGTGCACATCATGTGTCCCTTCATATGTGTTGACAGTTTCAAGATTCACCATATGTCTGATGACATGGTATTCATCAACTATGCCATTACCACCATGCATGTCTCTCGCCAGCCTGGCTGCTTCTAAAGCCTACATTAATTTATAGAGAAAACCTTGTTAGACCTAGTATTTATATTATATATCATTGACTTGGGTTATAGATCTCAAACAACATGTGACACTATAGCATCCTTATGAGAACAAAACATTGTAATATCCAGTGTAGTATAGCACAGGGTGATATTACCTTACCATATTGTAATATACATGTACAGCGTAGTATAGCACAGAGTGACATCACCTTGCCACATTGTAATAAACATGTACCTGTACAGTGTAGTATAGCACAGAGTGACATTACCTTGCCACATTGTAATAAACATGTACATGTACAGTGTAGTATAGCACAGAGTGACATTACCTTGCCACAATTATTCCTTTTTACCAAGGAGATCATCTCTGGAGCCACCATGTCCTGATCCTTCAGTCGACCAACCTGTAGAGATGCTACAATCAGACAGGTAGCTTTAGACTCGGAGTTCTACATGGTTAGCTATTCTATTTGGCACAAACTGCAACACGAATATGAACCCAAACTGTACAGCAAGCAGAGTAATCAACTGAACCACTGAAAGGAAATTGCTCTTGTTCATGCATGATTGGGCAATGCATGTGCTTCACTCATTTTATGAACATCTGAACAGCATCTACTGGATCTATTTACATCCACCAACAAACATAAAAAGACAAAAGTCTCTGATAGATGAAGAACTACTAGTCTTCTAGTGCTGCTAGAACCTATAAAAGCCGCACATTACCTTGTAACCCAAGTGATATCTCTGTAAGCATGTCTGCCATCTTCTTTTGAATGAGCTGATTCTGTGCCAGGGGTCTGTTAAACTGCTTCCTGTCCAAAGTATACTGTCTGGCCGCAACTAAGCAGAATTCGGCTGCTCCCATTACTCCCCATGATATACCATAGCGTGCATTGTTCAGACAACTAAACGGCCCTGTAATGTTATACATGTAGTTATAGCACACTAATACCACATAAACTACAGATGACTGTTATAAGTAAATAATCAAATCATTAATTGCAAACATGAACTGTACACAGGTTTACTCTTCATTACACTACAAATACAATGGACCTATTGTACTTGGATAATTCATTTGGCTCTCTAGAATTGTTATGCCAAACACAGTAAATATGATGAGTCATAAAATTAAATGGCAGTAGACTTAACCTGTAAGTCCTTTGACATGTGGTAGCATGTTGTCTTCAGGTACCTCTACACCATCCATCATGATCATACCAGTAATGCTGGCTCGTAAAGACATTTTCCCTTCTATCTTTGGACACTCCAGACCTGTGATAGAGAGAAGAATCTGAAACATTTAACTCTCTGTTCACTTGCACTGGGCTTTCCCGACTGTCGTAGATTAATCTACGTGTACAATACAGGCATTTTTTCAAACGGTCAGGTAATTATAGTACACATGTACTAAACAACTAATTAAATAATTTCTTGTGAAAGTTACAGCCATCAATTTGCCGATCCCTAATGCTATTCCAGGTTCATATGTTGAAGAATTAGATGACAAATAATATATCTCAGTGTGACTGTACCGGGCATTCCCTTTTCCAATATGAATCCTCTAATCTTTCCATCATCTCTGTCACACTTTGCCCACACAACAAGAACATCGGCCACTGGCGAGTTTGTTATCCACGTCTTGCTTCCGGTAAGGTAGTAACACTTTTTCTGCTCATCCCACACGGCTTTAGTTTCCATACCACCTATAATAATACCAAATTCGTACAGAATGGTGACTGCCTGAAACTGCATGCCCATTCACAAGACGAAGCAAGTTTCCTAAAAGCAAGATATAACAGTGTTAGAACAACGTAAGTATGCAGTGAGCAGAAAGAAAATTGGTGAGGGTGATTAGATCATAAGAGTTGATACAATTATAAAAAACAGTCACAATACCTGGATCTGATCCATGATTTGGTTCTGTTAAACCGAAACAGCCGATCTTACGTCCACTAGCAAGATCGGGCAAATACTTGTCTTTCTGTGCTTTGCTTCCAAATGTGTTAATTGGATGCATTACCAGTGACGACTGTACACTCATTGCAGATCTAATAATGACATCAATTGATAGGTAAGCACACTGAAGGCAATAAGAATTCTTTTAGAAAAACCCATCTCTTTTGCTAAAATTCCTATATTTCCACATAATATTTACTGACAGATCAGAAGACAAAATTTATTAACTTGGAGGTTTGATCAGAATGCATACTGAACCTGTAACTGCTGTCCACCCTCTCGATTTCTCTAGCAATCAATCCATATGCAACGGAGGTTACACCTGCACAACCATAATCTAAAATTATAAAGCATTTCATTAATTACTATCTTTGGGCAATGGAAGAGGCTGATTAGTTCGCTCAACTAAGTCTTGCAACAACAAAAACACTGTGTTCACATTGCAGCTACCAGAAACAGCTACGGTCGTGAACCACAGGTTTAATACATACAGACATATTTCACTGAGCAATGGGGTTCAGAAACCCAACAAGATGAATTTGTGAACCCCACTGCTAAATGAAGGTATAGTGTATAGCAGACCACACTGTGATTAGCGACTGTAGCTGCAGTTGGTAGTTGCAATGCAAACAGGTTATAACATACATGTATGTGAGAATTCATTTCCAGACCTAACCCAGGTTGTCACCATATACACAATGACTAGATTCTTTCTTACCATAAATTGAATTAAAATACATTTTTAAAAAGAACCGACAAATATCTGTTGCCCATTATATTTATCTATAGTCTATGTTACTTGCCACCTAGCTGAGGCAGTCTTGCGGTTTAGTTTCACTCCCTTCCCTTTAACATTACAATCATACAGGCCTATGTGCGACAATTGATTCAAGTTGGTCTACATTGAACATGTGAAAATATATTTTACAAACCAATTACGTTATGTACCGCCTGGTATTTCTATAAACTCTTTTTAAGTGGTTAATAGAGTCTAAACTGCAAAAAAGTAGCTATAAATACCTACAATTTGGGCAATGATTATCTACTCTCTATCTCTACTATTCATTAGCTACAACACAACAGCAGTGGACCCAATAATAAATCACAATTCTCTTTCATGGGAAATAAAATAGTAGTTGAAACCACTACTGTCGCACTATTCAATATTTGCAAAATAGTATTGTTCATCCTATTTCAATAAGATTGATGTGTTGCTTGTGTTTGGGAACCTAGCTGCTGCCAAGAAAACCCTGTTCTTCAATTTGTAGCCTACGTATGTATTTTGGGAATTTTGGAAGCACTCAAGCGGTTAATATAAACTGTGCCACAGAGACAGCCATAGTGCCTGCAACTCATTGCGGGCATTGCCTGTAACTTTCTTGTTTATCACTGTACACAAGAGCTATTTATAGAATGACAGTGACTCAGTAAGATTACTTGGCTATTTTATGCTGTAGCCTACCTATGTTCTCAATACCAAGGGCGTTTCTAGCTATTGTCGCAGGAGTCGTGCGACCCCCCTCTGCACTAACCAAAAGTCAAAACGGATTATGTACTACATTGTATTTAGCCTTGTTGGTTGTCAGGGCAACCAGCAATAGCCTGTGTGCACCGTCTAAAATGGAAAGTTGTGTCACCCACGATACCTATTTCATAGAGTTTAGTATACCAAATCTTTGCTAACTTAATCCCTTCTCTCAATCGTTGTGAGTAGTATAGAAAAATCTACCATTCCTCGTTTGGATTGAGAGTTTTATGGCAAATTTGCTGCCACTACTAATCTACTTGACTTTTTGAAGTGAGAATGCAACATTTTGTGCCCATATGGTATATAACTGACTAGTGACTTTTGTCGTAGTAGAAGTAGTCTAATACTACTGATAATAAAATAATATAATCAATAATTAATAATTATAATTTTAATTTGATAAATATAAATAATTAATATAATTATATCAATTAGTGATGATATATAATTAATAATTTTTGTTGTTTTTTTATCGCTTTAATTACACAATTTGCTTATTGGTTTACTAGCATAAGCTGTACATCAAATAAAATAATACAACATGAATATTTATTAATTTTAACTTATTATAACTTATTTTAACTAATTTTAACTTATTATATAACTTCAAAAAAGAAATCATAATTCCTGACTAACAAACGTAATACATGTAGCTAATGTTATAGATATTATAATATTATTTGTTCAAACAACTTCGCCTGCAAATAGAGGCATTTTTATGTATATTTTGTTGCATAAATTTAAATACAGATTCATTCATTCATTCATTATTAATTTATTAATATTCTTATAATAGTAAAATTAAAAATAGGTATTTATTTTATTGAATTGTTTATTGATGTTAATAATAATAGTAATAATAAATTTTAAAAACAACTTTATTATAATAATAATAATATAATAATTAAACTAAAACTACAGTACTACTTTCACTGTGGTGACCCTTATGTATATTCATCACAACCTAAGAGCTCAGGGAGAAGACAAGTATTGATGTTAGCCTTAGATTAACGACTGACTTTATGCGCTTCTCTATAGTAACGTAATGAAGCTGTGCTATGATATAGTCTACTTGTACTGAAGCAGAGAGAAAATCTGAAGATAAAAAATAAATATAAATAATATTGGCTTCTATTATAGATAATATACTAGCATTTTAATAATTTTTTCATTGATTTGGTGGTAAGTGGATGTAGACTAACCTTAGGGATAATGCTTATCTGTTATTAAAGCCTTCAAGGCTTGTTTAGTGAAGGGTATGTGGTATCGAAGGTAGGGTAGGTGGTTTCGTATGGGTAGGGTAGAGCAGGCAGTTTTGTGGGTAGGGTAGGGGTAGGTGGTTTCGCTACACCTACACCCCTAAGCGGGTGTAACGTGCGATGCCTGGATAATCTGTTTGTAACCACTTGTCTTGTTCTCTTTAGGTTTTGAACATGATGTAGACCTATTTTACATTTGAATACTTACTAGTCTTTAAAAGGTCTGGATATATTTACATGTATATCTTGATAATACTCGGATAATCTTTTTGTAACCGCTTGTCTTGCTCTCTTTAGGTTTTGAATATGATACAGACCTATCTGATATTTGAATGCTCAATAGTCTTTAAAGGGTCTGGATATATTTGCATTTATATCTTAATTTCTCGTAATTAGTAAAGAACACATTTGGTGTATTCCAACTATAAGTTGGGCTAAACATGGTTTTGTATTGCAATAAATACCAGCCTACATAATATACGCCTACTGCAGTCGTAGAACTTTTATAATTGTAAACAGTGGTTGGAAGTATGTACATGTAAACTGAATTATCTAGCTAAACTGAACAACCAATATACTTTAGCCCGTATCTAATCTGTCTGTCTATACCGCATGATCAAATCTAGACATTATCATTCCAAAAGTTTCCCTTCCTATACCTGGCTGGTTTATAGTAAAGAGAGGGAAACTCCTTAGAAAGCTTGAACAGGCCAAGGCAACTCCTATGATAAATGATCAGCCTATATCTAGGCGAGAATTTTTTTGTGGCTAGCAGTTGCTTAGCTACACTAGGAAGAATTAGCTGCATGCACTCTGTTCATACATACAAGGTCGTCTAAGATATATTGATGAAGCACTGAGGTTTGCATAATTCGATGTATGGGGATTACCATGGCTAACATGGATTACTCGTCCATTTTAACAATATTTTTCACCGGTATCCAAAAACGAGCTGTTTGAAATACCACAGTTTTGTCTTTTAGATGAGCTCTGGACGCAGCTTTGGACATTAAAATTCGCTCAGCGGCTTCAGCGGCCGGGGCGCTGCCCCGGACCCCACCAGGGGGCCTAGGCGGCCCCCTGGACCCCCGGCCTGCTGATTTCGCCATCCCTTTGATAATTTTCTAGAAACGCCCCTGAATACTGACTGGAGGTCATAACAGCCAATATTCAAATGTGTTTATCCTGGCTGCCACTAGGTTTACAAAGACAAACAGCACATCAATCTTAATGAAATAGTATGAACAATATTATTTGCAAATATTGAATGGTGCGACAGTAGTGGTTTAATAGTAAACTGCAATCGAGTACTTATTAGAAGCTGCCTCAAGAGTAGATTTAGTGCCCAACTTGAGATTGAATGAATTGAAAGATGACCATGGTTATCCAATGATGCCATCAGCGGGGAGTCACTTGAATTTTGTGCAATTATATAAAGATTAGTGGAACTACAATTGGTGTTGAAAAAAGTGAAAATAAACATAGCTTAGTATTTTGTTAAACTAAAGAGTAAACAAACCTTTAATTGTAGGTCCAAGAATACCAAGGTCTCCCATTTCTTGCAAAACTCCATGATCTGGCTGCTCATATCTGTTGGCTTCAATTATACGTGGCATAAGCTTTTGTTGGCAGTAGGACTTCACCTGATCTCTCATTAATATCTCCTCGTCAGTCAACTGACTCTCCAAATTTAATGCATCTGTCCAATCAAATTGGATAGTTGCCACATTTCGAGTTGATTTGAAGAAACATGCAATGTTTGGGCGAGCTGTTTGAGCTTCAGGCTTTACCAAAACATTTGGCCGGCATATTTTTGTTCTACCGGTGCTTCCTTGCGTTGTTGCGTTCCAAGATGACCAGGAAAAGCTTCTCCTGAATTGTACAATGGGCGTTGGTTTAAACATAATTCTACCTGTCCGGGAAAATTATGCAAGTTTGGGCCGGATATCATCCAGAAATGCCCAAAAATTGATCTGGTTATATAAGCCTTCGTTGTTACCACGGCGTCTATTGGCCACTTTTAAATCTCGCTATGATTGGGCAAAGAAAGCAGAAATTTTATCAGGGTAACCATGTGCCAGTTCGAAGTTGTCCTCTCTCAATTGGCTTTTATGAAAATAAGAAAGGACAACTTCACATTTTGATAACCAGCTCACGTGTCCTCATTTTCTAACCATTTCTAACTAACATGGCAACAAATACAAATGTTGTACGGTATAATTTTAATTATATTCCAGGTGCAGTATTCTGATCAGTATGCACCACTCCTAATATGGATCTTTGCATGTTTGTCATCTAATATCTTTCATGTTCATTTCCTGCGTTTTACTCAACTGCTGATACAATAAGATACATAAACCCGTATTTTATATACAATGTATTCGCCAAAATAATAGTGTAGCTGTTTTATATTTATAGCAGATACAGTACGGTAGCCGATAGGTTTATGTCTGAAGTTACTGCTAGCTTTGCATCTTTTTTAAGACAATGTATAGAGATTAATTAGAGTGCAGACCAGTTTTAGTGCCTGTACATTGTAAAAAGCCTAAAATTGCAAGCAGATGGTGCAATGATAAGGTTCTAGCATAGAGTTATCTTCTCACTCTATGAGTTTTACCGTTGCTAGGTGCTAGAGTAATAGGTTCGACGCCGCTAGTATAGCGAGATAGTATATAGTATGATCACATCTATCTCGATGTAAAAATGTCACCAAAGCCATTTTTTAATTCTCTGTGCCCGGAGTCCATGAATATGTATCGAGCTTCCTGAAGAGGTAACCATATAAAAAGTTGTGCGGGGATCGGAGTTGACAGTAGAGAGTAGGAGAAATTCTGGGATTAAAATTGAAGAAATTACTTTTATAATATTAAGGCTAATTTCTGATCATATTGATCGTTCTATGATATTAGTGAATGGTGTACTTGTACGCTTAAAGTTAGGCCAGTTGAACCTCATTTGAAAATTTCAGTTAATAATTTCATTAAATTTCAATTAATTTGATTATCATTATTTACTATTATAATTATTATCTATTAATTATATTTCGTTGATCATACATTAATCTGATTATATACCATATTCCCTCAGTTTGCATTTATTATATGATATTATACACTGCAGTAATAATGAAAAAATTATAATTAGTATTATATTTATGATATTGCTATACTTAATACTATTATCATAATAGTATTAAGTATGTGATTACATAATAATTATGTAATCACATTGAATGGTTATAATGTGTAATTCTGTTCTGTGATAAAGTAGAGTACATTATGATATTGTTGTTGTAATCAGTAATGTTTGACTGTGTGTAGCATTCAGCCGACACACCACATAGGCCTACACTAGGGACTAACCCAATACAACAAAGGTCGACCAACAACACCAGAATGCTAACAGAATCCAACCGACCAACAGGTCTGACATGCTCTATTATACTATCCTATATAGGTTCTAAATGCATGCCTAGGACTGACCCTGTACCAAATCTAATGTGTGTATAAGTATTTGTACGACTACACTAGATACTTCTGGCACTTGGTTTTCCTAAGAAATTAGGCTGGGAGACTCCTACATAGTCTTACAGATTTTAATCAAAAATGCAGAGCATATTAAAAAATTGGAGTTACTTTATTGCTGCTAAAATCAGAACTGAACTACTACAGAACACACTGAGCCTTTATGCAAAACTGGTTCCGCCTAGCGTCTGAGAGACTGATGGGCCATCAGCCTACAATTATGGCCAATTATTTAATTTATTTTGAAAGTCCTCAGATCTGATGCATTATTGGAAGGTTCGACTAAAAACATCTAAAACACCTGCAGGGGTACGACAAAATATTCGGCCCATTAAGGCCGGGTCAAGGATTGCAATGTAGGTAGAAACATTACAATACGTTGTAATTACAATTCACATGATATTGGCCCTCAGCGTACATTATAAAATGTACGTATAAATGTACAAGAACATTCACAGTATGTATGTGCATGCAATGATTGTCAGCTAATATTCAGGTAACTATAGAGATTTATTATATTTGCTTCTGTGTGAGAGAGTTCCCCGACAAGGCTTCGAGGGTATCAGGATTATTTGCATAAGGAGATTGCTATCATGTGTGGTTTATGCAGGAACTTCAACTACAAGGCAACGTTGCAGTGGAGTTTTTATAAAAAAACCTGTCAAAGTATGAACAGTTAGCAAGGATTTGCATAAATTTAGACAATCTATTTGTTTTTTGTTTGGAAATGGTTGCCAACAAGTACTGTTGTGATTATTGTACCAATGTTTAGGGATGTGAGTGTGATCCTAGTATATTAGTATTGTATGCAAGGTCTATGTTATCAGGGTCTATAATAGTAAATTCTATAATAGTAAGATCTATAGTAGCAGTCCACTAATGTATTAGTGTGGTACCATTGTATATACAGGATCCATAATAGCAGTCCACTGATATGTTAGTATTGTATATACAGGGTCTATAATTTAGTAGTCCAACTACTATTTTCAAGGTTATTTGCATTTCTCTATGTTTGAATAGCAATATTATTGATATAGTATAGCATTTTAATTTTTTTTTGCAAGACTGCAGTTGTTATTTTCTTCTTAATGTAGTATAAATTTGCATCCTTTTGTTGCAAGAGACTAGTATTTTATTGCTCTTTTTATATATTATGATGGTGAAATAGTTACTGAGTAGCATAAAGAATTTTCGTCATCCTAGCAGATACCTACCTGTCACTTTAATGATAACAATACTGTCAATTGATGGTGTAACACGTAATAGTGTTTACATTCAAACAACTGAGCATCACATCATTTATACAGTATTATAAACAGTCTGAGGTAGAGCTGCAAATTTTTCCAGGTTTTGTATTCATGTTACACAAGTGTTTCTCAATTCTTGGGTTGGTGCCAAGAATGATTGAGGAACTTCTTAGCAACTTCTGTATGCATTCAGTTCAAGCAATTTGCTGAAGCTGCATTTGTCAAATATGGTGTAACATATTCAGTTATTACACATGATTGGCTGCATTAGACAGGAAGTTGATAAATGTATGTTATAGGGACCCCTGCCCATGTTGGTGTGGAATTGTATGCTTATGTATATAAGCTTCTATCTGTAATGTTGTGATCAGTCAGTCAGTCAGTAATGGTATCCTAACTTCTAGTCTGTAACCAAGAAATAATCATGGCTTTTGAAGAATTCTGTGGATCTGTGTTTTGGGTGAGTATTACTGAGTACTACATTGCTGGTCATTATTTACTATGTCAATGGATATTCATTCTGTTGGTGTGTTATACGAGTAAGCTGCAGATATTAGATATTATCACGTTGTTGCTATCATGTATAAAATAATGACAATTTTGTTATCACGAGTAAGAGAATTCCAGCACTACAAATAACTATATATTATTGTGTTGCTGTTGTATTTCTCTAAGTGGTTTGTAGTGTTCTCACACTGTCGTCAACATAATGATTTGCTAGCTTATCAACAAAGAAGAAAATTCTATAGGTTGTAATTATTGTCTCCAGAGAAATGATACATCTAACTGTATGACTGTGAATTATGCTACTCTTTACTCAATGGGCCTGAGGATGTCATTGAATTCAGGCTATATAAATGTATAAAGTCTAGAACTCAGTCTACGAGCTAATCATAATCTGTTTATAGGATGAGAATCTCACTTGGTTCCCACCAAATGGCTCCTTGCCCGACCTTACAGTGTGCATGGAGAATGTATGCTTAGTGTGGGCTCCCTCTGCTATCCTATGGATCTGTTTTATTCCGTACATCTACACTCTTAAGATCAACTATAGAGGTCGATCTACTCAACCTCTAACTAAGTTTACTCTTTTCAAATCAGTAAGTAATCCATTGTAGATGTCAATATGTGATTTCTAAGGTAATCTACATTTATTCAAATGATTAACTCCCAGAGAGCAGGTGCTCTTATCAGCACCCATCACGATACAGAATGTGTTCTCATCCAATGTTATTATTTTGTAGGTATTGCCCGTGTTCCTAGTCGCACTCAATATGTATGATATGGTACACTATTCCCACAACCCTTACCATGCCAACTTTATATCACCTATCTTTGCTATAGCTACACTGGTAAGTTGCTTACTTGTTATTCCCAATTTAGCTTTGGATATTCAACACAAGGAATTTATTTTTGAGCAATCCGAGACTCGCTTTAAATCCATGAAAATACCAGTCCCTGACTGAGGTTTGAACCCAGGACCTCTACGGCACCTAATCACCTAGCACAGTGAACAGAGCATGCTACCACTACACCAGCTCAGCAACCTTGAAAAAGGAAGCTCCACCAGTGAGCAGTAGACATGCTCTGAGCGAACTCGGTTTTTATCTGTGTTATACTAGAAATATTGCAAATCGATGTATGCAGAACAAATACTAAGTAATATTCCTAGGCAATAAAAATGTCTGTTTGTTAAAAAAGGTCAACTGACTTTTCAAGTCTGCAGTTCAGTTAGCCAATATAAGCTACTTATATGTATTTACCTAATGCATAACATGCAGTGGTGTAGTGGTACCCCAACGGTACCAACGGAACTAAAATAATGGAACTGAGATCTGTGTTGGACTATTAATGCATGTATATTGTGAAAGTAGCAGGAATACATCGTCCAGTCATTTAGCCAAAGTCTTTTACTGGTGACTAAACCAACAGCAGTTTGTGCCGGCTACTCTTGTTGGTTAATCTATTTACCAGTCTCATTGACATATGAACTGTATTTATTAGATCTCAAAATATATACTAGACTTAGCCATCTGCTGTGTGTTTTTATTAGCTAGTGGCCTACTCTGTAGCAAGCAGGTACCCATGATAACCTGATAGACTAACTGTTTATTCTAAAATTCAAAGTTAGCAAAGTGTTGCTTGTTATTCAATCTCAGATACCAAAGTGTTATATTCATGTGATCTTTCTTTGTAAACTTTCAGTTACATTATGCATGTAGTTACAGCAAAAAATGTGTTGCAATATAACCTACATGTAGGTCTACATGTTATGTATAATATTTACTATAGTTTGCCTTTCTAAACTTATTTTTATAACATAGATATAACTTGTAACATATAACATAGGCATAGTACACATTCATTAGGCCTGCATTATCGAAGGTGTCACATCATATTTTCTCTGCAATTTTCAGTAAAACTTGTGGGATGATAAATAGTTAGTATGTTCATTTCTTTGGTTATTGTCATCCACAGGTGTGTGCAGGTGTTCTGGTCCATGTATACAGGATATATGGACAGTTTAGTAGTGGTCCTCTATGTACATACATGTTGGTATCTTCTATGGCTGCTATAGTCAGGTCCTACATCTACTGGAAGAGATTCTTCTGGGTATGTATGTCATTGACATCTGAGTGCAGGTGGTGCTTAATTAATGATGGTAAACAAGTTCTATTTTTTGTCAATATGAGTTCTTCAAGTTTTACTGGTAAATGACTGTTAACCCTGAGTAAAGCAAGTGACAACTGTGTCTGTTTGTCTGTCTGACATAGGGCGTGTAGAGTTCAGTGCTTCAACAGATGGGGAGAGTAACATGCAAATTTCACCAAGCTGTTGACACTTTAATTATTTAATGGTTTTAAATTTTTTGATAAATAGGTTTTAGTGGATTGCATCATTTGTCATCATCCCATATGTATTATAGTCGATTTGGGTTCCATCAGAAAAAGGAACTTGCTAAATTTTTGATTCCACAGAATTTTTTGATTGCAGTCCGAGAAAAAAGCGTCATGCCACGTGTTTTAAGGTAGCATTAAGACGCACCAAGCTATTTAGTGGCACAATATATTTAGTGCCTGGATCTTTATTATTCTAGTACTGTAGTTATTCTATGTTTGTGCCTTGCAGGCTATATTTAGAACAACTAGGCCACAACACAATGTATAGGCACATAGAAGAATGTAATAATAGCCGCCATTTATAGTGTAGCCAGAGGAAATACCGGACCTACCAATAAAGGCAGCTAGTTATTGCCAGCAAAAGGAAAGCCCAGAAAAATTCAAAAACTTGCACAAGTTATCCTACATCTATGTTAGCAAACACTGTGAAATAATTTGTTCACTACTGTACTCTTTCTATACAAACAGCTTGAATTCAACAATTTTCTCTATAAGACATAAAGCACACAGTTGCGTCTTCATAACAAAGTTGCGTCTGAAGCAGCATTGAATAGCGCTAATGAGTCAAGCATGGGCAAGAGGACACAACTCTGCTTATAGTAGCACATATGCAACAAACCTAAATAAGAGATGCTGCATTGAACATAGACATAAATCACATGTCATAACCCCTTTAAGTACTTCTAAATTTATAGCGTAAGTTTAGGCCTATGTGAGATTTTTTGTTGGAGATAGTTTTTCTTAATATAAGCATATATTTTGTAGCTTATTGAATGCATAATCTGGTTTATATTATTGCTGATTAGCTGAATGTATTAGTGGCACTAATTTATAGCGTAAGTTTAGGCCTATGTGAGATTTTTTGTTGGAGATAGTTTTTCTTAATATAAGCATATATTTTGTAGCTTGTTGAATGCATAATCTGGTTTATATTATTGCTGATTAGCTGAATGTATTCTGCATAAACAGTGATTTAGCTATGGAATATTGTAGGACGGAGATATAGACTATAAGCTACCGATGATACTATACAGTGCACACGCTATCCTTTATTTAGTCGGATTTATCTTCTCGTCAATCTCAGATGCGAGTCCAACAGCTCTGGAACTCCACAAGGTGTGAATTTGGTTTAACATGACAATGAATTGTAGAACAATATAATTATAGTACCCTAGTAATTCTATAATATTGAGTGTTACCATAGCAAAGTCCAGTATGTACATTGTAGATACAATGTAGATAATCGATAGTACTCATGTATCACAGTTTGACTTCCCCTTAGTTACCACAGGTGAAAAGGCTAGGATCTGAAGAGACAGCAGTTATTTTTTAATTTGAAGTAGAAAAGAAGCTAAAGTAGCTAAGTGACACATTTGCATTTTAAGGCCACCTCCAGTAACCTTTGCAAGAATCAAACATGAATGTTTAGAGCTTTGACTCTTAGGTGACAGCTTCACCCTAATTGCTTATACTTACGCTAGGTACATAATTCAACTGATGTGAGCAAGCAAAGAGTTACATGTAGTGATGATGTCTGTATTCTGATCGTTCAGTATAAATTTTTTTAGGAAATTTCACCCGAGGTGACTTCATCGTTTCCCTCTTTTATGTTGATTCACTGGCTACAGCCAATGATGAATACTGGGCATAAAAGAAAGCGAGAAGGTGGTGGCATAGAGCGTAGTGACCTGTATTCTCTAGCACCCCAAGATAGGGTCCAATTCTACTTTCCCCAGTTTTACAAAGATTGGAAGAAAGCTATACAGAAATGGCGCCAAAAGTAATGGATGTTCCTTCACATGATAGTATTGATATTACGTTGTGTCAATCATATTGATTGCTGTATACTGGATAATGTAAACAATAATGCTTGATGTCCACTAAATATATTATCTTATTTGCGATAAGCAGAAGCAAACAGTCATCACCATTTTGTATTATTATAGGAACAGCTAAAATTTATTTGAACGGTAGAAGGTTGACTTGTATAACCTTGCCATATTAGTTTATATCCTTTATATATTTGTTTAGGTGCTGTAAGTATTTTTACGCATACCATCTAAATCATATTTCAGGCAGAGTAAGAATATCAAAACTAGTTTATCAGGTAATGATGTACAGACAGACAGCGATGAAACGACTCCATTGATTAGACAGCCGTCTACTGAAAAAAAAAGTCAGGGGCGACCATCACTCTTGGCTGTTATACTTAAACACTGGCTGCCATTGCTTTCACTGGTGAGTCAAACTAATATTGCTACTATCACTGGTGAGTCGTACACTACTATACTCATGCTATCACCATTGAGCCACATCATTGCTGATGCAATAACTTCACCATTGTGAGTTACCATCATTATTCCTACTGCTACTACCAATTTTTAGTAGCGTTGATGGAGCATCAATATGTTTAATATAATAAGAAAAACATGTAAATTCTCTTTCAGGGTTGGATGTTCAGATTGTTTGCTATTTTGCTGGGCTTTGTACATCCATTTGTGCAGAAGTAAGTGATCAATTAGTATTATTGATATTGAATAGATGTTTCTCCCGCTATTGATTCTGATGATATACATGTACATGTCTAAACATACCTGAGGAAGCTGTCATACAATAATTACAGGCCGCCATCTTTGTTACAGCTTGCTGATTAAGTTTATGGAGTCACAGGATGAAGGGAGCCCTGAACCCCTATGGAAGGGTCTACTCTACTGTATATTCTCTCTCATCTGCTTTATGGTGACCACACTGTTTTGGAATCTTATGTTTTTTACAAACTTAAAAGCCCGGCTAAGAATCAGGTCGTCTCTCATCTCTAGTATTTACCGCAAGGTTGGTAACTTCAGTATGACTTTTAAATTTAGCTAAAAGGAGAAACTTGTATAAATTAAAACTAATTAGTTTACAATATGGTGCATCTTAGTCTGTATTATCCCTAATCAGCTAGTGTAATTTTTGAGGATATCTGGAATTTCTGTGACATGCGCATGTGAGCTTTATGAATTTTAATATCTGGATATAAAGTCTGTTATATTAACTTCATAGGCTTTAACAATGAGTGGAGAGGCAAGAGAAGATGTCACTACTGGAGAAATTGTCAACTTGATGTCTGTTGATTCGTTGCGAACTGTAAACTTTGTCAAGTAAGTCATCTTGAATAAATAAACTCAACTATTTATAGTGACAAGCCGACTTCAATTGTCTTGAAAATATAGCTGAAAAAATTGACTCCCAAATCTGAAAAAATCTAAAATATCACTGTTGGTAGCATATTGTTTGCTATCATTTCTAGAAATTTTTTATTTTTATGTAGAGCTGCCCATTGCGAGTTTCGCAAGCAATAGTAACATTCACAGTTGATTCTTAACTCGTTGATTCTGAAAAATAACATAGAATTAATATTATTTAATAGATGTAGTATGTTTGTTAATTACTAGTAATTGCTTATTTACACCGAGGCTCACTGAGAGTACATACGTATATGTTGGTTCCATTTTTTTATATATTATACAATGATGTACATTACAGTATTCCTTCATGTATTCAAGTTTCAGGATATTATGATGAGTTAATTTGTTTGTAGTGAGTTTTGGGTATTCATCTGCACTCCTGTTCAGGCTGGTATTGCCATGTACATGCTCTACCAACTTGTTGGCAGCAGTGTATTTGCTGCCGTTGGTATCACGCTATTAACAGCTCCAATCTCATTCTGCATCGGCTACTTCCAACGTAAAACTCGAATGGCAGCCATGAAGATTAAAGATGAACGCATTAAGATGATAAATGAAACGCTGTCTTCCATTAAGGTGATGCACAGGCTATTATTTTTTTTATAGAAAATGTGGTGATAAATGTCAAGGACTTTCATGGTAGTGGTCATTAAAGAGCTAGATATTGGATTTAGTCTTTGACTGTTTTTCTCCAGTGTGATTGGATTATCTTTAGAGAATGTAAGTCCTAGAGTACAAATAGAGTTTTCGCGACCTCCTGAACTGGCCTCAAATAAAAACCTCGAAATGGTCACTCGGCCTAGGCCAAAATTACTTGCAGCTTGCAATTTCGCTTAGCCAGAGGAAGCCATCCCTAACTTGTCGGCACGCCGAGGTTTTTCACAAATAAATAAGAATTTTTCGTTTGCCCTAGGCCTATGTATTCACAACCTTTTGATGGAAGTGGGTCAGAATATTTCTGAGCAAGTTGATCTCTGCCTGAGAGTGAGATCGTGGAGACACTAAAATTTGACAGTGAACATACAGAGGAAATATGTAGTTAGTTGAGAATGATTTTCCATCATACATGTAGGCTGAGAAGATAACTTCCCTTAGGACATGTCCCCATGACAAATCACTTTAACCAGATATATTGTAGGTGATCAAGCTGTATGCCTGGGAGCCTTCATTTGAGCAGAAGATATCTGATCTTAGAAAGAAGGAAGTCCACAAGCAGCGAATCATTAATATACTCGCAGCTTGCCAAGAGCTGGTGTACGACACGCTCCCTATAGTTGTAAGTTATCATATAATTGGATCTTTAGGAGGTGTTGATAACTGTATATTTACTTGCCAGTGAAGTTATACATATGTACATCATACAGAGTCTCCTATCTGTAAGTCATCTCTATTCTGTAGCTTATGTTCCTTGTAGGTAACTCTAGTCACATTTGCTATCTACACATCAACTCAACCTGATCACAGGCTAAGACCCAACGTAGCCTTTGTAGCTTTCACTCTGTTTGATCAGCTGAAGGAACCATTAAACCGGCTGCCCAGGAGTATCTCTTGGCTCATCATGGTTTGTCTTCTACGCTATCTTACCCAATTCATGTTGTGGGGGGGGGGGGGAGTTTATGTTGTGAGGGATTTGAATGAATATTCTTGTCAGAAGTTGAAATTTGTGAACAATACAATATACCATCGCACCGTCTGCTTTATGCTTTCTACATAACAATGTGAGCTTTCGTTTTACAGGCAGCCCATCCAACTACATGTACGTACTACGTGTAGGTGTATATCTTTACTCAATATCACTTGTGCTTTATTTGTGCAGGCCTCGGTTTCTGTTAGCCGAATAGTTAAATTCTTTACGAATGAAGATCTTGATGAAGCTAATGTAGCTGTGGATCATACACTGGGTAAGGGACCCATTTGTACATATTCTATTATCCCTGTCTATTTATTTTGTTTTGTTAGAATTATAATACATGCCAGGTAGGTACTGGTGGAATAAGGCATATTATTTTTATCATTTTTAAATCCTCGTCTTCATGTTGTGTGAGCTGCTATCTAAATGTATAGCTTCTGTAGTAATGAGGGTCAGACAACTCCGGTAATGGAAATATCCAGAGTTTATTTTTCTGACTAGCATATTATTATATTTAATGCAGGTGATGCCATTCAGATTAAAGGTGGTAATTTCTCTCATATCAAATCAAAGCCTGTGGTCCTTCACAACATCCACCTTACAGTTCGACAGGGTTCTCTCACTGCGCTGGTAGGCTCTGTGGGGGCGGGTAAATCCTCCCTCCTTTCTGCACTCATAGGTGATCTGTACAAGCATGATGGCACAGTCACTGTTAAGGTACGTTCCTCTCTATTAATTTTTCAAGTGATGCTCAATGTGAATTGTCTCCTCTCAGCCTATATGAACTCAGTCAATGCCATCGTATACATATAATTATAGTATAATTAAATTACCCACTGAATATTTTATATTCGTAGAACTAAGTTTTCATTCATAATGATATGTCTTCTTGCCTCACCAGTAAGCAATATGATTTTGCTGATAAATAAACATGTACACTACACTTACAGTGTAAGCAGTATACATGGTGCAGTTCATTGTAGACAAGTCCTATACATGTATACTCTGTTCCCCCACTTAATCGCCTCGCATGACTGTTTACATGGGTGTAGCTGAGGATACGAGCCCCAGCTTCAATTCAAATTGGAAATTGTTCGACTTGCTTCTAGTGTGTGTCCTTACCCTACCACTATTTCAGCCGTTGTGGTAGTAATAATATGCTATAGGCTATAACGAAGTCCATACTGCAGTAACTAGGCGGGAGTAAAAATGAAATAAGACAAGTTAACTATTTAGATTGAGATATGGGTGTAGCTACGTGTACAGCTATATATAATAATTGTTGATACGCATTGACAGGGGTCGGTAGCCTTAGTTGCTCAGCAGGCGTTCATACTCAATGCTACGGTGAGAGGGAATATTCTGTTTGGTGCAACGTATGATGAAGAGAAATACAATAAGGTCATCGAGGCATGTGCTTTAATTCGAGACTTTGAGATGTTACCAAAAGGCGACAAATCTATGATTGGGGAAAAGGTTTGTGTGCTTTTTTATTGTTAATAGACTATTAATAGTAAGTATTATGTGCTGGACATGACGTACTGTAGTAGGTATTGTGTGCTGGACATGATGCACATGTACTGCAGCCATTCATACAACTCGAGAGAGATAATGAGTATGGGGGAGGCTGTGAGACGATACTAGTCCTCACAGACCTCTGATATTTCTTGGTTTTACCTACATGTTATCATGTACTCTCTGTGACACGTTTACCTACCAATACGGATATCTTATCACCGGGTCATCTTCTCTTCAGGGCATCAACTTGTCAGGAGGTCAGAAACAGCGAATCAGCTTAGCCAGAGCCGTCTATAATGATGCCGATATCTACCTGCTTGATGATCCTCTTAGTGCTGTGGATGCACACGTTGGAAAGCATATCTTTGATAATGTTATTGGACCAAATGGACTCCTGAAAGACAAAACTCGTTTTATGGTAGGATTTCATATAGTGATGTTTATGGACCATTTTTTTTCTGTGTAAATTCGACTAGATTTTGTTATGTACCTAATTACTGCCGATATAGACTCGAGTATAATTTGAAGGTAACGCATGGAATCCACTGGTTGCCAGAAGTAGATGAGATATATATTATAACAGCTGGGCGTCTTTCAGAGCACGGCACATACGACTCTCTTCTTACTCATAATGGTGACTTTGCCAAGTTTCTCAAGAAGTATTATATTAATGGTACGTCTTGCTGCAAGTTAGTATAAGAGGTGTCCAATGTCACGCTAACACAGCTGTCTCTCCAAGCATAGTTGATAGTATGGCCTGATGAGGAGTGTCGCCTCAGTAACCTTAATCAACACGTACCTTAGAGTATTCTACTAGTATTTATAATTTGGGTAATTTGGGGTGTCAGTCATTAAGACAGGTATGTTTGGATTGCAAAGATTAGTCGTGGTTAGTACTGGAGTTTCCAACATGACAGACATGGTGTCTTCACGACCTAATTTGGTCAAAACATACTTGACCTCCTTCTTGTACATGTGATGCAAACGCACCAGCCCAGGTCAAACAAACGGCACAATTTTCTTGCGAGAAACTGCAGTGTGTTGATTAGCTAGGGATGGTTTGCTTCATTGAAACACAGTCTACTGACTCTTTCAGCCTTGGCAGGCCGACCATCTAGGCACTTTAATTAGCGACCTAGTGTGGTCTATGTAGACATAATTGAAAACTCTGCTATGTTGATTCAATCAATTGCAATCATGGCTTAAATTGAAGTGTGGTAAATCGATGAGAGATACCAAAACCAATGACTTGTGTGCATTGTTAGGTTTCCATGTTTCTCAGTTAATGTGTCCTTCTGCAGCCAAGAGCTCAGGAAAGTCTGCTGGTGACTCCTATGATTCTGACGATAGTGATGACGAGGAGGAAGGAGAAGGGTTTAAGCAGAAGATGCTACGTAGACTAGAATCTGTAACTGCAGCTAATGCGGAAGGTGGAGACAGTGATGAGGCACCCGGAGACAAGGAGTCTTTGTCCAGACAGGAATCGGAGGAATATGATGATGACAATGAGTGTGATGTTTATGATGAGCAGGAAGAGGTGGAGACAGGGAAGGTAAGTAATCCAGTTACTTGACAAGGAAGTAAGCGTTATACCGTATCTCTCATAGTACATGTGGTGAGACGGAATGAACGTTGTACACTCTGCATTGACATACATGTATGATTCTGTGCTCTACCCAGGTGTCTTGGAATGTCTACCTCACGTACTTTAAAGCTATGGGACTCAGCTACTCATTGGTTGGACTGCTGTTAGTTCTGGTGTCGGGAGGATTTAGCCTGGCCTCTAGTATATGGCTGAGTATGTGGACAGGGGATAAAGTGTTTGCTAGTAACTCTACTGCAAACACTGAGAAGCAGGCGACTATGAACAAGTACCTTGCAGTCATGTCAGCATTTGGTCTTGCAGAAAGTGAGGTTTTAGCTCCTTCTACCTGTTTAATAGTTGTAGTAGTTTAATAACATACTGTAGTAGTTGTAGTAAACTGTGATGTGTATCCCCAACATCACTGTAATTGAGAAGACACATTTTTTACCTGTCAGTTTCCATGTCAAATTATGATTGGAGAATTGTGGATTTTCATGTAGTAATACAAGGTATTTCATTCACTAAAATATTGAATTTAGTAATGCAAGCTGCTTGTGGTACAATTGGTTAGCAGATTAATATTGAAAGTGAAGTTCATATGGTCATCTCCACTGTAAGGTAGAATGAATATTTGTTTGTAGTTCTCGCAGTGCTGTTTTTCACCCTGTCCGCTGCCTTCTGCTTCTGTCGAGCCAGCTCGCGTCTTCACAAATGGCTTCTGCACAATGTTCTCAAGGCTAAGAGCTCTTTCTTTGATGTCAAACCCCTAGGGATGATTTTGAACCGCTTCTCTAAAGATATCGATGTAGTCGGTGAGCTGAGTCTAAAATTTTAAACTTTGTACCATTCATTAATTCTGATCATCTGGAGGATATTATATAATATAATATGGTTTTATCTTGGGGGGAGATAATAAGTTAAGCCCATAGGTTTATATTAAAGTTACAAAGTTTTGGTTTGAAAAGTTCACGTTGGATGTGTAG
The DNA here is from genome assembly GCA_935421135.1 of Bugulina stolonifera. Taxonomy (NCBI): domain Eukaryota; kingdom Metazoa; phylum Bryozoa; class Gymnolaemata; order Cheilostomatida; family Bugulidae; genus Bugulina; species Bugulina stolonifera. The sequence goes on from OW285191.1 coordinate 14,785,571, forward strand.
CTGTGTACAGCAACACATGTGTCGATTACCCAGTCCAGTTTAATTGCTTTCTTCCAATGTAATATTTTAGACAGTGGTGTTGGTTGGTCGGTGGTATTCTTAGCTTGGGCTATCATCGCCCTAGTGACATCTATTGGAGGAGTCCTATACACCACCCCTTTCTTTATAATAGCTATTCTACCCATAACTTTACTTTATCTCTATATTCAGGTAAGTATTCTACATTTGTATACAATGTAGGTGCTGATGGATAAATGGATGACTTGTTAGTAAGATTTATACACAACCACACATATACAGTGTATATATAACTTGTCAGCTAGTATATTATGTTATAGAAATGTCCCATAATTTTGTTGAGTTGAATGTAAGTGTTGACAGGCTAAACATATTGTTCAAAGGACACTGGTTCTGTTTTCGGTCTGAATAAATGTTACTGGTTATAATATTATGATTCCTTCCTCTCTCACTTTTTACTCTTCCATTCTGTTCATTTATAGAGATTCTACATAAGCACTGCAAGACAGTTACGTAGACTGAGTTCTAAAGCAGCCTCTCCAATCTATGCTCACTTTAGTGAAACTTTACATGGAACCCAGACTATCAGAGCTTATAAACATCAGGAGAGATTTATTCAGGACAATCTAGACAAAGTGGAGAAGTTTAATGTTTACAAACACTTTGATGATATCTCCGATAAGTAGGTTTAGGCTCACAGTCTATGTATGCAGTCCAACTGCATATCTACAATCATGTCTATGTTTGTAGTATTTATTACATGCTCATGTTGTGTACTATTACCATATTACATGCTCATATTATGCACTATTACTGTATTAAATGCTCGTATTATGTACTATCACCATATTACATGCTCATGTTATGTACTGTCACTATAATGTTTACAGCTGGTTGGATGTACGTATGACAGCCACTGGAGGCTTACTGGGTTTTGTCACTGCCACCTTCTGTGTTCTCTCCACACAGATTCCGTATCTGAAGGACCGCCTTACACCAAGCCTTGTAGGATTGGCTCTCACTCTAGTCTATGATGTAAGATATATTCTCTATTCAATCCTAGTGTTACCAGCGAATGTTTAAACCATGGCACTCTCTCGTTGCTCATGGCACTATATGGTACTACGTTTTGTTTTAATACATTGGTGTACAACATATGGCCAACCTACTGAACTCTCCTCAATCATCAGTGCAAATGTGTATTTAATCGGAACTGCCATTAGTGGCATCTTGCAGTAGATCAGGAAGTTCACAGCTGTACCAACTATTATGTTTGTGTGATGAATAACAGCGATATGCATTGAGGTTGCAGTGCTACTATCTGTTTACTCTAATGAGATGTCACTGACAGTAGTTAGCGTATTATAGTAGAATGCAAATTATTGTAGATTAGCAATGTTCTTAATGGTCTAGTGTGGACTATCAGCAATGTGGAAACTAATATAGTGTCAGTAGAAAGAATTAAAGAATACACCGAAGTGGAGAGGGAAGCTGATTGGTCGACTAGCTGGAAGCCTCCGAGGTATCTAATTGTTTGAGACTCTGCTCTATCTAGTATTTTGTTTTCTGGGAATATAAAATTTTGTTTAACAGCTAATCTAATATTCTACTTCCCTTGAATACAACAGAGTCACAGACTTTGGTACTTTTATTGTACCGACTCTACAATGCAATGTGTATTCGTATGTTAATGACAGGGGTTGGCCAAACAAAGGGAAGCTAGAGTTTAGTGGTTACGCTACAAGATATCGTCCAGAGCTGGATCTCGTCATTAAAGACTTTAATCTTGAGATTAAGTCTAAGGAGAAGATTGGAATTGTGGGAAGGACAGGAGCTGGTAAATCTTCTCTCACACTTGCTCTGTTTAGAATGATAGAGTCTGCAGAAGGATGCATTAAGATAGATGGTGTAGACATCTCTGCTATGGGACTACATGATTTACGTAATAGTATCACTATACTACCTCAGGTTCGTTACAATGATCACCGTCAGTACATACACTTGTGGTTGTATTCCCACTGTTCAGATTTTTTACTCTCCCTTGTTGACTGAAGTAAAACCTCATTTGTATGTGAAATTACCAGAAAGAGGGCAGATGTGCGAATTAACTATGTAGGCCTGGATGTTGTTAGATGTTAGACATGCAACATGAAAGCTTTGGGGAAATATTCGCTGCTCTGAGGACAATATGGCCCTCCGTATTTGTCCCTCCGGTATCAGTGAAACTCGCATTTCTTTATGATTGTAGGACCCTGTGTTGTTTTCTGGTTCGTTCAGGGATAATCTAGACCCATTTAGTAAATACACAGATGCTCAACTATGGCAGGTTTTGGACCAGTGCCAACTAAAAGAGTATGTAACTGGCCAATCAGGACAGCTGTCTGCTGAATGCGGAGAAGGTGGCAAAAATCTCAGGTAGTAAAATTTCACACCTTGATACCAACCTATCCAGTCATCATAATAAATTATAGTGATGTACTGGGTATACTGTTTATGATTCATCTCCCCATGATTATGATGATCTTTCATTATAGTGTTGGTCAAAGACAGCTGATCTGTTTAGCCCGATCTCTTCTACGTAAGACCAAGATACTAGTAATGGATGAAGCTACCGCTGCTGTAGACCTCAAGACAGATGATATCATTCAGGCTACTATTAGGAGTGAATTTGCTGATTGTACGATACTTACTATTGCTCATAGACTTAACACAATCATGGACTGTGACAGGTAAGACAACTTCCTCTATTGAGTAAAGTTTGCGTATAAAGTGTTAGAACTACCAACAGATCTAAGTTCAAGGTCATGTCAAGTTACCTAGAACTGAACCCCTGGTCACTAAGATGTTGTCATATCAAAATGAGCAGACGACTTCAAAGTACATGTTCCACAGTGACTTGTTGTAACGCTATGCTTTCATTACAATGGGTCAAGAACGTTAGTCTACTTGGTCTCTATTCCTATACATACATATACATACATGTATTATAACATGTACATGCACACGATTGTGCGTGACTACTTTCACTGCACTCTTCGGCGGCAATAATGTTGTAGAATGTAGTGTTCCCCAACTTCCTGTTAGTCATAATAATAAATGGATTCATTATTTGTATACTTCAGAATCCTGGTTATGAGTCAGGGAGGTATTGCTGAGTTTGATACTCCAGACGCTCTCTTAGCTAATAAGGATGGAATCTTCTATAGTATGGCTAAAGATGCTGGAATAGCTGTATGATACAAACTGTAGGATAGGTAACACATGGGTGTGAAATCACTGCGTTCCCAAGTATCATTAGGAAATTCATTGTTGTATTAGTTGGTGTTTTGTCAGTGTCCATGTTCTATAGCTCCATTGTTTTGAATTTCTTTTGGTAATGTCATCGTTAGGTAAATTAATGACCTTAAAAGTATGTCTTCGTCTTGTTTAAGCTAAGTTCTATGCATATTTGTATTTCATTACAGGGTTTCAGTTATACGCCCCACTTCAGTACATTAAAGGGAGGCTCAGTTTATCCATATTGTAACTGCAATACCTATAATATCTAGTACACTGCTTCTACTATCATCTATTCTGTCCTTTTATGGTGGTAATACACCCCTACTTAATACATTATAATAATAATTGAACAATTGATCTTCTATCTTTATAAAATTTGTCTAGCATGGTTGAAGGTTCATCACAAACATAAATTCCAAGCAAACGGTTAACATCCAACACTAAAAGAGTATCAATAGTAACATTTTTCTTTCATTTTATAGTCAATTACTCTATTGGATAATGGCAGTCAAGGAAAGTGATAGCATTCTATTGATTGACATGCTTGCTCAAGCCATGGGTATTAAACACGTGCATACTGAACACATGCATACTGAATGCACCAACTTCGAAATTCTCATGATTGACTGCTTGCCTGGCAAGGGCAATTGTGGTCCCCATAGACTGCCTGCTAGCTCTCCTGCCGATGCTGTGCTATTTTATGAGTATCCATTAAAACCAATGGGGAATTCTATTTTCTCTCTCTGTATTTGTAGTCTAAACGTAATTTTTCAGTAAAACTATTAAGGTAATAGAGAATGTTATAATAGTGGCCTATTAACATTTTAACAAACACCAAGCCAGGAATATTTACCCAGATGCATAATAGTCATAATTGTCTGACGACTGTAATGGAGAAAATATAAATTTTCTATGAAATAAATTATTTGTTGAGTGAATTGTTTGAGTATTTCAGTAGTACAACAATACATTTTATATAAAACTATTTAAACTTGAGACTGAATACTAGTATATCCTTGCAAGCAGAAAAATAATGTACCTACAATTGATTAATATTACAACCATGCATAGCCTGCATTACTCGTATACATGAAGTCAATGAAGCAAAATATACATTTGATATAAACTATACAGATATACAGAAATCTCTTCTGAATTAGCATAACATTTACTTTTATATTCTGAGTGATTTTACTTCACACTGATTGAACTAAATAGTAAAGTCAACAAAATATCTCCAAGTCAGTATGGGTGGCCTTCAAATCTGTCTACCTCTATTACTGAGTAAAAAATTTTACTTAGAAATAAGTGGGATCTCTGGTAATGTAACACTAGATGGTGCATCACAACGCAATGCTCTTGCTATTTGATGGGAGGAATTTGGGCTATCATTCATTAACATTGTATATATCTACATGTACATGTTATATTTACTGTGCATCATATGGTACAATATATTAAGCAGCTACAGACTACACTGTCCATGCTCAATACCTGGCAGGTCAAATACTGTTTTTTTACTGTATTCATTTGAGTCAGCTCTACTTAGCAATGATACTGTCACTGGACTCGTAGGCTCGCTACTATTTGGTGACAGGGAAACGCTCACCAAATGTATTTTGTTTCTATTAGTTTCAGCTGAGAGCACATGTTGTGGTAACGTGATTATTTCTTTAATGGTACTTCCCTCCGAAGCTGAAACATAGAGAGCAGTATATTACAAAACATCAATCTTCAAAAGAGATGGCATATATTGTAACTAATTGGTAAAAATAATATACTCTGTTTACATTGTGTACATAATGCATAAGTTAGAGCATGAGATATGAAACAAAAGATATCAGCAGTAGCAATAGTCTGTACAGATCTGCACTGACTATAATATCACTATCAGCATCTGCAGTAAAATACACATTCTGCTTCACCCATAGCTCCAAAAGCTAAACAATGAGATAGCTTTAATCAATTCAGTGGAGATGCAGGAAACTGGTCACTTTGCTTTTGGACTGCAGGTGGCTGGGTCGCATAGCTTACTACCATAGATGGACACATAAGTATAACTTCGTTTTTTCGGATATGGTGTACCAGCATTGATGCTATGCACAATACCTATGACCCAACTGTTGCAGTAGCACATTGCACTTGGTGTTGCTTATGGCTGGTTTGATAATATTGAGAACAAGCCTGGGTCCCCATTCTGTATTTAGGCTGTACATTATTCATTTACATGGTTGTTAGTTATTTCTACACAAACATTTCACTTCAAAGATTTATTTTGTTTTCACTACTGTCGAAAATCCTGGCATCTCTGCATGGGAGTTTGCTCCACCTAACGCAGTGGTTGAACCATTATGCTAGTACATGTAAGTACCATGTAGACTTAGGTTTAAACTTGAACCATGGAAATAAAACAGGGTAGATATGTAGGCCTACCTGATCTGATGGTAGAGGATGTTCTAATTCTATTTTTGCAGCACCTGTCTAACCATTCTCTTCTTACAAGCCATTTCAGCATTTCACACCTGCAACACAGAGTAGGATATCAATAGTTTATTTTACACCTTATGCTTCCTTGGTTTACATGTTGTGGCAGTAATAAAGTAGCTTGACTTCAGTATAATTATCAGTATAATTGTGTAGCTATAGACTTGCTTTATATTTTGAGTAAAATAGGTAAAGTCACCTGTAACAAATAAACAACTTTATGCATATCAATCTTCACAAGTTGTGTTCCTAAACTAAGCTACATGATTGTAACAGTGTGAACCAATCTTTATGCAGCAGTAACCCAGACCAGTGTGAACCAGGCTTTAATCACCATCACCAATAGATGTGATTGAATAAGCAGGTTATTATACATGTAAATGACAATGTATAATAATATACATCATAGACTAACCTGTACTGAGTGTTGCTGCAAACATATATTAATGGATTGAATATGAAGGAAGTTTTAGCCAAGAATCCAAGCCAAGTAAAGAGAATGGAGGGTACAGCCTTGGAGTCTCCAAATGATGTCCAAATCGAAATCAAGGCATATGGAAACCAGGCTGTGATGTAGAACACTGTAATAGATTAGAGTTTTTGGATAATATACAATGTATCTACCAAAGGTAGTAAGAAATATCATTATACGGATAGTGTATGACAAGCAGTGCAATAAAAGAAGTATATATACATATTATGTTAACATTGTGTGAGATGGGAGAATATGCACATTTGTCTAGATTTCATTCAATATAATTATATTTCATATCGAGATAAAAAAGAAAGTTATGTCCAAATATTAAAGTGTTATTATAAGATGATATATACTATATTTTACTAATGTGTTCAACTGTAAGTATAGTAAGTGGTTACTCGCATACCAGTGGAGAAGACCATAGTTCTAGCAAGTTGAGATTCAGTCCTACAGTTCTCTCTCTGTAGTCTATCATTATTGTGGGTGACTAGGAGTGACGTCTTTACCTATGTGGTAATGAGTAACATGTTAACATGGGCATTGGCAGGTAGACATTGACTGGTAGATATTGCAGCAACAGACAATTGAGAAACATTGATCAGGTAAGCTCATATGCATGATTGTAACAGAAACTGAAAATAAAGAATTTCATATAAAATGATGGAATAAAGGAAAACAGTGAAGAGAAGTACTGGACTAGACTAAGCAGGTTATGAACTACTGTAGGTACAAAAAGCAATGGATAAGTATGAGGCAATGGCAAAAAGAGCAGGCAAACAGCAAGTAGGTGAAAGGGAGGTGGAGAGCAGGTGAGCAAATCAATAAACAGGTAATTACAGAGCAAGTAAACAAATACACAAAGCATAGACACAAAATAATATATAGAAAATTTTTTACGCATATAAACAAGGGACAAGTAGAGAGCACAATGAAATGGCAACAGAGAATTGGAGATTGACTCACCAATACTTCATGGAATGTTTCATCAGTTATCAGTATGAATGTAGAACAGGTAAATATTGAACAATCAGGTGAAGAGAGCAGAGCAACAGCACAAACAGGGTAAAAACTGCAGAAGTTGACAGATGATGAAAGGAATAAAGTAAATTCTGGACTGAGAAACTTAAAACTAGCAAACAGTGAGAAGGCCAGCAGGGAATGGGTAATAAGGTAATAACAGTAGCACAAAACGTGGAATGTTAATAAACATAGAACAGGTAATAACAGTAAATATAGAACAGGTAACAACAAGGAACAGACAACAACAGTAAAGAGAAAACAGTTAATAACAGTACACCGAAAACATGTAAAAACAGCAAACAGAAAATAGGTAATTACGGTAAACAAAAAACAGGTAATAACGGTAAACAAAAAACAGGTAATAACGGTAAACAGAAAACATGTAATAACAGTAAAGAGAAAACAGGTAATAACAGTAAACAGAAAACATGTAATAACAGTCAACAGAAAACAGCTAAAACAGTAAACAGGTAACAACAGTAAAAAGAAAACAGCTAAAACAGTAAACAGGTAAGAACAGTAAAAAGAAAACAGCTAAAACAGTCAACAGGTAATAACAGTAAAGAGAAAACAGGTAATAACAGTAAAGAAAAAACAGGTAATAACAGTAAACAGAAAACAGGTAATGGCAGTAAACAGGTAATAACAGTCAACAGAAAACAGCGAAAACAGTAAACAGGTAATAACAGTAAACAAGTAATAACAGTAAACAGAAAACAGGTAAAACAGTAAGCAGGTAATAACAGTAAACAAGTAATAACAGAAAACAGCTAAAACAGTAAACAAGTAACAACAGTAAACAGCTAAAACAGTAAACAGGTAAGAACAGTCAACAGGTAATAACAGTAAAGAGAAAACAGGTAATAACAGTAAACAGTAAACAAGTAACAACAGAAAACAGCTAAACCAGTAAACAGGCAATAACAGTAAAGAGAAAACAGGTAATAGCAGTAAAGAAAAAACAGGTAATAACAGTAAACAAGTAATAACAGTCAACAGAAAACAGCTAAAACAGTAAGCAGGTAATAACAGTAAACAAGTAATAACAGAAAACAGCTAAAACAGTAAACAAGTAACAACAGTAAACAGCTAAAACAGTAAACAGGTAAGAACAGTCAACAGGTAATAACAGTAAAGAGAAAACAGGCAATAACAGTAAACAGAAAACATGTAATAACAGTAAAGAGAAAACAGGTAATAACAGTAAACAGTAAACAAGTAATAACAGTAAACAGAAAACAGCTAAACCAGCAAACAGGTAATAACAGTAAAGAGAAAACAGGTAATAACAGTAAAGAGAAAACAGGTAATAACAGTAAACAGTAAACAAGTAATAACAGTAAACAGAAAACAGCTAAACCAGCAAACAGGTAATAACAGTAAAGAGAAAACAGGTAATAACAGTAAAGAGAAAACAGGTAATAACAGTAAACAGTAAACAAGTAACAACAGAAAACAGCTAAACCAGTAAGCAGGCAATAACAGTAAACAGAAAACAGGTAATAACAGTAAACAGAAAACAGGTAATAACAGTAAAGGGAAAACAGTTAATAACAGTAAACAGAAAACAGGTAATAACAGTAAACAGTAAACAAGTAACAACAGAAAACAGCTAAACCAGTAAACAGGCAATAACAGTAAACAGAAAACAGTTAATAACAGTACACCGAAAACATGTAAAAACAGCAAACAGAAAATAGGTAATTACGGTAAACAAAAAACAGGTAATAACGGTAAACAAAAAACAGGTAATAACGGTAAACAGAAAACATGTAATAACAGTAAAGAGAAAACAGGTAATAACAGTAAACAGAAAACATGTAATAACAGTCAACAGAAAACAGCTAAAACAGTAAACAGGTAACAACAGTAAAAAGAAAACAGCTAAAACAGTAAACAGGTAAGAACAGTAAAAAGAAAACAGCTAAAACAGTCAACAGGTAATAACAGTAAAGAGAAAACAGGTAATAACAGTAAAGAGAAAACAGGTAATAACAGTAAACAGAAAACAGGTAATGGCAGTAAACAGGTAATAACAGTCAACAGAAAACAGCGAAAACAGTAAACAGGTAATAACAGTAAACAAGTAATAACAGTAAACAGAAAACAGGTAAAACAGTAAGCAGGTAATAACAGTAAACAAGTAATAACAGAAAACAGCTAAAACAGTAAACAAGTAACAACAGTAAACAGCTAAAACAGTAAACAGGTAAGAACAGTCAACAGGTAATAACAGTAAAGAGAAAACAGGTAATAACAGTAAACAGTAAACAAGTAACAACAGAAAACAGCTAAACCAGTAAACAGGCAATAACAGTAAAGAGAAAACAGGTAATAGCAGTAAAGAAAAAACAGGTAATAACAGTAAACAAGTAATAACAGTCAACAGAAAACAGCTAAAACAGTAAGCAGGTAATAACAGTAAACAAGTAATAACAGAAAACAGCTAAAACAGTAAACAAGTAACAACAGTAAACAGCTAAAACAGTAAACAGGTAAGAACAGTCAACAGGTAATAACAGTAAAGAGAAAACAAGTAATAACAGTAAACAGAAAACAGCTAAACCAGCAAACAGGTAATAACAGTAAAGAGAAAACAGGTAATAACAGTAAAGAGAAAACAGGTAATAACAGTAAACAGTAAACAAGTAATAACAGTAAACAGAAAACAGCTAAACCAGCAAACAGGTAATAACAGTAAAGAGAAAACAGGTAATAACAGTAAAGAGAAAACAGGTAATAACAGTAAACAGTAAACAAGTAACAACAGAAAACAGCTAAACCAGTAAGCAGGCAATAACAGTAAACAGAAAACAGGTAATAACAGTAAACAGAAAACAGGTAATAACAGTAAAGGGAAAACAGTTAATAACAGTAAACAGAAAACAGGTAATAACAGTAAACAGTAAACAAGTAACAACAGAAAACAGCTAAACCAGTAAACAGGCAATAACAGTAAACAGAAAACAGGTAATAACAGTAAACAGAAAACATGTAATAACAGTAAAGAGAAAACAGGTAATAACAGTAAACAAGTAATAACAGAAAACAGAAAGCAGCTAAAGCAGTAACAGGTAAGAACAGTCAACAGGTAATAACAGTCAACAGAAAACATGTAATGGCAGTAAACAGTAAACAAGTATTAACAGTAAACAGAAAACAGGTAATGACAGTAAACAGGTAATAGTAGTAAATAGAAAACAGGTAATAACAGTAAAGAGAAAACAGGTAACAACACGAAATAGGGAACAGGTAAAAGTAGTACACATAGTAAAAATGTGTCAGAGAATAGCATTAAACAGATAGCAAGGAGTAGCAGTAAGAAGCTAATAACTATTGTTTGAACTAGCTTACAGCTCGCAATGATAATACAACAGGAAGAAAGTAGCAACAATAATCAAAGTAGTGTCAAATTAAGAATGTTGTGGAATGAAACACTGCACACCTGATAAAGGGCAGGTAAATAGACTATTTTAATAACTTTACATAACTGATAGTTTATAAGAAATTCTTCCTGGATGTAAAATATACGTAACGGTATTTACCATTCTGTAGATGATGACATTGCAGCACGTAATGATGAAAGCTGGAATGAAGAAGGTGGTGGCAAATAGCACAGTGTTGTAGACTTGGTACCTTGTATCTTTATTAAACCAGTCCAGGGAACAAGACACACGGCCCTCTATAGTGTAGCCTTGCACTCCTAAACAATTATGTAGATGGAGTTATGACCACAAGCTAGAATAAGCAAACAAAATAATACATGCATAAAACAGTCAAAATTAAGCCTGGGATCAGCAGTACACTATATTATTACCAAAGGTAAAAATATTTGCATCTCAAAAGCCAATGTAGATTTTGGTTAGGGGTTTGGAGCTTCCTTTTCTAAGGTTGCTGACCTGGTTTAGTGGCAAGTGTTTTGTTCACTGTGCTAGGTGCCGTGTTTTGTTCACTGTGCTAGGTGCCGTGTTTTGTTCACTGTGCTAGGTGCGGTAGAGGCCTCAGGTTCAAACCCCAGTCAGGGATGGATTGCTTTTATGGATCTGAAATCAAGCCTCTGACCACTCAATAGACAAATTGAAAATCCATTGCATAAACTAACATCATATTATAATGTAGATTTTAAGGTTGTTATCCCCCCTCACTAAGTTCACTGTGACACGAATACTTTCTATTGTATTTTACCTGCTGTGGTGGTCTAAGGTTACATAAAATAATTAATTAGTAATGTCTACATCATACATGTACATGTCTGAATACAGTTCAACACATACATGTAGTACAACGTACAGGTCTAAATTATTCAGCCTACCAAACCCCTGGGATTACGCTGTCTGCCACAACTATAGCTACAAATATTGTCACACAACGAATTAGAAAGCATGTGACCCCACAGTCAAATGCATCAGAGCCTGTAAAATTCAAATATAACCAAAGTGACCAATGGCATTAGTAAATAGTCCTGCATAATTAAAACCCTTATTGGTAAGAAGATACGGACTCAGTTCACCAGGATAAAAAAATACGAATCGCTACAAAGACACAAAATACTATTGTAAGTGCACTAAGTATTCACTAAATAGCAATTTTTTCGACAGAAATAGTTGCATTTGGTATTTCTAAGTTTGAAAATTTTATGACTGATCGCAATGTCCACAAAGTTTAAGAAGATACTTACCTGCAAACGGTAAGACAGCCCAGAACAGTCCATATCCCCAACAGATGACTACCATAGCTCTGACATAGACTGGGATCTTACCCTTATTTGCCATCGACCAGATAGGGTTGCTCATTGTGATGCACCGTTCTATAGCTATGGCTGTGAGATGAGATATGGAGGTAACGCCACACCAGAACATGATCACAGCGTATATCGTACAGCCTGTAAAAGTAACTAGTTGTAACCACGCATTAGTATAAATCACGCCCTGATATATATCATGCACTGCATGTTTTACAATAGTACTATAATTATATTTCATGCACTATTATACATTGATTACGTATAATTATATTACTGTTGGAGATAAGCTTTATTCCAATTTAACACAACATGTCTATTGCTGTTCAAACAATAAATGTCGATTTCAAGACGATAAATTTGATGTGGCTATTTTTGCCACAGTGGCCTTGACTTGAACTCTTCACTATGTTCATGTGTGTATAATTTTGTAGAGCCTGGTAAATCTGAAAAAAAAACCTTCAAGAAATAGGCTTAGGTGATTTTTAAACAGTCTATAGGTACAGTCATATATTATATATGCAGAAGGCATTATGCACATCTCCTACCGCTTGAATAACACCCTTACAATTTAAAAATTGCAATTATAGCGGTACATGAATGAAGAAATCGCTACGGTTAAATCAACACTGTTTGGAACATGCACCACATCAACAGCATCACAGGGAGTGCACTGACTATTACTGGCAACCCATTGACTAGCACCTGCAAAGATGAAGGCGCCCGAGGGGAGCTTTTTTACTTGAGACAGATGCATTGTAAAGTGTCTTTGCGACCTCTTGGACGAACCCAGGCCATCTGACCTCAGTCAGAAGGGTTATTGATCTGGGATTTTGCTTGGCCGGACGAAACCATACCTAGCTTATTAGCACACTTGATTTTTTCGAGCGAATATGGGGATTTTGATTTTGGCCCAGGCCGATGTGTTCGCGACTCTGTAACGGATGTATGCCAGGAAATATTTTCGCACATTGGCTTGGGTCTGAAATTTAGGTCGCAAAGACACTTTGTAGTTGCATCAAATCTGGGCTACCATCCAGCTAAACTCACAATGCATTCACAATGCTATCCCCATCACAAACACGTACAGAATTATAGAGCACGTAGAACAGCAAATATCGGGTTGAAGAGCAGGTAATAAACTTACCTCTTTCTCCGAAAGTCCACCTGTGTTGAAAGCTGTTGATGCTGAACATGCTTCCTCCAACTAAGGCCATAATCGCATCACTAATAGCCAAACTACGTATCAAGTATGTTGTCCTGGAATGAATATGTCGTCTTTTTCGACTGGTGAACAGGACGATGGCCAGTCCATTACCCACAAGTCCAACAGGCGTCATACAAAGTAGCAAACTTCCTGCACATAAATACAATCAATTGGAAGAACGCTAGCTGTAAAATCATAATGACCAGCATAAGTCAAAAAGTATGCTTGGAATTCAAGGATTTAATTATTTTATTGTGATAACTATGAAGCCACAATGGAACAAGAATACTATTTCACACAATTTTAAAATAATCACTATTATTTTTGTGTTAAAATTAAAATCTGTATCAGCATATTTTAGTGCAAACAATCTGCCAGTGGAGATGGAATGAAGTAGATATCAATAACAATATAAAATGATTCTATTTTTGAGTGATAAAGGTGTGAAAGTTGTGGCCATTAGTGTGACAATTATTTATTAATGAGGAAAGAAAAAAGTTAGGATCTTTTTCCAGTAATTATATCCATGCAATCAAGCAAAAACTTTAAGCTGCTTTGAGCCTGATGTCAACGCTAATTAATAGTTCCCAATTAATAGGAATACAATAATATAACCTCAAGGGATCCTTCAGAGGTAGATTGAAGTATCCATCAAATATGGTTTTTAGAGATACTCCCTTTCAATAATGCGTTCAGAATAAGAGTAAGTCCATTAATAGATACTTGAATGTAAGATCGGAAGACTACATCACCATTTCCCATATTGTCATGTATGACTGCTAGTGCAGGCCTAAACCATACACTACATACTGCCATACACAACCAGTGTCCTAAAGTTTGCCTTTCATGAATCATTATCTGAGGAAACTGGCAGTATTCCCCTTCAAATTCAAAGACAAAAACAAAAGTGGCGATTTATTAGTAAAGACTATGGCTGTTCACCAATTTACCATGATAATTAAACAATTTTTTGTCTACTGCATGAATTAGGGCCACTATCCGTTAAAGTTGGATATATGCATATTTATAGAAAATCATTGCATATACCATGCGAGGCCCTTGTAGATAGAAAGGCATCCTCTGTGTACAGGGACCTTATAGAAAGGCTCAGCTGTAAAAACACTGCGAAATGAATTAACTAATGGAAACACTAACGAGTATTAATACCACTCACCTAGTATGTAATCTGTAAAGTACTCTAAGGTAGAAGTATGGGAATCAGTTAAGTTGTAAGATTGTGAGATATTCATAGCTAACTTCTCCCATTTATAACACCAGTAATAGCCAAGACAGCTACAAGTGCAACTGTTATCTTGTTCACCTGCACTCCAGTTTTATACCAACTTGTATATTATGTATCACGGCCTAGGGACTAGATAACCAAGTATATTAGATAATAGATGCAATCAATACACCTATATAATTATACTGTTCTATTAAATGTTACCAGAATAATTTTCATGCATCTATTTATCGATTTAACAACCTATAGAAAAAACGACAAAAAATGTGCATCTAAACTTTTCCACAATGGAAAAATTAAACATGTTCAGAGAAAGGGAAGAGGCTGTGAGTGTGCTACTGCTGACAACTTGCTGCATGGATATTGTCATATTATATGCTATAACATGCTTACATTTTTATTTCTCAATGGAAAGGTAGGTCAGGCTGATCTCACCACTGCAAGGATACCATAATTATATGGAAATCATGTAATAATTAGTATATAGTCAGTATTAATCAGGGAAATATTTCAGAATGTCTGCATTATTACAACAGCTACCAAATTAATTTCACTTATTGAGATAGCAATACCATCACACAAATTCCTATATTCTCTGTTACAAGTACATGTCACTTCATCAGTCATGTACATCTTACATGTATGTTATTGCCATCATATACAGCACATGCATATAACATTATGGTAATTTTTATAATATGGAACAAAATCCAAACACACTAAAACCACTGTTACAGAATCTAGAAGGGTTTGAGAGCATAAAAATTTTTTCTTCAACCCCTGTTATGAATGTTGGCCACAAACCAACCTCGCTACCTCAAGCTTGTAATGTCATACAGAGCTCACAGATGTTGATGACATCATAGGACTACTTCTTTGCTGCAGCAGTGTTAGCTTTATCAACACATTCCTTGAATTGTTTTACTTCCTTTTGGCACTTCCTCCAGTCTTTAGCCTCAGCATAGCACTCCTGTATAGCCCAATGTTTCTCTAGACACCCCATGCTCTTTAGCCTGGCCTCTACAGGGTCAAGGTCATTGTCATCTACCTGTTATATACAGATATACTAGGTCTACCAATACTGCTATCTACGCTGCATGTACATGTATAATCTATAGGTCTTAGGAGCCATCAGTTATGAGCTAATATTATAATAGGACCTACAATCTACAGCTAGAATAATAAAAGTAACATTTTTTGAAAATTTGTCACTATTTTTCTCGCACAAGTAAAATAAATAAACCAGCTCTATTATTGCTTTGTGGTAGAACTAGTAAGTATTACCAGTCCACATGAACGAAAGATATTCAATACTTGCAGCAAGTACATATATATATAATACATTGTCAGTGAAGAGTATGAAAATTTGGAAAATTTCAACTGAAGATGTCCAATTATAAGACACTGCTTTGAAACTTCCATTCCCAGCATAAACATATAACTCACTAATTTAGCTAGAGCCAAAATAAATTCCATCTAACAGATGTACTACAAGCCCTCTGTAACAACCTACCACATTGCCTTGAGAAGTTGCTGCCCCTACATCTGTCATAGTGCAGTGACGATACTAGCGAACCTATAAGTTGTCTCACAGAAACTGCCGGGTATGACCTTCTTATTGTGTGCACAGACTAGGAGAGCTTGATCGAGCATATGAAGGCTGACACCTGACTGTCTTCTGCTGCTAGTGGCGTACAGACTGGAAAGGAGAGTTTAGTAGTTAGTAACCAAATGGCAGTAGAGGACACTAACCAACACTATGAACAAAAATATTCCTGCATAAAATGGTAGGAGATATATTCAGGGCTGTAACAGCTATTTTTGGCTGAGGGGGACAAAAAGCCAGGTTAGAGTATTCGAGCTGCCGAAACTGTTACTAAAAATAGCCCAATATAATTTCTATCAGATCCAATCAAATATGCAGGATCACAAGATGCTTATAATGCTGACCATAAATTTCTAATCATTGTACTCAAAGTTCAATTTTAAGAGACTGCAAGTATTGGTACTCCAGCAAAATTCCTGGGGAGCAAATGTGCACCTCGCTCCCCTAGTTGTTACAGCCCTAGATATAGTTGTTACAACCCTGGATATATCGGGCACCAGGAGTTACGTTAGATACTATAGAAAATTATATTATGTGTACATCATATAGAGGCATAGGCCAACTATGAGATACTGAGAAAAACGCAATAAAATAGTTTTTGCTTTGCTTGATTTATACTGCCAAGCAGGTGGTGTGAACTTTGTCAGTTTGAATGAGCTGTTGGTCAGTAATCGGTGTGCTGACCTTTAAAACACTGCGGTGTATCTAGGCACACTGTACGCACAATTGACCAATTACTAGTATATAAACTAAAATTCCACAAGATATAAAATAAAACTCACTTTGATAGTAAAACACAGTAGGCCTAAGCAGCCAATATATATACGTACTACATACAAACAGTCAGTGGTCTGTTATTACCTAGGTACATATAATTCGTATACACATGGAACAACAAATTTACCTCTTACAGCCGGTTCTGTTCACTATTGTATATTTAGTACCGTCAAGATGGAAAGAATTTTCAGAACTACAAGCTGTAAGGAGAGAT
The DNA here is from genome assembly GCA_935421135.1 of Bugulina stolonifera. NCBI lineage: Eukaryota > Metazoa > Bryozoa > Gymnolaemata > Cheilostomatida > Bugulidae > Bugulina > Bugulina stolonifera. The sequence goes on from OW285191.1 coordinate 14,802,638, forward strand.
TTAGTCAGGTTGAACTCCTCCTAGAAATAGAGATATTATTAGGCTATTTATTAGTTACTGCAAATAAAAATAACAACAAATACATAGATGTACATGTAGATACGATATCATATGCCATAAAGCATGTTAACGCAACCTATTCATTAATGTGAATAAAATGAACTTGTAACAACATTTTAACATTTTTAGCTTACAACTTGTAAGTATTCATTTTGAAAGTTTAGATGCAGATATTACTACTTGGTCTGAAAATCAGTCCTACATTGACAGTATTTATTATTTCAATCACAAGTAAAGCATTGCTAGATGTTGCAAAGATAGTATATATTATAGTACAATGGGTACCTGTGTAATATGAAATACTTCGCCGAAACTATGAATTGGTTCTCCTTGAAGAGAAAGAAGGAGCACACTGTCAACAGTAGATGTCGGATTTATCAGGTAATCTAAAAATAATGCGACTGAATATAATAATGCTATAGCAACACTTTCACCAGTACTAAATTAGTAGCCACACTATGCTAGCTAAATACATTAGACCTAACAGTACATGTATGTTGGGAGATGCTTTAATATATTTCACAGCAAAAGGAACATATACTAATTGACAAAATGGTGACCGGCCACAGCAAATGCAACTAATAGGGTGATGAAATCGATGTACTACAATGATGTACCTTTAACCAAGGAGCACCAGGTAGAATAAGAATTAATACAATGATCTTCCATTCACAGGTTTCCTAAAATTACAAAAGAACAGCAATCGTGAATGTGAGCAACATCAGCATACACAACTGCAAAGAGTAGATGATCCACGGGGGAATGATTCATAACTAGACTCGTGATAAATCACAGTAAAACCGACTTGTGTAAAGTGCATAAAAGCACTCATGACATTCCCAGTTAGCTCTCTAGAGAGGACAGAATACTCACTACTCGTACTATTTACAGTTTTCCAACAACAGCCATTTTTGGAGACGAGGATGGAGCAATCAAATGCCATCCCTTTATAATCTTGATTGTGTCAATATATAATATTAAAGAGTATGTTGGTAGATGACCGCACTGAGGGGTCCCTTGAGAACAGAAAACATGTACAGCAAATCCCCAGACATCTAAATGAGGAGGGTGAATGTCACTAAAGGCTATATAAGTCTCATAAGAATTAGACAACGCTGTCGATGCTACATTGATCGATTTACCAGGCTAATGATTTGCAACCAGGATCTGACATCCCAATTTCCACTTTCAGTGAAGACAAAAGGAATGTTTGTCCTTCGTTGAGCACAGTCAAACAACTCCAAATTCTGTTGTTAGAGTTGAAGGTAGAAGTCTGAAAATATGTTTAAGATTGAGAAATTGTCAAGTTAGGGCCGATCCTGCTCATGGTCCGATGTGTGCATAAGTTATTATGCAGCTAGACTAGATGCTCCAGGTACTCATTTCTCCCATGCAACTAGGCTCGGAGACACCTTGTCGGTCCTATAGGTTTGTATAAAAGATTCAGCGCACATAACTAGATAGAATGTACTCTATTGCAGTCTAAAAGATAGCTCATTAAAGAACTCGGGAGCCTTTAATACAAAACTGGTTGTGTTCACAGTCTGAGGAACTGATAGGCCAGCAGCGTACAAATAGTAATCCCCCAATTCTTTAATTAATTCCAAAAATTAGGATGTGCAATAACCTTGCTAGTTGGACGCATGACGTCTATGCAGGGGGGTAACTTTCCTGAAAAAGTTGAGGCGGCCAAAATTGGACTGGCTAACAGTAGCGGTGTGGGGAGGGTGCGTGCGGGATGGGGGAAGAAGGAGGGTGGGGCACCTCCCACAAGAAAGTTTTTGAAAATTCACTCAAAAACAGCCATTTTGATGCATATTTGAGCTATATGTGATGGTACAAAAGTACAAAATGTTGCATAGTAATCTGCAAATAGTAAACTTCAAATTAGTATACTGCAAAATAGTGCTTCTCTGTTTGGCTTGGCCATGACGTATACCATTGTAGTCCTTTACATCATTACATGACTTAGGCCTAAAAATGTACACACATTAATAAGAGGGGAAACAGTGCAAATTTAGTTGATGGATAGAGATGGAGAGTGGTATTCTAGGGTTCCCAAACCCTGAAGAACAGTGTTCGAAGTGGAACAAATGATATGGGTGGGAACACTGTGCATGCAATCTTAGGGCATTTCCTATTGTTGAATACAGAATTACAGATGCAGTGATCATATCTTACAGATGAGATTAGTATTGTCACTGTATAGCTAACAAATTGAGTGAATTACTAAAATGAAAAAAGATTGTCCCGCAGTGGGATTCGAACTCGTGTCTCTATGCATGAAGACCAAGCACGCTACCAATTACGCTATCAAACCAGCAGTGGCTTCACACAATAATTAGCCATGAATATAATTATACACATAGTAGCATCATTTTCATTAGAGTATGTCTATTTCATGTGGGGCACGGTATCTATGCCTTCCGATATTAGCTTAATTTTTTCTTCTTTTAACAAAAAGTTCAGGCGGCTAGGGCCGCCTGAGCCGCCTAGATAGTTACGGCCATGCTATGAACACATTTTGTGGAACCTGGACTCATTTATTTATTACAGTGACCTGTGCTTTTAATCCAGCCAATAAATAGTTTATTTGATTTTGCTTAGGCCTCCAAGCATTGTTTACATTTCTAGGGAGTTGTCATCTTTTATGTTCCAAACTTTTTAGTAAACTTCATTCTGCTAAATGTATGAAAGTTGGTCTCACAATGTAATAGAAAGAATAGGCAATATGTAGATAAAAAGTCTGGGTCCATTTCATCAATCTAATAAAATTAGGCCTGGTAGTTCACCTAAAGATAAATGACAAAAATACAATAATACATCCACCTATAACTATTTAAACCATCTATGCAATTTAGTCCAAGAGTTAGAGCACAGAGCATTTTTTACTATCAACTATGCCATTTGTACAGTCATTATTCAGCAACTATCCTGAAAAATTGTCCTTAAACATGTTCGACTACCTTTTAATATTTTTTTCAACTCATTTTTACAAAATTTCTATTCAATAGAAAGTTTGTAAAAATCAAAATCAAATGAGGTATGAGTCGAAAAAGAAAGTTTTTTGTTGGTCACCCTGATAAAGTTTAAATAAACAAACGGCAGACACCTAATAACAATACCTTACGAGTTGATCAGTAGTGCAGCTCACTCGTTACTCACTCGTCGTTGATAGAACATTCTATTATCACAAATTGTGCAAGTTGAATGCCTCATTACTAACAGTGTGCTACAGTGAAAAGGTCAATAATACAGCGTATCGCTGATTTACTTTTATTCGGGATAGCCAATTCTTATATCTCGGATTGTTCGAGGGAGAAAACTATTATGGTATACATTGGTTGTGGCAGAAATTGATGTTAGTTCGCCTCTGGCTGCAGCTCTGGTTGTCATGGTTGTTTGCGAGCGGCTTTCAACAATTTCATTGTAACTAGAGGATAGTGTATTGTGGCTCTCTTCATCTTGGAGAATTTTGTGAAGTAAAGTCATTCGATGATTTCGTCTCCTACACTCGAGGGGTACTAGTCCAAGAAGATTTTTGGCTGCAGTGACACTTTCACGTCCCTTTAGATTACTGATGAAGCGAACTGCTTTACACTGAATCCTTTCTATGTATTCAATGGTCTGCTTACTTGTTGGATCCCACACGGTGTCTGCATACTCCAGGATTGGTCTACACAAACTAGTGTATGCAAGTAATCGACTTTTGGTCGGTGCACAGTGTAGAGTATGTTTGATAGCTCCCAGTATTCTGCTTGCTTTGACTGTTTTTTGAGCGATGTGTTGATCAAACTTCAAATCCTGTTGTAGGGTTATCCCAAGATAACGAGTTTTATCAGTCCAAGGAATCACAGTAGTACCTAGTCTGTATGCTGGTAGTTGCGCACCGACATTGAAAGCCATCGCATGGCATTTGGATGCATTAAAAGGCATTTTCCATCTTTGGGACCATTCTTGTACAGCATCAATGTTTTTCTGAAACTCCATGGATTCCTGATCATTGTTCACTTCTTGGTATAGGAGTGTATCGTCCGCGTAGAGACTGACATTACAAGTTACTGTGTTTGGCAAGTCATTTATATATACTAAGAAGAGGGTGGGTCCTAGGACTGAACCCTGGGGCACCCCAGACGTTACAGCGAAAATACCTGAGCTATGTCCCTTCAGTACCACTCTTTGTTTTCGTCTGGTAATAAAGTCTTGAATCCAGTTTATAAGGGTTGGATCCAAGTCGGGGATCGTTCTTAGCTTCTGTAGTAGCAGACTGTGTGGCACCTTATCGAAAGCTTTTTTGAAGTCCAATATAAGGGCATGTGTTGTTTTGTTTTGTTCCATAGATTTTGCTAGGTCATGATAGGTGGCACACAGCTGAGTTTCGCAAGACATACCTCTCCGGAACCCATGTTGTCTGTTATGGAGGAAGCTGTCAAGTTTCTTATTAATGTGGTGCAGAACAATATGCTCTAGAATTTTACACGGTATAGATGTTAAAGAGATGGGCCTATAGTTTGACACTTGGCTAGGTTCGCCTCCCTTGTGAATCGGGGTTACATGAGCCATTTTCCATTGATCTGGTAGTCGTCCAGATTTTATGGAGGCACGAAAAATATGGCTGAGGCATGTAGTAGTGGTTAGGATGTCCACCATGAGGTCTGGCTTTCGGATCCTATCAGGTCCTGGAGATTTCCCATTCCCTAATGAAACAATAAGTTTAGCTACACCCTCCTCTGTTATCTCTACACTTTCATCTGGAGCGTCCAGTGGTGGAATTTCATTAATACTGTGGTCTTGGCAGAACTGTTGTTGGAAAAAGTTGTTCAATAGATCAGCACATTCTTCTGGGTCATCTGTGGTTTGGGTGTCATTTGTTTGGAGGCTCATGGGTAGCAAATTTTAATTAATTACGTTTTATTATAATAATGTAACTACAGATTCAGAGTTTGAATTCACATTCGAAAGTTCTTTAGATATTTACAAGTACAAACTTGTTTGAATTAAAAAAAATACTGAGTGATGTCCTTGAAGGTTCATGTTAGCCTTCAACATTGTACACCATGCGGTTCACCGACATCTGGACACCCGTAAAGTGGACACACCACAAACTGGACACTCTACATACTGGACACCCACAAACTGGACACCCTACAAACTGGACACCCTGCAAACTGGACACCCTGAAAAAACTGGACACCCTGCAAATACTCATTCACTATTGAAGTAAGTAAGTTTTTTATAGTAAAATATAGTTTAAAAGGTCACATTCTACATCATTACGTTATAAATTTCAGAAAATATTTTTTTAAATTAAATTGAATACACTTCAAAATATTGTGATACAAGATATCTTATAAAAACTGGACACCCTCTCCAAAAATCAATGTATCTACACTTTATAGAAATATTTATGACTAGACCTATTCAACACTTATCAATCTACATTTCCAAAGCAAATTTTTATTTTTGAAATTTAAACTTTGAATTTTATAATCAAAATTTTATTTTCACTCATTAACAACTTGCCTCAAAGATTTTCAACCTTCTAAAGTGTCCTACATATCTTTGAAAAACTGGACACCCTCTTCAAAAATCCATGTATCTACACTTTGTGGAAATATTTATGGCTAGACCTATTCAACAGTAATCAATCTACATTTCCAAAACAAATTTTTATTTTTGAAATTTAAACTTTAAATTTTATAACCAAAATTCTATTTTTACTCATGAACAACTTGCCTCAAAGATTTTCGACCTTCTAAAGGGTACGAGATGTTTTCAAAAGCTCGAAACCCTGAACTTTTCTACGCTCCTGTCGATGTAGTCTTGCCTCACATTGATAGTTGTCCTCTCCCAATACCACTGGAGCAGACAACTTCCAATTGTTAACTACTATCTAGCAATTATATTTATGATCAGTTTTACATCCTGTACATGTACAATGTACATTAAGAATTATTTTTGTGCAATAATGTAGATATGTAGTGTAGGCATAGCATAGCATATGATGTGCAGCAATATAGCATAACAATAGCATCATTCTGCCTCTAACCTTTGTACTAATTAATAATATCAATTTATAGTCTTGTTGTTCCAATCTTTGTGGCAAACATTACTTGCTGTCCTTACTGTAATTATTGGCTATTCCTTTTGCATGCTTGATATTTTGGCTTCTACATTGTATGAATTTTTTATCAAATAATTAACATTGATTTTTATCACACTGATCATCATGTGGGTGATCAACAATATTGTTATTTGGACACTATACTTTCTTCTGTTGATCAATACAATAATATGGCTGTTCCCATCAAAAACACACCTGTATTCTATATTATTGTATATAGACATACTGCATCAGTATAGTCGCATGCTCAGGAGTTATCCTCTCTTTTCTAATACTAGTAACATGATACATAATCAGCCTGTACTTTACTACTTACACCAAACAGTATTAGCTTGCTCCTTTTGTCTGTGATGCAGCAACGCTGCCCAGAATTTCATCTTATATTGTAATGCACAGTATGTACTCGTATGTTTGCTGTCCACTAGATAAAATATTGTAGTGATTTCAGACAATCAATTTACTGCATGTTCCATATGTTTCCACTTATTGTACAATTGTTTGTATAATTAGTAGTATTGTAATGGTTTCTGGAAATTCGTGCGGTCGTCCTTGGACGACTACCGACCCAAAACTGAAGTGCCTATGAGTGGTGCTAGGCCTTCTCATTACATGAAAGATCGAGCGGTCTCAGTAGCCCAATAACTACCAGAGACGACCCATCTGGTCCCAAGTCTGACCTTCAGACTATACGTTGAAAGAGAGTGATCTGACCTAGTAGGCAGTTCGCTAAGCGAATGACCTGACAAAAGGAAGTGAAAGTCTCTGTATCAAGTATAGATGTGTCTTTATTGAAAGCCAAGTGAAGACTGAGACAATGAACAGTGAAACAATGCCCTTTATATAGTATAAGGACTTCCGCCCGACGTAGTGTTGGGAAAAGACGACATAGGGTCGTCCGGAAGTTGCGCAACAACATGGCCGCCGGAAGCCCGACGGCCGACCCAAAATGGGTCGGGTTTTACAAAAGTTGCTTATAATGATCCAATTCATGTACAAAATGAATATCAAGTAATTCTGAGAGGTCGGGCCTCTGTACATGTGTATAAAAGGCACTAAAAGACTTAGTAATTATCATACATGAACGTACATCAGTATGTAACGAAGTAGAGTGAGTATAAACACATAGATACACGTATATAGACAATAAATGAATGGTTTAGACATGCAATGCAGTTGAGTATAAGTATACGAACAGTTAGTTATGAGAGTAGGAGTGTTAGCTGAGTAGCGCTGTGACAACTACTAGGCACTTAAGGTGCTGCAGGGTTGGTTCCGGTAGCTGGAGTCGTATACAAATGTCCTGTACCATCACAGTATTCTAGTACATAGACTTTTTTCATCTTATATTGAATTTAAACAGGATAAAGTTCTGAAAATACACATGCACAACATTTATAATTATTAGAATGTGACTTCACTGCCTGTCTATATTAGACTAGTAGTGTTATATAACCATTTAACTGACTATGACATGTTCATGCATATCTAACAAAAAATAATTGCTTTTTGCCATATTCTTTGCAAGGAAACTTATTCTTATATTTACTGTTATGCCTTGCAGCATTAAAATACGTGAGAAATAGGGCGAACGACTTGGTGTGCAGACAGCTTGAGACTAAAACATACTGATACACTATAGCTTGTACACACAAAGGCCTTGACTTCATATTCCAGTGCCTGTTGCAAAGTTATCCTTTCCCCCCCCTTAGTACAATAACATAATTATGGCAATGCTGCTCGGCTTCTACTCAAATACAACCTTTTTTGCAATCCATTGCTAAAATTATGACCCTCAGGAGTTATTAATCAGAAAAAGAAGTTATCTTCTCACAATTTTAAAATTGAGAAAGCACAACTCCTTACTGGCCATGTTTTTCTTAATGTGTTAAACTTACATGTAGCAGCTAACATTGCTGCAAGCTCAAATTATCATACAGAAATTTGTGCTGTTATTTCATGCCAATTAACAGAAGGACTACATAGTTTATGATATTATGCTTTAGTAATTCTCTCCCCACAATGATGAATGATATTAATACTTGTACGTACATGTATGTCAATAAGTGTTGTATTAGATACTGCTGTTCTGTATGAATGAAATTTGTACATTTACTAAATCTTTATAAATTGCAACATATCAAGCACAATTGTTCTAAACCTGCCAAGGTACTATGGGAAGAAATCTACCTTGAACTGGTCACCTAACTAATGTAGGCTAACCACCAAAGTGTAAGCAGCGACACCAGTGGGAGGAGTGCCCCAGCTAGCCTGCTTGCTGAACGAAAACTTTGCTAGACCATGAGATGCAAGGGCTGTCTAACGTAGGGCATAATATGCCAGCATCTTCTAGCATAGGCACCGACATTGCATTAAAAACATTGAGTCCTAGTAGTAGTCTTACTCAACTCTAAAATTGGACTTGGAACCCACGTCCAATGCTAGCATTAAATATGTAGAATAAGATAGCATAATATATACAAAGATATGTCACTTTATAGTACCTGGTAATTCAAACTGTAGTAGATAGCTAAATAAAGCACCTCCTACAGTGAATCTGCTCCGTCTTAATACTGAGATTGAGTGTGGCCAGACTGGAACATGGGTAAACTAGTATTATAATAATATCCGCAAACTTCTAGTAGAGCAAAATGTATAACATATGAACAGTACAAGAATTTGCAGTATTGAACTACTTAGCAATATACAGTATCAGAAGATACAAGAATATAGAACACGACTCAAGATGCTGTTAGGTTCTACCAGAAATTAAATTATAGTTCACATGTTAGAACATGATAGGTTAACATTTACAACATGCATAAGAATATAAAAATATTATATTATACAATTATCCGCATGGAACAAGGTAAGTCTTCAGTGTTCGATGAGTGATTAATGCTTATTAGTAGGGTTGGTGAAGGCTAAATAATTCCTACTAATAAATGTAGGCTAGCTTCATTTAAAAGGTTCCATCTTAGGCTTCAATATTAACCGCATGCCAATAATGTAAAAACTGTATAAGGCGATCGCTTTTCTGCTTTCAAATCAATTGTTGCTTGGAGACACATCTACTAAGAAGAAGCATTGGAGTTGTCTTTTCTAGAATAGTGCACTTCCAGCTTTTGGTCCCGTTGGACTGGGTAGCCCAAAGTGCCTAAACTAGCATCGATCATACTTCTTGTTTTCTGGACTTAATCTTCGCCAGAATAAAAATGGAAAATACATGTATATAATTATACTCATGAGGACTCTAGTTAATAAGCAATAATTCTGACCTACGGGTTGCACACACATCATAATCAACAATGCTATCACTGCTCAGTTTATGTAACAAGGAAGCAGGTCGAATAGACCACTCTTGGACCCTTCCCACACCCTGAAACATACTGAAACATTACATCATGATGACCTGTAGGTCCGAGTTGCTCTTGACATTTATGACTTCATAGGTATGACCCTACCCTAGTTGCTTTGGCCTTCGGCTCCATGAGGAACCAAGGCTAAGATATTCATAGACTAGTAAACACCATGAAGTTTATATAGAGCAAAATAAAACGTCTTCATTGGAGTCTAAGTAGCAACATCATGGACATACAATGTACGAGTATTATACACATGTAGCAAAATGTTTTCACTTATAGACAAAATCCAGTTACATCTTGTGAGGGGTTAACCAAAGGTCAGTCCCACACAAATTAAAAAATTATACATCATTTCAAAGCCATAAATAATTGCTATTAAAAATCGTGATAGATCGTGTATGTACATCATGGGAAAAATATAATTAAATGGTCTTAACTACATGTACATGTACATGTATATTTAACACAATTACATGTAGCTGCCCATCGGTCCTGCACAATACTCGGGTCCAAGGAGCATCGGGAGGGATGACCCATTTATGATAACATACCCAAAAGTCCGATATTAAAACATCGACCCTACATATAAATAAGTCGGGTGTAGACATAATATATATAAACACATCTTAATGTAATACATGTATATATATACTGTATATACCTGACCTTCGACCTCGACACAATGCACTCTAGAGATAACATATCCAAAGACAGACATTACACACGATTATACACAAAGATAACGATAATGAATGTCAGCCATTGTCCTCGGGTGACTCCTCAGCATCACCTCACCATCTCATCGTCTATTTTATTGTGCAATGCTTCTACAAAATTGTTTGATCAAAGACTATAAAATGATAAAATGTGTACATGTACAATGTAGCTGTGACCATACATTTACATACCATACTAGTTGCATGGGGGGGGGGGGGGGGGGGGGGTGGGGAAGTTGAGTGGTCAAGGTGTAGACTGCTTCACAAGCTTATTAGCCTAGAAAACGCAGGTTCAACTGCTTCTCAAATGATCTTGCTGGTGTACACTATATGTACAGCTACCAAATAACAATACAACATAACTTTGTAGTCTTTCTCTTCATTTGAATGAAACCACAGCTCCCATTTGTACATGTACATGGTAATTTGAACTTGCAGCAATGTTAGCTGCTACATGTAAGTTGAACACATGAGAAAAACATGACTAATAAGAAGTTGTCCTCTCTCAATTTTAAAATTGTGAGACGGCAACTTCTTATTCCGATCAATAACTTATGAGGTTCATGATTTTAGCAATGGATTGCAAATCAGGTTGTATTTGATTAGAAGCCAAGCTGCATTGCCATAATCACATGTATGTTATTGCATTCCATTAATAACGCGGGGTGGGGGAGGATAACTTTACAACAGACACTTGAATACAAGTGAACGCCTTTTTGTGTACAAGTTACAGCGTAGCAGTATTTCTTAGTCTCAGACTGTCTGCACATCTAGTTGTTGGCTCCATTCTTATACGTATACAGTAAATACAAGAATACATTTCGTTGCAAACGATATAGCAAGAAACACTTACTTTTTGTTAGATATAAATGTACATATGCACATATGACATGTCATAGTCAGCTAAAAAGTTATAACACTACTAGTAGCCCATTATAATTATATAGTCTATATTAGTCTGAAGTCATATCCTAATGATGATAAATACATGTATTATGCATGCGCCTTTTCAAAACTTTATCTAGTTTATATGATGTATCTTCTATCTAGTTTAAATTCAACATAAGATAAAACAAGTCTATACACTGTCCATTGTCAAATTAAGTTTCTTATGTACAATGTATAATTGAAATGACACAAGAGGTACAACAGTGGTCTATCGTGTCTCCTTACTCTACATCCGTTAGTAAGAGATGTGACTGACTACAATGACTATCATGTTGTGATTAAAATGACCAACAGGTCTGATTCGTTACTCTTGTGCTTTATGTGCGGATAGGTAGGACCTCGTTAGCTACCCTAGTTGCTCTGGCTTTCAGTTCTGTTCTGTATTTTCAGAACTTTATCTTGTTTAAATTCAATATAAGATGAAAAAAGTCTATGTACTAGAATACTACTAATTATACAAACAATTGTACATTAAGTGGAAACATATGGAACATGCAGTAAATTGATTTTCTGAAATCACTACAATATTTTATCTAGTGGACAGCAAACATACGAGTACGATACTGTGCAGTACAATATAAGATGAAATTCTGGGCAGCGTTGCTGCATCACAGACAAAAGGAGCAAGCTAATACTGTTTGGTGTAAGTAGTAAAGTACAGGCTGATTATGTATCATGTTACTAGTATTAGAAAAAAGAGGATAACTCATGAGCATGCGGCTACACTGATGCAGTATGTCTATATACAATAATATGGAATACAGGTGCGTTTTTTAATTGGAACAGCCATATTATTGTATTGATCAACAGAAGAAAGTATAGTGTCCAAATAACAATATTGTTGATCACCCACATGATGATCAGTGTGATAAAAATCAATGTTAATTATTTGATAAAAAATTCATACAATGTAGAAGCCAAAATATCAAGCATGCAACAGGAATAGCCAATAATTACAGTAAGGACAGCAAGTAATGTTTGCCACAAAGATTGGAACAACAAGACTATAAATTGATATTATTAATTAGTACAAAGGTTAGAGGCAGAATGATGCTATTGTTATGCTATATTGCTGCACATCATATGCTATGCCTACACTACATATCTATATCATTGCACAAAAATAATTCTTAATGTACGCTGTACATGTACATGGTTGTACAGGATGTAAAACTGATCATAAATATAATTGCTACATAGTAGTTAACAATTGGAAGTTGTCTGCTCCAATGGTATTGGGAGAGGACAACTATCAATGTGAGGCAAGACTACATCGACAGGAGCGTATAAAAGTTCAGAGTTTCGAGTTTTTGAAGACATCTCGTACCCTTTGGAAGGTCGAAAATCTGTCAGGCAAGTTATTAATGGGTAAAAATAGAATTTTGATTATAAAATTTGAAGTTTAAATTTCAAAAATAAAAATTTGTTTTGGAAATGTAGATTGATAACTGTTGAATAGGTCTAGCCATAAATATTTCCATAAAATGTAGATACATGGATTTTTGGAGAGGGTGTCCAGTTTTTCAAAGATATGTCGGACACTTTGAAAGGTCGAAAATCTTTGAGGCAAGTTGTTAATGGGTGGAAATAAAATTTTGATTATAAAATTCAAAGTTTAAATTTCAAAAATAAAAATTTGCTTTGGAAATGTAGATTTATAAGTGTTGAATAGGTCTAGCTATAAATATTTTCCAAAAGTGTAGATACATGGATTTTTGGAGAGGGTGTCCAGTTTTTCAAAGATATGTCGGACACTTTGGAAGGTCGGAAATCTTTGAGGCAAGCTGTTAATGAGTGAAAATAGAACCTTGATTATAAAATTCAAAGTTTAAATTTCAAAAATAAAAATTTGCTTTGGAAATGTAGATTGATAAGTGTTGATTAGGTCTAGCCATAAATATTTCCATAAAGTGTAGATACATGGATTTTTGGAGAGGGTGTCCAGTTTTTAAAAGATATCTTGTACCACAATATTTTGAAGTGTTTTCAATTTAATTTAAAAAAATATTTTTTGAAATTTATTATGTAATGATGTAGAATGAGACCTTTTAAACTATATTTTACTATAAAAAATTTACTTACTTCAATAGTGAATGAGTATTTGCAGGGTGTCCAGTTTGTGGGTGTCCAGTTTGGAGGGTGTCCAGATGTCGCCCTCCCCACCAATGCCGCGAACATATAAGGGCGTACTTAAGATAACCCGTTATGCCGGAGAGGTATTGATCCTAGGTTATTTCATCAATTGCGGAGTTGTCTTTTTCACCATAATACTGCTAACTTTGAATACTGTACAGTGTACATCATCTATGTAAGATGTTACAACTACCATCATATTGATATCACTATGAGTGTTAGCTCCTGGTCACTGGAGGAGGAAAACCCCTACTACTTTCACCCAACAGAACTTTAACCAATGAAGAAAAATTACTCGAATGAAATACTTAGGATTTATTTATCAGCTTGAAGAATATATAGTGTAATACAGTAGCTACAAGACAACTTTTTGAAGTAGTAACCTCACTTTAAGACGACAGGCAATTGCTAACAACCAGGATGACAACATTGTGTGATTAAATGAAGTAAAATAGCATTGGAATTAAGATAACCATATTAACAAAACTCTTAATTTCAGTCTCAAACTCTAAAAAAAATATTATGATAAATTTATAGAAGTATGTATGATAAGACGTAGCAATGTTGAATTAGAATTTTTGACAGAAAAAATAAATAAATTTTTGGTGGTGATAAGACAAAATGCTACAATAAGTTCACTTCAAACCAAAACATTTACTGTAATGTATAACAATTATTACAGTGATACTTTGAGAGCTTGTGATATTAATAGGTCTGCGATGGTATTACATAACCCATAATATTTCGATATCTTAACTGACTAAAGCATGGTATTTAAGAAGAGATAGTTGATATGTAAAATCAGCAATATGAAGAGTAATGTAGAACAAGCAATCAATGTCTAATAGAATAATTATACCAAGATAACACAATCACATATACGCTTGTATATGTATGTATATATTATTACAGTGCTACAATAAGTATACAGAAGTACTCCCTTGTCTAACTGAATTACTGTCAACTAGATGGCTCAGTGTGATTGGTTTCGGTGGTTAGAGCTAGTAATGATGTTCCTAGTATAGATGATGTTCTGGAAGGTTCTAAAGGAGAGATGGTGATGATTGGTTCTCATTACTGACTGCCAGATTATTACACATCTACCACCATCTTCTTATGTATATCCATACTTCCAACGACCTGAGGACATAGAGTAGTGTATACACATAGCAGAGTATAGCCTGCACAATGCCTGGTGTGTGTTATATACCCAGGTAGTCCTCTACATTTACCAATTACTAGATTATTAGCTGAAGATAACATTTTCAAGTTTTTAAAAAAGGCTATCTTTATCACAACATGAAAGTGGAACTTTAAAGCCAATAAATAAATAGACTTGCAGCACTAACTAACTGTATGTACCACTGGTATGAAACTAACAGTATGGCAGGGAGTACTGACCGTGTAAACACCATGAATACAAAAACAATAACTTACTTCACAGAATTCTTCGAATGAAATCTTTCCGTCACCATCTTTGTCGGCAAATATTATAGTCTTGTCGACGATCTGTTGAAGTTGTGTGTCTTTGAGATTAGTACCCACCATCATTTTCAGGACTTGAAACAGCTCGCCATTTGATATGTAGCCATCTTTATCCATATCATAAATTCTAAATGCGACTGTAAACAACATCAAGATTTGAGACAGGCATGCCAATATTATAATTAATAAGTAAATAATTATATACTGAGATTGGCATGTAACTAATGTACATATTGAAATAATATATGTAGTAAGTATATGCCACATGTGTACAGGCTCCATGTACACTGCAATAGTTGAGTACATGTACATGTATATCCAAATTAGCAAGTACATTTGCATTGCAGTCTGTAAGTAGGTCTCCAAGTACGCACTATAATAACATGGTTTGTGTGTTATCTCACAGGTTCCATAAATGCTTACAGTATTTGGTAAAATATAGCATGTACAAACTGCTGATCTATATACAAACTTATACACAAAGTTATAATATAATATAACGCAATACAACACAAGATAATATAACATAATACAATACAGTACAATAATATACATGTATAATATAGTATATTAAATATGATATTATATTGAATGGTTGCTATACTTACACTGTAATTTAGATGCTTTGTCCCCTTTAACACTGAACTGTGAAACCCCCTCAATAAACTCTGCAAAAGCCACGTAGAAACAGATATTATTACCAATAGGTAGAACACCTTCATTATCTAGTTACTTCCATATTCATCTAATATGCAATGCACATTATTACACTTTGAGCAAATGAGCTCAAATGTATATACAACATATCAGGGGTTTGGCCATTTTCTATATATATATTGTATTTTTAGCAAGGAATTTGTCTGTGAGCAGTCAGAGACTCGTTTCAAATCCATGAAAATATCAGTCCCTGACTGGGGTTTGAACCCGGGGCTTCTACGGCACCTAATCGCCTAGCACAGTGAACAGAACATGCTACCACTACACCAGCTAAGCAACCTTGAAAAAGGAAGCTTCACGGATGAGCAGTAGACATGCTCTGAGCGAACTGCACACGAGGCACCCCTATTATTGTGGCCACCTTTGAAACAAGTCTCTCACTGCTCACAGACAAATTCCTTGCTAAAAATACAATATATATATAGAAAATGGCCAAACCCCCTGATATTCAGTAAGGCGTAAGGTGGCCACAATAAGAGGGGTGCCCTCGTGTGCAGTTCACTCAGAACATGTCTACTGCTCATCCGTGAAGCTTCCTTTTTCAAGGTTGCTTAGCTGGTGTAGTGGTAGCATGTTCTGTTCACTGTGCTAGGCGATTAGGTGCCGTAGAAGCCCCGGGTTCAAACCCCAGTCAGGGACAGGTATTTTCATGGATTTGAAACAAGTCTCTGACTGCTCACAGACAAATTCCTTGCTAAAAATACAATATGTATATACAACATGTATGTAAATATATTCTGTGGCATGTTCTTACAGTAGTGATTAACTTGTAACTCCCAGGTGCCGCTAATTTATATGGAAACTTTGTGAATACATGAGGTGGTATATCTAGTCACATCAGGTGTTTATATGCAAACCTACCATTGAAACTAAGTCTGAAAGAGCTCAACTTGAGACTAAACACCAAAGCATCAACCTCTATAACCTCTATATTGTTATATTACAATGTTGCTGCATCTTTTCAGTGAATATTTGATCACACACCTAGCCCGATGGACTGGCGGCGAGATAGCGGGTGCCTTAATGGCGAGGCTGCAATTACTGCTCAAATTTTGCTCTCAGTTGCAGGTACAAAGACCCAGTAGTCAGTAGACATCAGCAGGATTCTAACCCTAGACTTTCAGCGCTTTCGCGCCTCAGGGAAGGCGTTCTAACCCACTGAGCCATCTCCTCTTCAAGATATATTTTACCAGAGTATGTGACAAACCTTTAAAATCGACTTCGCCATTACCGTCCCTATCGAACACGTCGATTACCCTCTGAACCAGTGGGTTCTGCTGCAGCTCTGGTAACGACATGAACTCATCTACACTGAGTGCACCATTGTTGTCCAAGTCTAACTTCTTAAACCTCTTGCCAAGTCGTCTGATCTCATCCGGGTCAACTACAAGCATGTAACATTATATATGTAGAAATCTACATGTTTGTTTAAATGTGTGTAATTACGCCATGAGGGCCGACTGATGCACATAAATGACAAATATTATACAGCAGCAAACTGAATTTTGATAAAAAAATAACTGAGTAGAGTCCATGTTCTGGAATGCATTGTCACCACAGAAGTCAATTGCAAAAGAATCAAAGCGAAGGAGCACAGATAATGGGACTTACAGGTTGAGACCATCTCCATAGACAGTGATGCTTCATTCCCCTGCAATACAGGAAATACATCAGCTGGCCACATCATAGGCAAGAGAGCAGCAGTACATATACATCAATTTACAAGTATGTAACTGGCACACACCTACTATCAAAGTCAACATGGATTAATTCATCTCCAGATGTTGATATTGTTGATATGAATCAACTGTTCATTACCATACTTGTATGACAGTATTAGAAGTGTACATAGCTAACAACATAGACTTATTTTGCTAGGCAGATTGTATTACATACAAAAAGGTCCCCAATCCTGTACTTCATATACGAATATTTGCGTCACAATGAAAATTTAAGTCAAATAATTAACTAGTTTCGTATTATATCTACTTTAGTTTCGGAAAAACACCGAACCAGCTCCACACGTACACTGCAGGTACACTGATTACTAGTCTAATACTACTCGTACATAAAGTATATCTGCATCACTCCACCTGTTCTGCAATAGCTCCACTGTGTAATGATAGTCATAATTGTATTTATAGAGCCTATTTATGTACCTGCCTTTCACTTACCATGGTGTAAATGTCCAGGTGAAACGCTAGAGAGAACTAATACAGGTGAGTGGCACAGTTCACTGCTAAAGATTCGACACACCTAGAATTACAAATAACACAGGTACTTGAAAACCTCAGTGCATAAAGCATTTACTATTAGGCACGAAACTAGTAGCAATAAAACTATTTTAAATTAATTCCACTAACAGTTCTTTTGAAATCATTAGTTTAGCTCTACTTTTTATCAAGAGTATTGAACCTTTCATTTGCGCATGGATTAATACTCCATATCTTCGCAATATCCATGTACATGTATATATATATATACATGTAGTTGCACCTCGCTGGAGAGCAAGAGCATAGCCATTACAACATAAACCAAAGTAGCAAGTACGGAATACAAGCCAACTACTCTTAAAACCTAGCTTTAAAGCCCTCTGCTAGTGGGAGGATGACCCCAGGCTCTTGCCTGTACTGTTTGATAAAAGGGTGGTAGGTATTGGCATCACATAAAGGATTGGCAGGTGATCGCTAGCTAGCCTAATTTAATTTGTGAGACAAGGCACTAGACTGGGGAATGCATGGACCATTACTGATGAAGGTGCAAACTGTTATTTCGGAGTGGTACAAGTTATGCTGTGGATGTGGGCTCAGGGTTAGTCCAAGTCAAATTTGCGACTGTTCAAAAAAGACTCGTCAGATAAAATGGTTCACAGGTCAGTTCTTTTGAGTGGCTTATCATAACTTTCAAGCATATAGCCTGCATATAATTTAGATATTCAGTTACTACACAAATACAATTTTTGCAATCCTAAGGTTTAGTGCTTAACACTGATGAGGTAAAACACTCTTGACTACCGTCGGCATAAGTAGAATACCTCATTCGTGTAACAGTGTATATCTAGCTTTTGGCCATGGGTTTCAACATCAGCAATGTTATGGGTTATTAGTCATCAGCCATGAGACCATTTATATCATGCATAGGTAAAAAACATCTTAAGTTTGCTGAAATACATGTAGATGTAATTTCACCATGGGCTGCAGACCTGGTGGTTATTGAGATGTTTGTTGACGAGAGCAAACTGTGGGTGTCTTCAGTTTGCAGTATGTGGGTCAGGAAGTTCAACCTATGAGTTCCGTGCTTAACTTGCAGCGTTTGCGGACTAAGTTCGCTTCAGGCTTCACTGATGCTTTTGCCGCGCTTGAGCCTCGCGATAAACTTTACAGCATGATTTAGGATCACTTCAACATTACATGCATGTATGGTGTTCTTCAAACACGAGCCCCAGGTGGTTGTCTACGTATTTTAATATTGAGCGATAAAGACTGGAATAAGATGCCAAAAGACGCCCACGTGTAAGACTGTCATGGTGTGTGTATGCTACCTCGCCCATGACCCTGTTTGCTTTCTGAGTAATGTGCCTTTGAAATTGGAGGTTGGTCTGCATTATGACTCTTGAGAACTTAGTTCAAAATGTAATAAACTAAAGTAAAGCATGAAATATTATCATGAAACGAAAATTATTCTTAAATTAAGTTATTGTTATATCGTACAAGCACTGCAAACAAGGCATAATGCGACGTAAAACTACTGACAAATTTGTACAGGAGATGTGGCCTTGAACTATGAAAATTTGAATTGGCTCATGGCTGTATTGATAGAGAATTTTGGAGAGAAGCAGATTAAAAGACTTTTCTGACTTGAGGGCAGTACACACATTATTTTTTATTAAATTATTGATTATAGTTACGCAAATATTGAACACCTTTGTTTTTTGAGTTGTTTTTTTAGTTGTTTTTCACATTAATTTATTTTTATTAGATTAATTTCTAGTCAAACTTCTATTAGGGTACAAAATTGAACTACTCTGTTAATTAAAAAATTATTGTTTGTTATAGTAATAATATAAGTATAGTTATTCAGAAGAGAATCAGAATAATGAATCCGTTTTCAGCAACTGTGCTATCGCTGTGCTGCAGTGATAAGTATTTACTGTAATATGGTAATATAATTTAATATATATGAAACAACACTACAGGCCTATATTATGTATTGTATTTACATCAATATTAATAGAATATTGTTTAAATTATACTCATGCAAAACTCAAACTCAACTCAAATGTAATAGAAATGCAAATATCAATATATAAATAAATATTAACATTAAATTAATTACAATATCTCAATTTGAATTTTTATTATAATTACTAACACAATTATAATAATTATAATAATAATTATTGATATGAATATTTATATTAAAATTATTATACATTTTCTAATACCAAATATTATATAAAGTATTATGCAAAAAGAGATGTTTTACTTCATCTGATACGATACGATAAAATAAAAAAACTAACTAGCTAATCAGCTACAGCCTAAATAAATATAATATTATTAATTACATTATTGATTATAATAATAATTATATTAATATTATATTATATATTATTATTATTATAATTATATTATTTATGTAATTAATCTTCTTTTTTTGTTTCTCTTATTTATTTATTCTCTCCTATACGTTGTACATAATATATATTTATATGTGTGGTCAACAAGTTGCTTTTAACAAACGTTATCTGTAAACTTTTAGAAAACTCCAATAAATGTAAATGTAAATGTAAATGTACATGTAAATGTATGTAAAATCATGATAGGAGGCTAGGAGCATAGAGATAACTCAATGGATGGGAGTCGATTGTTACAGGTCATAGGCTCACAACAAGTCTTACGGACGTCGTGTACACTAACGATCAGTACATGGTGTAAACGCACGCTACAGGGCGATTCTACAGGCTAAAGACGCCTGTGTCTAATTTGATTTGCTTCCACGCTAGCTCTTTCCGTTCCTGATCATGGCTGCTACAGGTGTAGGTATCGCTCACAGAAGAAATTTTTATCCGAAAATTCCTTGATATTGAATATACATCCATATTTGTTTTCAAAATACATATAGGTATTACTGTTTTCATTCACCAATCACTACTTCTAAACAAGAAATGCGTACAATAATTGTACATTTTTAATAACTAATGGCCCGGCCCAGAGCAGCCACAAATGGAAAAGTTAACCGTTCAAAGCTACATTAAATTCATATCCTGGCCGAATCATTACGCAGCTTATCTTGATCTATTGTATCTGTTGATCTTTGGTACTTTTACACAGTTGTCTTCTCATTATGATTATCAAATCATTTTTACTTTATTAGTTTTAGCTTAGAAAAATTAAAATAATAATGTCAAGTCATAAAAAATTAAATAACTAAATTTGGGCAAATTCAAAATTGCCTTTTTTGTGAGGCGAATATAGTAGCTATAGAGACCAAGAAAACCAATCTGATCTGCAACTTCTTTTAAATAAATTTAATTTTTATTTTAACATAAAAATTAGTTTTTGTCTATTAATTAGTAATTACATACTTTACTATCTATACGTTGCAATTGCTAAAAATAAATAGCTAAGCTTTAAATCACCATGCCCTAGTCGGAGTTCTATGAATAATACATTTGTATACAAGCCTGTGATACTCGGCAATAGTTAAGGTTATGTAACTGGGGTTCTCAAAAATAAAATTCCTTTTAACACTATATAGGCATTACTACCTGGAAAGGCATAAGAAAAAAATTGGGAAGGCCTAAGAAATATTTTTCAAGTTATGGCCCATAGTAATTTTGGGGTCCGTTTACTACAGCTCCAATTTTATGAATGAAATGGCTAGACAGGGAACTCCGTCGTGAAAGCATGACAATGTTACAGATGCAGAAGAATAATCAATATCATTGGCATAGTACTACATGGTGTATGGCTAACATATAATGCATGTTTTAACAAGCTTTTTTCTCTTTTTGTACATGTAATATCCCATGCAAAACATATGTGTGGTGTATATTCTTATAAAATACATATATCCACTGTTCTAGGAAAGAATAAGGGCAGTTATTCTGCTAGATATGTTTGTTGGGTTGTTTAGCAGCAGCTAGTGGCAGTCTAAAAGCCAACACAAAACAAAATATGCAAAAAAACAATGATTTGATCCTAGGTCTCATATTTGAATAATTACATGTACAGTGTGCAGCTCTGTGGTGGTCTAAATGGCTTGTATATGCGCAGTTTACAAGGAGTTATCCCACCTTTTAATTAAGGGAAACCTTGCTGCTGAGCAACTGACAGGTCCCGGAAGCTCCGCCTACCTTCATTAATAAAAACAAAATGGCTATAAGAAATGGAAAAGTTGATCGTTTTTAAGCCAGTTAGCAGCATTAGGATGAGTGGATGTTCAATATTTAGTAACAATGCAATGGAATATCATTCCACCAGTACTATAAAACCTTTTGAACTGTAGAGCTTCTTTTGAATAGCTGCATGTCAAATTAAATTTGCAAATTATATGTATTCAAATCGTAAGAATATCACGTGACTAAATTCGCGTTCGCACAACTGTGTTATTTATGTACAGCCTTAGTCCGCACACTCTCCGCACACTCATGCTTGTGAAAAAGTTTAATAACTTTAAATCTATTAAGTCTATCACCACCAAATAAAGTAGTATAGATTGATCACAGACCACAGGCTACATTCCCAGTGTCAATTAACCAATCACTATGCAGGATAGCCCACTGGAGCCTCTCTAAAAATCATGATTTTCATGTGGTGTTAAAACCATGTTAAACTATGAGAAAAGTTTTAATTTACATCTAATCATGTGCAAAAATATCTAATTACCTATATTATATACTCTATTGTAGTGGATGGCTTTTAAATCTTTCAAAATAAAAAGATTAAAACCAAGCTGTATGAAAAATCATTCTCAACCATTTTTATTTTTGTATCCAATGAAATGGCCGCCTTGGACAATATAGCCAATCAGCAGCGAGCACACGTGATTTCTTGGATAGAGTTATCTTCTCATATTATGCTTAGTGGTAAACTGCAATGTATCATACATAATACATGTACATGCATACTATGTTTTACTTGTACTACACTGGTTCTAGCAAGTATTGCATAGAGTTATCTTCTCACATGCTTAGTTGCAAGCTATTAGATCATATTTTGTTCTACTTGTACACTGATTCTAACAAGTATTGCATTATGAAAGTGTTTTACATGCAATATTATATAATGAGCTGCATGACAATGTTATTTATGTTCTTGATCCTTGTTTAGATTGGATTCTACATTTGAACTCTTGAATATTTAAGTAACACACATCTAACATTACATATTAGGGAACAGTCCTACCTCACAGTATTAAGTATATACATGTAAATGTATATAATATAATAATAATAATTGTATATACATGTATGATAATTTAGATCCGTAATAGAAATAGTTGTAATTAAAAGTAATATTCTTCAGCTCTATAGTTCTATGTATGATTTAACATGTTTATGACTACACTTAGGCATAGTACAGCATAGAATATATAATATGATATTAGGATTATTGTGTTCTGGTGATGCAGCATTTTATGTCAGAATGTTTGCCTCCTGGTCAAAGCTGATAGTGACATGTATGACTATGTAGCAAGCATGAAAAACATATATATTTTATACAGATCATAAGGTATAATACGATTTCAATTGTTTGACTAATTAATTGCACTTCTTTTCTGTCTTCTGTTCTACATGTAAGCCAGCTGGCTAAAGGGTAATGGTGTACTTTGCCAGCCATTATCTACATTGCGTGTGTCTCTCGCTCTCTTCATGTATTTGCTCTGTTTGTGTTCTAAAACATGAAAGTACAAGTTCAATTTTATGAGTCTTGATCTTGTAAAACCTAATTCCCCATATAATTGTTTCTGTGTTGGGCTGTATTATTATCATTAGTAGGCTGCATTACTATTACTAGTAGGCTGCATTACTATTACTAGTAGGCTGCATTACTATTACTAGTAGGCTGCATCACTATGCACTGGTAGGCTGGTATGAAACTACTATATTATGTACAATATATTATACAAGTTACATGTAGTAGTGAAGTACATGTACATTACTTGGCATTGTGGCTCTGCTGCACTGCTAAGTAGCCAATAGCTGGCAAGTATAGTAGCTCTTAGTAAATAACATACCGCATGACATGACGCCGTAGGAATTATTGTCAACACTAAGCGAAGTACGGTTTTCCCCACCTCTGGGCAGGCAATACAGCTCTTCTTTAAATCCTTATAACTTGGAAACTTTTGATAGCAGATACATAAATTATATATTAGAATGATGCTGAGAAGTTACTCTATCCATCTATGTAAAAAAAATGATAAAATTGTCATTT
Organism: Bugulina stolonifera; assembly: GCA_935421135.1. Taxonomy (NCBI): domain Eukaryota; kingdom Metazoa; phylum Bryozoa; class Gymnolaemata; order Cheilostomatida; family Bugulidae; genus Bugulina; species Bugulina stolonifera. Next base: position 14,826,624 of record OW285191.1, read on the forward strand.
TGTAAAAATGGGTTAGAAACCCTACAAATTAATATTTTATTTTCTCAAATTTGAACAAGTATTTCAAATCTACTTTATTAAGAGCTTTATTTGAATTATTAAGGATTTGTTTATATGTAGCCCCCATGATGAAAGCTTGCTGAAAATGAATTTGGTTAGATATGTGAGCAAATGCTGCTCTATTTCGCTGTAGCTGACGCCAAAAGTTGCTAATTTTAATTTTGATTGTGGTTCAAAAAAGGGATTTCCCAGAGTTTTTGAAGCATCCACAAAGCCTAATAACTAATCAAAGACAAGCCCGCTTCTTCATGCTTCAATTGAGCTAAAACTATTAATAAATTGGCTACTACTGCAAAGTGAAGTGAGATAGTTCACGCCAAAGTAATGTGAATAACGCAACATAAATTGGCCAAAATCAAGAGGGGATAACTTCACATGATATACGTGTCCTGCAGTCTAATACTATCCTACCTGTTCCTAAACACTTATAGAAACACCTGCACATGCTAGTTTACCTTATGGAAAAGAATTTATTCTACAAATAAGACAAAACTTGGATAAGGTTTTACAGGCAAAAAGCCAGCATAAGAAAAAGTTTTAGGAGGCCATTATTTTATTTTATCTCTTCTTAACACCAGCTTAGGTAAACATTCATGCATATTTAACAATATTATGCAATAATTTATTCTACAAATAAGACAAAACTTGGATAAAGTTTTACAGGCAAAAAGCCAGCATAAGAAAAAGTTTTAGGAGGCCATTATTTTATTTTATCTCTTCATAACACCAGCTTAGGTAAACATTCATGCATATTTAACAATATTATGCAATAACTTAACTGAAAAATAAATTATTCTAGTAGCAGCAGGCAAACTTCATAGTGCTGTTTTCGGTTTTTGACCCCCTGTAACGTTGCGTCATGCGACTTAATGCTAACACTGAAAGCTGTCCAGGCCCTTTCAGACATGGTTAAATATGTGGGAAAAATTTCGAAAGAAAATTCAGACCCCAGTTACATAACCTTAAGCAGGAGGTTTAAAAAATAAAACACTGGTTGTATTTATGTAAATATATAATGTTACAGAGAGTAACTAGTATGAATAATGCATCAATCCTGCTGCACGGTATTTATGAAATGGAATTAGTTTAGTCTAAACTTTGACATGGTGTTGTCTGGTGGCCGTGTAAATCCATCCCCTATCACTTTACATACAGTTGTAATATTATTCAATTGCGTGTCATTAACTAGGGGTAAAAAAATGTGTACGGTATCGTTACACCCATGTTGATACATTGGGTGTTCCAAAACCGACAGACAGGGCTATATGCATTTTGCTCATTGACATTTAAGTGACTAGAATTGAAACCAACCATAGTTTTAGTTGCGAAACCAAAGGCTTATTATTGTATTGTGTTCTTCACATGTTATCCATAGATAAATTAATAATGCATGTGTTTTACAGACCCTATACACCTACCCAGAGAACTTCAGGGCCTACAAGGCTGTGGCTGCTGCTAACTATAGTGGTTTCAACTTGACAGTTGACGCCAACTTTCAGTATGGTACTACCAATAAAACCGAAGAATTTTTAGCCAAATTCCCTTTGGGAAAGGTAAGTTTTAGTAGAGCTTTACACAAAATATATAATGGTGTCTAAAAAGACTTAGGGCTGCAGAAATCCTGCTATAGCCAAAGCCAGTAACGGTATTACTCTACCACTAAACTATAGCCCTAATTTATACAAATGAAATATGTGTGTTGTATATTGTAATCTGTTTATGAAGGAGTGAAATCACATTTTTCATCATGTAAATCTTTGGTGAATTGCTTTTTATAGGTCCCTGCTTTTGAATCATCCACTGGAGTTTGCTTGAATGAGAGTAATGCTATTGCTTTGTTTGTGGCCAATGAGCAACTCGTGGGGTCCTCTGCAGAAGCCAAGGCGAAGGTCACACAGTGGATGAACTTTGCTGATCAGGAAATAATGCCAGCTGTGTGCACATGGGTTTTCCCATGTATGGGGTTCATGCAGTTTAATAAAACTGTGAGTGTTCAATCTACATGTATTTAATCTTTAATTATCAGTTATAATAGCACAAGGCATCTTACTAATATTTTTGTACTGGGGTCTACTGCACAGTGCTACACAGTCTATTTTGACAAAAGGGTAGTAAGCTTCATGTTCAGTTTGTTAACGGTTGAATTTTTAGAACACAGAAAAAGCAAAAGAAGATATCTTGGCCGTTATGCTTGTTCTTAAAAATGCACTTGCATCCAGCTCTTATTTGGTTGGCAACAGTATAACTCTGGCAGACATCAGTGTTGCCACCACCCTGCTACTTGCCTATGAATGGGTTCTGGAGCCTGCCTTCCGTGCTCCCTTTGAAAATGTCAACAAGTGGTTTGAGAGAGTGACCAGTCAACCAGAGGTGAAGAAAGCACTGCCTGCTTTCAAGCTTTGTGACAAAATGGCTCAATTTGATGGTGAGTGTGCTGCAAATAGCTATCTGTTGGCTCTATCTTTTTTCTTGTAATGATGAAATTTTATGAATTTCTTCACCTGATGCCATGGTTGGTGTGTGAAGATGCTTGACATTCTGAACAATATTGCTTGCTACTCCCAGCATCAATTTTTCCATCAACATGGTAGTCAGTTACAGTTAATCATTTCTCAGCCAAGAAGTATGCTGAAATTTCTGGTAGTAATAAGAAGGCAGGTGGTGAAAAGAAAGCCAAGACAAAAACTGAAGCTCCTAAGAAGGAAGCAGCACCTGCTCCAAAACCTGCTGCAGCTGAAGCACCAGTGAGTATTACATTAAAGGTTTCTCCTGTTTTCCCCATTTCTCCTGGCTACTATCGCTGTAAAATGGTCATAGATACCTATCTTAGGGTTCATGTTATATTGGCAAGTTGGTTGTTTCTGGGCAGTTAATGAATCAACCAGTCATTAAAACTGTTAATTGTGCAATGGTATCACCATACGAAGGCATCTGACTTTGGTTGCAACTTCTGTTTTAGGCAGAACCAAAGAAAAGCGGCAAGAGCCCATTCGAGTCTTTTCCACCCAGTGAAACCTTCATAGTAGATGAGTGGAAGAGAGTCTATAGCAATGAAGATACTGTGACGGTCAGTTTATTCAGCTGCATCTATTGGTCAATGTGCATTGTGTCCTGGCGACCTCTGCTGTATTTTTCCGACCTGATATGTAATATGTGTATCTCAAGCTGGAAAGGTAGACATATGTTTGCTCTATGGTGATAATGGTAATAGTGTATTCCAGGCCACAATGTAGGGCTGGTAGCCCATCTAATAGAGCTTCAAAACTGAATGGTACCATCACATGTTTCTGAAAATCTGGTTGCTACACGCAAGAAGCTTGGTAAAGTAAAACCATGTTGGATATCTAGAATATTGTACTTGACCCTACATGTAACGATTGTCCTCTATCCACAGGTGGCAATGCCCTGGTTCTGGAAAAACTTTGATGCCGAAAAGTACTCCCTCTGGTATGGTACCTACGAACATGATGATGCCCTCTCTGCTACTAATTTCATGAATGTCAACCTGATAGGAGGTAACGTCACTTTTACTGTGATTTATTTCATGGGTGCTTATATGCCTAGGCTCTAGGTGTTATGAAACTGTAATTATATCTCTTGTAGCTGTTCAATATCTGTTAATGGTTATGCATACTTGATTGGTTTTTAGGTATGTTACAGCGACTTGACGGTCTGAGAAAGTATGGGTTTGGCGTGAATTTGTATTTCAGTGAAGATGGAAAAAGAACGCTAAGGGCACTTTATTTTACCAGGGGGCACCAGCTTCCATTCAGTGTGAGTTTTTCCCCAGGACATTATTTTATATTAACAGTTATGTGCTACCACCCATGTTCATGGTGTAGATGGCATGTTGATTTCCAATATTTGGTGGAAAGTGGAGTATGCTTTTTTCTTTTCAGGTATCCGAAGATCTTAATGTTGATGCACCATCTTATAAGTGGAGGAAACTAGATTTTAACAATGAAGCAGACAGAAAACTAATAGAGGCATACTGGACATGGGAAGGAGACTTTGACGGATTCAAGGAGCCCAATGATGGAAAGGTGTTCAAGTAGTATTTTTACACCAACTCACTGAATACTTTTATGTATGGCCAGCGGCTACATCATTAGATTAATGGTTTATGCTGGTGAAGTTGTTAGTGTATTTGACCTAATTTGTTTCTCCTTGGATTCTTTTCCTAGAAACTGGTTGTTCAACACACTGAGTTCAATGTTATTAATGTATTTATTCAGCAACAATAAATGTTTCATTTATAAGCAGTCACTAGTTCACTTCATTTTCAGCCAGCACCAACTTGGACAGGACCCGGTCCAAAGTTGCTGGTTTTGTGCATCCCAGACAGTAGCCCTGCAATAGTGGGAAGTAGAGTGCAATAAAGAAAATACTACATGTATATGAGTTTCAATGTGTAAACATACTGCATCAAATGTGACATGGATATAAGCATCAGATTTGCACATTTCAATAACCGTTTATTCCAAGTACATGTAGATCTGATCTTCAACATATTATTCAGTTTGTACAAGAGAAGTGGTTAGTGTGACAGGTGAGCATATAGATATAATATAAACACTAGATAGGACACCCTGTGTTAATGCTCCAATGCTCTGTCCTACTAAATTATGGAAAATCCCCACGACATAACGTAATCTCACCATGATACTTGTAGCCTGCAATCATCACTCACACTATATATTATAATGGTGTACTGCAGCATAAACTAGCACCACTTTGGATTAAATCAAGCCCTGCTGCCATAATATCTGTATCCTGGCAAATTGATGTCTGCATAGCACATTACCACATAGCAAGCTAAACACTACCTATTTACACTGATATTGCAAGCTGAAGGAATGTGTAAGCTAATACATAAGAAAACTGTTATCAGAACGCTCTCCTATGCTGCCACAAATAACATTCCCCAGCGACTTTCATGTGCTAGCCATAGCACCTCTCTTATAAAAACAGTTATCAGCAGGTACTGTACTATTCGCATACATCATGAAACATCTAAAGTGGGCGATAAAGGAAACCTGCGACAAAAGCTGAGTAGAATAATTTTGTACAACAACATTTAGAAAGGGTAACATTCACCTACAATACCAGTTTTATAAATATTTTTATAATCAAATTGTTGGAGAAACTAATAATTACATTGCTGGAGAACATAATCATTGTTTTGCAATTATCTGTGGCACTTACATTTGTAGATATACTGTAACATGGTCAGCACATGTTTAGCTATTGGCAAAACAGCATGCAGCTCCAATTTTTATACTTAGCACAAATATAATTTCAAATATTTGAACAAATTAATTACTTTAGTGGAGGTGGCAATGAACATTAGCCCCACTTGACAGATTTTTTCATGGTAATAAATTTGCAGAACATTAACATGTCAAAACACAGGACTTTGGAAACAGTTTTATAATTAAAGCAGCCTAATTACTGTGCAGTGCTCTATTGAAATATGCATGTTGTAGGTTTACATTAGCACTTTTTAGCTCTTTTAGACAGTGTAAATATGTAATGTTTAGTACCATTTGATAGCTTGTTATGTGGTAATGTGCTATGCAGACATCAATTTGCCAGGATACAGATATTATGGCAGCAGGGCTTAATTTAAACCAAAGTGGTGCTAGTTTATGCTGCAGTACACCATAATAATATATAGTTATAGTGTGAATGATGATTGCAGGCTACAAGTATCATGGTGAGATTACGTTATGTCGTGGGGATTTTCCATAATTTAGTAGGACAAAGAGCATTGGAGCATTAACACAGGGTGTCCTATCTAGTGTATATATTATATCTATGGGTGAACACCACAAAGAGCATTGGAGCATTAACACAGGGTGTCCTATCTAGTGTTTATATTATATCTATGGGTGAACACCGGCTGTCTTGCTTTGCAATAAATTGCTTATTAATGCGCATGGTTTGAAAGCTTGGCGTTGCAAGGTGAGTAGCCTACATGGGGTAAGAGAAGACAACTCCAAACTTGTCTAGCAGAGGGTAAAGCACAGTGTATATACATGTATATTTAAGTTACATGTAGTACATCATATAATAATTATACAAGTTACATTTATTTAGTACATGTATATAATCTATACATATGTAAGTTACATGTAGTAGATCTGTACATGTATATATAAGTTACAAGTAGTACGTGATTATATTAGGGTAGTTATGTTTTCATGGGAGTCTTCCATTAAGGATATACATGCCAGTGAAAGGATGACCATGCGCGTCATGAGGAAAGACCGGTGAAACTACATGTACATGTATAGCTGCTGTTTGGGCTTTTGATTACAGGACCTTTCCATCAATTTATTTGTGGACAGAAATTATGAAAGAGAACTGTGTGTAATAATAGAAGACTTGAGGTATGATGGGAGTATGTTCTACCTTTACATCGGTCCAACAATCCTTGCAGTAGAACAAATGGCATCTGTCTTTCTGGCATCTCTCAGTGGTTTCTGGTACAAGCTTTGCTTCACAAACTATGCATCTCTTTTTAACTTCCTTCTTCTTCAGACAGGGTAATAGCTGAAACTCTCCCTCTTGCTGTTTCAAAATAAATAAGAATCCTATTGGCACATTCATAAAATTGGCAAGACACCTAATATAAGCAGGAAATCTCCACTCTTGATTGCTAAAGTGAGGAAATGTGTAAAATACAAGTATATGGGGGGCTAACAGTTTGGAATACGCAGTTTTAAAGTCCATGTAATTGGCGGTAACTTGTTGCTAAAAATTAGAAGTTGTCTTACTTCAAATTAGACTAAACAGCAAATCGCAAATGGCCATATGAAAAGCATACAATTCCTGTATGGTCTTCAAAGATGGTTAGTACAAAGTGAAGGTAAAACAACCTCAAAATGGTGACACATCTGATCCGGAGTGGATAGTCTCGGTACACAAATAAAAGGTGGAGGGTTGTCAGTACAATGTATTGTAATGGTACGCCAAATCGTATCTTACATCTGACACTCATTATTGTGTGCATATACATGTATATATCTGCTTGTACTTTACTATATGTTATCGTATATAGTTACATGATTGTTACTAAGTCTTTTTATGCCTTTTATACCCATGTACAGAGGCCCGACCTCTCAGAATCCATTGATATTCATTTTGTACATGAATTGGACCATTATAAGCAACTTTTGTATAACCCGACCTATTTTGGGTCGGCCGTCGGGCTTCCGGCGGCCATCTTGTTGCGCAACTTCCGGACGACCACACGTCATCTTTTCCCGACCTTACGTTGGCCGGAAGTCCTTATACTATATCAAGGGCACTGTTTTACTGTTCATTGTCTCAGTCTTCACTTGGCTTTCAATAAAGACACATCTATACTTGATACAGAGACTTTCACTTCCTTTTGTCAGGTCATTCGCTTAGCGAACCGCCTACTAGGTCGGATCACTCTCTTTCAACGTATAGTCTGAAGGTCAGACTTGGGACCAGATGGGTCGTCTTTGGTAGTTATTGGGCTACTGAGACCGCTCGATCTTTCATGTAATGCGAAGTCCTATTACCACTCATAGGCACTTCATTTCTGGGTCGATAGTCGTCCAAGGACGACCGCACCAAATCACAGAAACCATTGCAATCACCCACCTACACTGCAATAAGGAAGAGAGGGTAACTTGGTGTTATAAGCGCATTCAGTAGCTTCTTAGTAGATCTACTATTAGATAAAGGTAATCAATTTACTGACCTCTAGCAGATGCTCTAAAGCTCTTTTTCTAAGTTGTTGCCTAGAGTGATGCAGGTTAACCTTTCTTCTTTTCTGCATGTCATTGTACAGGTATAACACTCTCTTCTTCTCCCTCTGAAAATAGTGACTATACTGTTCAACGTTTAGGAGTTAAATCCATTCACTACATATTATATTACCAGAGCTGTAGTACACCCACTAACATGTACATGTGATTCAATGGCCAGAAAACGATAAAACCAGAAACTAACAAATGGACAGGATAGTGATGGGATAGTGACCATTAATCATTTTCACAGCAAGATTTTCATGGCAAGTTTACCAATGAAATTTTCCACATTATGAAACAAATAACGGAGTATGACAAATAACAGCTCACAGCACATCACCAGATACACTTCAAAGTTCTTGGAACTCATTGTTATATAACTAATCTAGGCCTACTTCCTATTCGAGGACAACTTGCCATGTAGAACACTGCACCCCATGTACCAAGTATACCTTTACTGTGCAGTAGTAAACTAGTGACCGATGAGCTAGCCAACACTAACTACCCGACTGAGGTAGGGGAAGCTGAATAATTAGTCATCAAAAGAACTTGATGGGTAGCAGCATCACTCCTGAACCGGGAAGACGCATCCCTTTCATCATTACTAATGATTTTCATGCAGGAATATTGGAATATCATTGGCATTCGAAATGAATGCATGGTGAATAGTCCATATGAATAAACTTGCTCTGCATTCTATTGAGGCCAAGTCTACTAGTCTGCATTACCAAATCTTATTGAGGAAAAGCACGAGACACTGATTTTGTGCAACGGAAATAGATAATGTGATATACAGTAGTGAACCTAACGTCAGTTATGAAAAACTTCCTATAATTCTATATTTCGTGTAACTTCAGGTCTTTGTTCATGTTGGGGGGGGGGGGGGGGGAGAAAAAAGAAAGAAAAATTTTCATCTGGAACTTTTCACTGAAAAATTTAAATCGTAAGGTTACACCCACATTAAGACCATACAGTCAATACGAAAGATAAAGCAAAACTGGACAACCATCCTTATTTGTCTAACAGATTTTACCTCCAATGCTAGCCAATACCAATGAGGTACAATGTGATACAAACCTTGCGATAAAATATGGATGCTATCAATCGCCGCATTCGTAGACCATATGCTTCCAGGAATGAGAGAACTAATTGAGCAGCAAATATCAAGTATATATTCCTGATCAAATGTGAAGGCAGCTTGATAGGGTTCGGTAAGCACTCTATAAATTAGAGTAAACAGTAGAAAACAGCATAAGAGGAATTTCTAATTTTTGTTAGAGTTTTGCTAAACGAAGACCAGAAGCTTACATGCTCACCATCCTCCCAGACTTCTAGCAGACCTGTGTACTACTTTCCTTCAACTATGACTGATACAGACTGTATTACTATCACTATTATCTAGAGGTGGAACGAGACAGTATTTTTTAATTCGAGACGAGATTCGAGACACTACTTCATAAAAATTCGAGACAAGAAATGGGTTTCAGGATTAAAGTGATTTTTCTTAACATTCTGCAAACTTTTATATTTGCATGCTAGAATTCCAATAGCATCAATTGCTACTCAGCAAATGATTTATAGTTCACACTCATGTATGATTTGTATTCTTATGCATTTGAACAAAAAATGAGCAGAAGGCTAGCAACAATATATTACATTGCATTGCACACGTACAATAGATACATGGCTATATGATGTGTACAAGGAAATTGATAACCAGTAGGGAGTTATGTTTCCATTGTTGAAATAACTTCATGAGTAGATAAATTTTAGTATGTATTACATTGCATTATGGGAGAGTTTATTGACAGCTGATCGAATACTGTTAGTAGTTTTGCGTGTGATGCATGAGTCAGCTCAGCACTAGTTGCACTGATATTACTAGAAAATTAGTGCTGAGAATGTAAGTGGCATGACTAAGTGATTCATAACAATTTCTTATTTCACAAATTTATTACTGGTTAGCAATGAATTATAATTGCTAATAAAAATTATGATGATTTTTGGAACACTAATTGCAGTCTCAGACAACTCAAGACAAGACTTGAGATTTTTCGAGTCTCGTTCCACCTTTGCTATTATCCCGCAGGTCAATTAGAAAAAGATTGAACACCACCGATTCGCACTAAATGATCAAAATAACATGCACACATTTAATGTATATAAACAGTACGAATCACTAAATTACATGTGCAGTTCGTTATACAGTATAATTTTGTAGCATGTAAATTAGGTTATAAATTAAATACACACATTGCGTTATAGATAATAGTGATTACCTATGTTGGAGATAGTTTGGTTTGATACATAGCTGTAGTTCAGTCCTGAAACCATATCTCTGACGGAATCTGCTACACCACCCGTACCATTCACATAAACTTCCAACACATTATAGGCTAAGGTTCAAAATACAGTATACGGCCACATTAATGATTATAAAATAAAAACGGTCTTCCAAAAATATTCAAGATGGGTGCTTTTACATAGTACAAACAGATAGTTGACAGTACTACCCACTATAATAAAGGCATTAATGTAGTGATGCTGTAAATTATAAACATGGTCAAAAGTTCATGGTGTCCTACAGTAAATTATCAGCTTTGCGAAATTGTCTTTCCTCTCAAAGTTATTATGAGAGAGAAGACAACTTCATTCAATGAATAGACTATTATAGAAGCACGGAATACGTAAAAAATGAGAATAAACTTACTGTCCTGATGAATGTCTAATCTGCTGTGCTTTCTTACTATGGCCAGCACTTCATGCAGGACATAGTCCATAAAAATAATCAAACTTGAAAATGTCAGCCGCGTAAGCCAAGCTATTAGGTTCTTAAGCTGAAAGTGTAAAAACCCAACGTCATCCATTCTTTTTGATCACAATTTCTAAATAATATATGACCCAAATTACATCTACCTACAACCATCGTATTATATTACATTATTAATACCATGCAACCACCTAAAGCAGAACCATTGCAAAATGTACCGTGCATTGTGCGATATCTTGCAAATCATATCACATGTTATAGCCTTACCAGCCTTTTCTTCTCTGCTGCGATTAGTTTGAGGGAGTTCAGCATTACAATTTCTTTCTTTTCTGCTTTTCTCAATGGCAGCAGCACCTTCTTGTTCTGAAAATGAATAAAATTATCGAGTGACTAACATTTTATTACCATAACAGTACAGTCCCTTGGTACTAACTTAGAGTTAGTTACTGATACTCACCACATCGCCTGGTGTTGTAATAGATTAGTGAGAATGCATGTAAGGAATGTATGTAGTACTTGGGAAAATACAAACAATATTGCCTCCCCTTCAAGTGCAGTTGCTAGTAGACGGTAAATCATGCTTTAAAACTACCTTTGTTAGGTTATCTTAAATTGGTGTTGGTAGCTGAGTGTCTAGCCCTAGTCACTCTGGTCTACAGCAATGACGCAAATCATCTCCAAGGACATGGGTTCGAGTCCCGCCAATGACCTGGAGGATTTCGTCCCGGATAAGGTTTCCTTCTGTGCCATATCGAACTATAATAATATCCAGTTCTAGAAGCTGTGGTGGCCCCTCGACTAGCTCTGCTATTAGGCAGCCACGTTCAAGAATTGCGTCTGGCACCACGGACATTATTGTTATATTGTGAAATTTTCCACTCCTGTACCTCAACTTTATACTGAAGCTGATCTACTCAGTAAGCTCACCAAGTCTCTCTTTACAAGCGATCCTCTGACTTCCATACTACATTCGGAAATTTGGGACCGCCCAAATGGGAGACCTCCAAATGGGCCAGATCACAGGTGCTGCCGAGGTGGTGTAGTGGTAATGTTTTCTGTCCACTGTGTTAAGGTGATTGGGTGCCGTAGAACCCAACGGCTTCAAACCCCAGTCAGGAAGGGATCGTTTTCATAGATGTGGAGCCCAATTCTCTGATTGATCAGAAGTAAAATTTTATGCAAAAAATCATTCTATAATAAGAGTATGGCCAAAACATTTTGTTACCTTTGCGATGGTGTACCAATATACCTAGGCTAGTCCATTCACTCTCATTGTTCGGTTGAAGTCGAACAACATGTATTATTAATACACAGTGTGTACAAATGGAGGAAGCAATATTACAGTATCTATCTAGGCTTGCCTTACCTGCTCCAGACGTCTCTGATCTATCTTTCTGAAGTACTCGGTGATGTATGCATTGTCATACAGGATATCTGTTCTGTATTTGAGATTGTACCTACATGACACAACACTGTATTCAAGCACAGATAGAGTGTAATACTACCAGACTTGAAAGGAACACTGAGAGTCTATACAAAACCCAGTACACCAATCTGTGATTAGACAAAAAGGTGTGAATAGTCATATAAATTTTGGAGGCTCCGCCTATACAACATCTTGACTCCTCCCACCTACACCTTCAGTCACATGGTATGTAGTCTTACATACATAGTAGTTTTGCTTAGAAACAGTAGATAGAGCAGTGAAGATTGGTGTCTAAACAGTCAATACCTGAATGGCATAAAAACCGTTCAATTGCCTTTCCCCCAGACTAACATATGAAGCCAAGTACATGCACCTTAAAATGGGTGGAGCTACACACCAGCCCACAACCAACACAATTCCAGCTTTATGTATGAAAGCTGGATATGCTAATGAGCCAAGGATTAGATCCTCTGGCCAAGCAAAGTCACGTGTTGCTGGCTTTTGTGGCCCGAGTAGAGTGGCCATCTTGCCAATATCCTAGACTGGTTCAAGAGGTTGTGAAGAACAAACAAAATGTATATATATCTAGTATATGTACATGTAGACTAAACAGTATATTAAGGTTATGTAACTGGGGTTCTCAAAAGTAAAATTCCTTTTAACACTATCTAGGCATTACTACCTGGAAAGGCATAAGAAAAAAATTGGGAAGGCCTAAGAAATATTTTTCAAGTTATGGCCCATAGTAATTTTGGGGTCCGTTTACTACAGCTCCAATTTTATGAATGAAATGGCTAGACAGGGAACTCCGTCGTGAAGGCATGACACAATGTTACAGATGCAGAAGAACAATCAATCTCATTGACATAGTACTACATGGTGTATGGCTAACATATAATGCATGTTTTTTCTGTTTTTGTATATGCACTCACAGGACTCTGGTCATACTAATATGTACTTGTTACTCTTATATTATAATAGAGGTATCTACATTTATATGTTGGTAAGAAATAGTCTACCATTAAACCACTGCTGTCGCACCATTCAATATTTGCAAATAATATAGTTCATATTATTTCATTAAGATTGATGTGCCGTTTGTCTTTGTAAACCTAGTGGCAGCCAGGATAAACACATTTGAATATTGACTATTATGACCTCCAGTCAGTATTGAGAACATGGTAGGCTACAGCATGAAATAGCCAAGTAATCTTACTGAGTCACTGTCATTCTATAAATAGCTCTTTGTGTCTTATATATTAAAATACTGATGTTCCCAGAGTACTTACTTCCAAGCTCGTCTAACAATAAGTAAGAAAGAAAAGGCAAGTATTTTACGAATAGCAGAGGTTATAAATTCCACTTTCCGTCTGTTTGTTTCAAATCGCTCCTGAGCCCCTTTTGCTACATCCTGTCGAGACGTTTGATTCACATTTCTTTCGTAGGAAGCTTCCTGTGAGACAACAATTAAACATATAACCAAGTAGTAAGAACGGGTGAAGGCTTGTCTTGGAAAACTTGCATTTATGTTACTATCTAAATTTCGGTGTGCGATGTTCGCCTCGGGTACTCGGAAACTGTGTGTCGAGATTGTAAGAGCTATTCGAAAGTATTAAAATTCACACGAAGCTTCCAAGCTAACTATCTTGATCCAAAAAATAAATAAACATACTAAGCTTTCAATTAGCTCAATATAAACCGCTTCAAAGTCTCTTCAATTAAAGTTGAAAATTAAAGTTAAAAATTTGAACTCTGAACACATGTCTACACTTTAAAAGAGTAACAACTGTGACCAGCCCACCATAATCTATTTACATGTAGAGTTACACTGGCTGAAGTTGGTAGGCTATAATTAAAAATGAAATCTTAACTCGGCGACTTATCTCAACTATACACATTTATAGACTGAAGGAAACATCGTACACACATTTATAGACTGAGGGAAACATCGTACACACATTTATAGACTGAGGGAAACGTCGTACACACATTTTTCAGAGGCAAGCCTCGTTCTCTTCTTACTGCTTGATATAACACATAACTGACCTTTTACAATGTATATACAGTGCAGTGCAAAATATATACAGATCTTGTGTTCATTAGATAATAAAAATATTATGCTCCTTTTTTGTCCAGTAACACCCATAGTGTTCACACAAGGTCAGGTGACAATAGGAAAAATGTGAAAGGTAGAGGCTCAACCAACTATGACTAGGTTTGATGGACATAGGAAGGTCTGACAGACAGATATATAGAGAGGTCATCTGACCATAGGAAGGTCTGACAAACATAAATATAGAGAGGTCATCTGACCATAGGAAGGTCTGACAGACATAGATATAGAGAGGTCATCTGACCATAGGAAGGTCTGACAGACATAGATATAGAGAGGTCATCTGACCATAGGAAGGTCTGACAGACAGATATAGAGAGGTCATCTGACCATAGGAAGGTCTGACAAACATAGATATAGAGAGGTCATCTGACCATAGGAAGGTCTGACAGACATAGATATAGAGAGGTCATCTGACCATAGGAAGGTCTGACAAACATAGATATAGAGAGGTCATCTGACCATAGGAAGGTCTGACAAACAGATATAGAGAGGTCATCTGACCATAGGAAGGTCTGACAAACAGATATATAGAGGTCATGACTGTGTCCATACCTTTGCTGAAAACTTTATTTTCTCTGATGAGCTTTTATCGGTCTCCGCTATTAAAGTCTCGTGTTCTTCAAAGGCTTCTTCTAATCCAACATCCTTTTCTGCATCACACATCTTCTCTATCTCTTTGTCGGCTACAATTATTTGCAAAAAACATCTGAATCGTTAATTATAATGAAGTACAGGGTGACTAACCAAAATTTGTAAAGTTGAGTTGAAAAAATATAGAAATGAGTCGAACATGTTTTGGGAACCAGGAAGTTGTAGCAGTGCTTAATTGGAGAAAAGTCTTTGTCTAAATATGTAGGGCTATTAACACAGGTTAACAGTTGCAGAATAATGACTTTACAAATAGTGTAGTACAAACCAAGAGAGGATCATTTCTAAAATCACCGAAAGAAACCGAAACACAGTGCAGCGCTACTTTATAGACTTTAGATGTCTATAGTATGTATACAACTTCATACACTGTTCTATTGATTATCATGATGTGCACTTATGTTTGTTGAAAGTTACTTACATGGCCGATATTGATTGCACTCCTCTTCATCAACTCGTATGGTGTTACATATGTTGGGGTAAAAAGTTCTTGTAGGTCCTTCTACGCCATCTTCACAGCCTTCCTGTCCGCTTTCCAGTTTGGTCAAACAATTTTGTTTGGGCTCCTCATACATAGCTACATTGTGAATAAACACAGACCCATCATCTTCTATTAGCAACATCACTGGGCACAGCAACAAAATAAATTTTTCTACAGCCTCCTCAACACCATATATAAATGTAATGACTTTGACAGAGCCCATGGAGTGCGTACATTATTACATCAAATTTACCAGGTGCTACACAGAAATGCAGCTAGAAAGACAGCAGGCGGACCTAGCCTAAGTTCAGAGACCATCAATTAGCTACTTGCTTGTACGCACAGGTTACCAGGTGCGTGGCCACAGTATTACATTAGCCTAAGGCCACAGTGTTACATTAAAAGATTCAGTGTTATTGTAATCAGTTGTTATCCCAAAACAATCGAGTTGTCAAGAAACTCTCTTGTCCATACCTAAAACATACAAGCCCATGCCCACTAAATTTGCTAAGCTATAAAATTATTCTATAATGTCTACCAAATTCAGTGTGTTGTTTAATCTGTACTAAGTCTTTCATACACAGATGCTCTCTTACATCTTATGACAAGATACACTGCATGGTAAAGTTTTGTGTTTTACTATATCTACCTTTACACCTTTCATTCATTTCTTTATTAACCTCGGCTGATTTCCGTCGCCGCTCAATCAGCCTATCAGAATTGTCATCCTGAGACGTAGAGTCGGCAGCAGCAGCATCACTCACGTACATGGCCTCCTCTAAAGTCAGCTGTTCATCTGCTCCCTTTACAAAGTATTACTAGTTATAAATAGTTAGTAAACTAACTGCGTGCCTTTCGGAGACCAGCATTGATATACTTGCAAATACAGTTCCATTAGCTTTCTCATGTTGTTGTGTCTGACTGGCTAGCACCACATACAGGCTAAAGCACCAAGGGAGAGAGACAAAACCAAACAATCAGGTGGTACTAGGGGAAAAAGTCCTGTGGGGATGCCAGCCAAATAGCAGAACACACATCGAGGAATGGGGGGGGCAGCTTCCAGGAAGCAATCATTTGCTAGGGATAGGTCAGCCAGCAACGAGTAGAGGTACTAGGAAGTGGTCACGCAGTCCGGATCTTGTGGATATGACTCAATTTACCAAATAACTCCAAATAATTCATTTTTGCTAATACGGTGATAGCAACCATGACCAATAATTTTGTCATTATAAAACTGTTAGAATTTAAAGCAGAATCTGAAGCTACTAAAGGTTAAAACTTGCAGCAGTACACAACACACAAATGTACTTACACGAACCATCTGTGAATACCTGGAAAGAGTTGGGAGAAGTTTGAATATTCACTCCTTTTACTTTCCTATCTAAATTGTTCACGTCATCGTTCATTTTAGAAGAGAATAGCTGCAGAGGAGCTTGCAGTGCTTTCAACCTTTCCTCTTTAGTTTGTGCCACAAAACTTAAACTAGAATAAAGGTAAATGTATATGATATTTATTAACATGACTCTGGTAGCCATTCCGTTCTTTGTGGTTGTCAAATGAGAGGCTACAGGATTACCAATGTACTTATAGAACTCTATTAGCATAGGCAGTCTACACGTTTGAGAGTTTAAGGGTAATACTGTGATATGATACAAACTCGGAAACGTAACAAGTTAGAATATGTTAGACCAAGGACCTACTACATGTATATGTAGCTGTTTATAAAACTAATCTTACAGTTACCTGCATGTCACTCCTCGTAAAATCTCTTGAGTATTTCCTATTAGGTTCTCCACAGGACCTGTAAAACGGCTAACATTGCACAACATAATAAATACGCATAATACTATTGATCAATACTTAAACCACTAAACAATGAAAATGACCTTTTAATAACATTTGAAATAGCACTGAATTGACATGTTTTGGCCCGAAATGATCTTTTGTTTATTAAGTTAACAATACAATATTAGCTTAGGCTGAGAACCTTCAAGGATGAGGGTATATGAGTAGGTAGTGAGCCATAGCCTCCCCTCTTTAGTGAACATACTGGGTAGAACCAGCAAGGATGTCGCTCGAACTTGCGTTGAAACTGCATAGCCAACAGCAACACTTGTTACAACTCCTGTTCCGACTATTCTGTCCACTTCCGGTCGTAACTGTAGCCTGTGCACCCCAGCATAGTAATAGCCTAGCATCAAAACAGAAAATCACTATCTTAACAGTTAGCTAACATACAAAAACTAAACTACTCACATGTTGAGCAAGTCACGTCAAATCGGCGAAAACTTGAACTCATGAATAAAACTTAAACTAGGTAAGTAATCATGAACCTGAACTTACCAATACCCAAGATTAGACCAATGGGAAAGCTAACGAGGAATTTTACTGTTGTATACTCATCAGATCCGCTACTCCAAATTTTTTTAAATTTGTTAACGATTCTGTTGCCATTACCATGATTAGGCTCCATGGTAGTCACTCATTCCCGAATCTCTTTCATCCTCCCATTTGAAAGCAAGCAGACTTACGCACAGCATAACTCTGTTCATCAGGTCGAATAAAATGGTGCATTATGACGCACTATCATGATATTACTATAATACATGTACCTCAGTCTTAAAACGCTGTATATACTGTAGTGGTGCTACATACAGCAACACACACTAAAACTATATGTTCTAGGGTTATGATGACAGTCTACAACAAGTATCAGTTTTAAGTGCTCCAACCCTATCTAAGGCAAGGAGCTGTTTTCAACCTTTAATACCAAGAAAGATGTAGATCACCTCTTATATAAATTGTAACTAGTTGAACTGAGCTAGTTCAGTGCTGTGAGAGTCAGACGAACTCAACTAATACAAATTCTTAGCAAATTTCAATTACCAGTTTGTATTAAAAACAAAAACACTGAAATTTGGCACGGTTTAGTTGATACAAACAATGATGTACACGCTTAGAAATTTTACTGGTGAATATTCTAATAGTACCAGTTGTCGTCAGCAATCCTATGTAATAAACCAGCAGGATGTAACGTCTACCAGTGCAGAAGTTCTTCTGAAAAAACTCGTGGTTTTAGATTTACATCATAAACCCTGCATATTCTATCAACCAGTTAAATAGTCCATTCCTTGATCTAATGTTCCAGATAGTATCAACCACACTATGATAGAAAACAGTAGCGCAATTAAATATTTTATCTATACCAATGACATAAATTAATGTGAGTATTGTGTAAAACACAAATAGAATTAATTTACATAATAAAATTACCTATATAAAGTATTATCACTTCGAACTTACATGATTAATTTCCTAGAAAGATGAAGCCTTTCATCAGATATAACTTTTATTGCCCTTACTTGAAAAGTAGTTCAGGGCTAGTTGAGTTAGATCTATGGCTAACATAGCCAGGGTTCTTTGTACCTTTAGAATTAGCCGACTAAACCAGCTATCTGTAGCTCTGATTTGTTCGTCATACACCACATGAGTACAGGATTTGGTCATACTGATAAAGGCATTAGCTCTAAACCTGGTCTTTAGCCGTGAGTCTATCCCCCTGAGACAGTCATTGGTCTTAAATATGAGTAACATCTCCCTGGGTACCTTATTGAGCACATGCACCATATCCTGGATGAGATTGGCTGCGTTCTCTTGGATCTCGTTGTCCTGTAATATACAATCACTTTATTGCAATTTGCTAGAAGAATCAGTTAGCGATAAGAAAATGAGATTCCCCAGTCTCACTTGCTGTATTCGACTACTGGTGTCTATATTGATATATGCAGAGATCAGGGCACCACTAGGAATCTATCAGAGAAAGACAATGAGGTCCAAAAGCACTTTCTAGACTAACCTCATTTGGATTGACCTCTCCAGTCTGTAGCTTTTTTCTAGAGATGGAGGACCAGGCTCTACCAGCTACCATACAACTAAACAATCCATACAATTCACCACAGTTCATAGCATAGCTGTGCTCTTTAATACCAACTTCATCCCCTTTTATAATAGACATCCACAGCTTGGCATAGTTAAGCCTGAAGTCACTAGTCAGTGTCTATGGAACAAAATATCACTAATATTACCATGATTTCACATTCAATTATTAATTATTAATTGGAATGTAGATGCTATAAAAATCTCATGATCATTGCACTGCTGCTGCTGTCTTGTTGCTAAGCTACACTAAAGTAGATATATGTAATTAATAATAACTTTATAGCGTTTATATTTTGATGAAACTGTTCAGCCCAAGTTAATTAAAGAGAAAACAACTCCTATTGTCTATAGCTTTACATACTTCGTTAATATTAGCCAAAACCTTGCCTTTGGTAACAATTCAGCCAAATTGAACTAATTCCTACGGAAGGGGCCACTGCTCCTATCTCAATGCTAGTTGTACCATCAGAGAGGCCTTCAACTTTTAGATTGTTAAACCAGTATCTATTAGAGCATTAGCTGTAGACTCACTGTATATAGCCCGTGATCCAGTAACACAATCTGAGCTCTATGTTTGGGGGTATTCTTCACCAGCACATTACCAGGATGCGGATCACAGTGCACAAAACCGTGTTTGAAGATCATCTCACTGTATAGCAAGCTAAGATTATTACTAACCTAAAACAGGATAATATCAACTCCACTAAAGGCGCTACTGATATATGATATATCATAAATATGACAGACTATACTGCATTAGAATTGTTACATAAACACATGCAGATACATCATGTTGCATAGAGCCGGCTAACACTATAAACACAGAAATGTAGTTTGTTTGGAAAAGTCGGAATTCTAAGAGAAGAGGAGACAAAAATCAGTACGAGAAAGCAACTGAAGAGAACCATGATAAATTTTACATTTAGAGTACAATATAGATACCACATGTGGACAAAGAATGACCGAGTAGGGTATTAAAATCGCCATTATTAGCATGGTTGAGTGTGCTCCGTAACATTGAGTATTATAGCACAGTTTATAATATACACAAAACAGGTAGGAATTCACCTTACCTGTTCCACAGGTATTTTATTTTCTATCATATAATTTCTGTCATCGGCTCTTCCACCTTCACAGAACTCCATTGTCAGAACTCTAGGAGAAGACAATCTCCAGTATATCTTGGGTACCTAAACATGCAGCAGATTACGTCAAGTAATGACCCTATGGCAACAACTAATACAACTGATTCACATCAGGTCAGGCAAACAGTAATACACACTACACATGTGACAATTCAATAGTGTGCCATCTACAATTTAACAAACTAGTGCGCTTTGATGTGTAGAGTTGTCTGAATAATAAAAGGGAATAAATTATAACAAGCTAGCCAGCGTTACATTGCAATTATCATTGGAGTCATCACCTTGAGAAATGGAATGTAGTCTAGCATTGAGCTAACCCTCTCTGCATTCTTCCCCTCAAACTCAAAGTCTAGTTCAAGTGGGAGGTTCCTTTTCGTTTCGTCTGCCAGCCACAAGAAAGAGAAACTTGGAAATATCCAGGCGACAATTCTAACCAAGACCTGCAAAGTGGGGAGCAACTGTCAACCTACGACTAGCTGTAAACTATAATATGAATACATATACATTGTACATGTATGTAAACATGCAATTACACTACATGGCTATATCCACCTCTTGCATACCTCCATAGTGTTCATATCCACAAAAGAATTGGCTTTCACTTTAGGATGCTGCACTTTAACGGCTAGCACTGTCCCGTCATGGAGTACAGCTCTATGAACCTGGGCTAAGGATGCTGTACCAATTGGTTTATCTTCAAACACTTCGAACTCTGATAATACCTAAAAGATAGCAATGTAAACCGTCCTGTAATAATCAGTAATAGTAGTGGTAGCAGCAGCAGCAGCACTAGTAGTAGTAATAGTAGTAGTAGTAGCAGTAGTAGTACTAGTAGCAGTACTAGTAGTAGTAGTAGCAGTAGCAGTAGCAGTAGCAGTAGTAGTAGCAGCAGCAGCAGTAGTAGCAGCAGCAGCAGTACATGTACTAGTAGCAGTAGTAGTAGTAGCAGCAGTAGTAATAGTAGCAGTAGTACTAGTAGCAGTAGTAGTAATAGTAGTGGTAGTAGTAATTGTTGTACTAGTACATGTAGTGTACACATATAAGGAAAGGAGATCAGTGCTGCATGAGTTCTCCCAAAGAACACAATCATACTGAACATACATGCTCACCGAGGTCCTCCTTTATCACCTGGAGAATGCTCTCTTTACTGCTCTCAGGTGCGCTGTCATGTAACACTTTCAGTGTGTTTACGTATTCCTTTGGCAGCAGATAGTCTAAGGAACCCACATGCTGTCCAACCTTTATAAAGCATCCACCATTTCGACAACACAACTGCAACAGTCTTTCAGCACTACGTTGGTGGACCTAATAACATGTTTATTTATTGTCTACAGTTATAATCCAACCGCATGCTTAAAACCAGTTTTAAACATTTTCAATCCAAGTCTGAAGAAAATTTCTGTTATATTTTAGGAACTTTCTCAGTCACAGTCTAAAATTTATATTATTGAATATTTATGATTGATCCTCAGAACTACGAGAGTCAAACTATAGTGAGTAGAGGTGAAGGTTGTCTGATCAAAAACAACTACCTGTGACATGATAGACTTGTACTCATCATCTACTTCTGATGGAAGGTGTCTCATTGTTTTCTTGTAATCTATTACAATCTTCACACCCTGTAACCATAGTAACAATGTAATACACCTACCAGAAAGTAACCATAGAAACAGTACAACACAACAGTAATGAGGCAAGCAACTATGGCAACAATGCAATACAATAGGACATTTATTACCATGACAACTATTGCAAAATAAGAAGTTTGTAACCATGGTAACAGTGTAATATAAGTAAATAGCTCAAGTCGTATATAAACGTTTTCATATAAAATAAAACATTCTTCAAAATTATTCTAAAATACCTTTCGAAAGTAAATTTTGTGACACATGCTTGAAAAGCATGTATGACTCAGTTCTTTAGCATACAAGAACATACATTTAGCCCTTGTGAGAAAGAATAAGTAATCCTACATAAACTACCAACTTACTGTAATGGCTGCTCGACCAAATCGCAGGAATCCAGCATCATCTCCATTTGCTACAACAGTTATTGCTGCCCCACCAGTACCCAAGGCAAATGCAGTACCACCTGCATACTTAGCAATCCGAAACAGTCCCATAGTCAACGGATGAGAAAAGAGAAGTTAGACATTTTTCTTCAGCAACATCTAGATTGCAATTACACATAGATTATATACAACATACAGCAGATATAGGATATAGGCTTGCAATTCTGAGGCATGTTATACTTAATTGTCATGAGACTAAAGCGTGATGGTTCCAGGCCAAACTCTCATGACTGTAGTCTATTGTTTTAGGATAATATAATGGTAATGTAACAGATAACATGGTTTTACCCATAGAATATTCTATTTAATTTGGTAATACTGAAAACATATTTAGAGAATAATACAAATTGTAATGGAGCATGGCAAGTGTCAATCTCAGACTGCGCTTGGCTAATGGTTTATATACATTGTAGAAGAGTAAAGAAAGTTCTTGACTTTTGAGGTCGACGGCCTTAGACAATCACCTTGTTATAAACCAGTAACCTGATCGAAGTTAGAATAGCAATAGAAAAAATTTGTCAAACCTTTTCGTTCTTAATCATAAGCAAAATCCTTAGAGAGAAAATTTGCATAAGAAAATTACCAGTGAAAATGCCATACAAATTGAACAGGCGGATAATTTAGTACATCAGCATAGGCCCATCTCCCCTAAACGCATTACAAGTCAAAGCACAATCACAACCAAATTCATAAGGAGAGCAAAAAATTTCACAAATATGAACTGTAAATCTAGTGCAAAGTTTTAATTACAGGAGACCCATCCTCCTTTGGTAAATAATTTTCCTTGATCTGAACCCCTACGCTGATACCTACATATATCTCCACCCACAATCCTATTAAGTAATCTTAAACACAGTTTAGTTCACCTCTGCTCTAAAGACTCGAATAAATCAGCCTCCCTGAGTTCAGTCAATGTGTAAAAGGGGAAGGAGGCTCGTCTTTGAAAACCTGTATATATGTTACAATGGGCTTCCAGTGTCCGATGTGCACTTCGGGTACTTGGTAAAGTCAGAAGAAAAGATGATGAATATTTTAAAAAAAGTAAAATTCACACATTAACTAAAATTAAAATATAATCAATGTTATCAATATTGGTAATACCCTGATGAACAGAAGTTCATTGTCACGCTAGACCATCTAGGGGATGGAAAGGGCGTGCCTCATATGGGACAGTGGACAACATAAGCCAAGACAGCATTTCATGTATTAGCTTAGGAATTATTAAAAGTTGATCTGTACAGGTTAGCGCCACCTGTCATTTGGGGATTGCTTGAAGTATCAGTAGGATTGTGCCATCTTTAAATATCGAACTGTTCTCGGTAGAAAGCTGTTATGGTACTGGTTGTAGTTGGTTCTGATGAATCTTGGTATGCCTCTGGTCTGGGCTCTAGTCTGTAGTGTATCTGGCTGTTGTTGAAATGTTGCTGGACAAGTTCATCATATGAGGCGCTCAATGCTGGGTGAGAGTCTCCATGAGACAGGACGTTCATAAGCAGGTTCACCCTTCGGTTTTTGCGTCTCTCTTATAGAGGTAGAAGTCTAAGCTTCTGTTTTACATCATTCATGTGCTGTCTGCCCTTTAGATTCGTAATAAATCTTGCGGCCTGGTCCTGAACATTTTCCAGTGCTTCAATATCTTTCTTTGCAGAGGGGTCCCAGATGACCTAATGAGTAAATTGATATTCTTGCAATTATATTATGAAATAGTATTATACTACATTACATATTTACGCGCTATTTGTATTGTAATACCATAAAAATATAATAATTAATTATAAAAATTAAAATGTTTGCAATCACCATGTAATGGGCAAACCGGATAATGGTTATAGCCCAAGTTCTATATACACACCATGTTTGTAGATCTTCGGATACACACGATAATATCTTTCTCTAAAAGTAACGTCACACTAAATGTCAAGGTGTTAGCTAAGCCCATGGCTAAACCTGTGAGCCCATAGAGTTATCTTCCCCCTAATGCCCGTGAAACACAAAGATAGAACAACTCCCATATAAATTTTAACCCGTTAGTTGTCTTCCCCTACCAAGTGTAATGATATTTGATGAGCATATTATTATAATATATTACAGTCATGTTACATGTACATGTAGAGATATGTACATGCATGAGCAAATGTAAAGTGACACATTTTTGCTGTCGCACACTTCAATGCATTATAGAACTTATAGAAAACATAGCATGTACATAGATAATAATTATAACGTGTATAATATATAATACATGTATGACAAAAATATAAATTACTCTGCTTCAATTATATAATTATACCATGTACATGTGAAACAAAGTGATACTGAGGGTCCACATTACTAATTGATCACTGTTCTTAGCTTTTTTCATTAAGCAATAATTGTGTTCGTATTGGCATACATTTAATTCATGTTCCTTATTCCAAAATAATATACTCACCCATACAAATGTAATATACATCATGATTGTATAGTTCTAAAGCATCATAATATATGTTATTGGCTTTGTATACAACACACGTATTGGAATATAATATAATCCTACGCAATTACTATATAAATATACAAAATTATAGAAATCCTTTATATCACATGTACATTATTGCATTGCATCACTATCTACCAAGTTATATTTTCCAGATACAGCATCAACAAAAATAATATTAGTTTTTACTATACTTATTGCTATTATAGTCATTGTTACTATACAAGTATACAAAGGACACAAAAATAAAAACAAAACAAAAAAGTCATTTTCATGAGTGATTAAATTGTATGATTGTTATAATATAACAATCATTACATTATTATCCTTACAATATTTTTATGCTATGCTATTCATGTGAGACATAGAATGACAAGTATTTATTGGATATACAATGTACATGAAAACAATTCTTACAAAAATAAATTGCTACTGTACATGTATGTCTTTTTCATGATGGGGCAGGAGATCATTGATTGGCTAACAACATCAAAGTGAGTTCTCGTAGTGATTTCTTTCCCCATGCTCTGAGATAATTATTATATTCACAGAAGTGCAGAAATACATCTTCATGTATGTTAGATTTCTGAATTTCATTTATAGATTAGTCACTCGGTACAAGTCACAATTATAATCACAAAGAAGAATTGCACAGATCTTCTAAATCATGCATAGTGTCAATAGTTGCAATGGGAATGTTCGTATTCATTTCCTTGGATGATCTACTATGCTCTGTCATCAAATCGTCTGTAGATGGATGATATTTAATGTTATTATTTTCATTGATATGGGTAGTCGATTTCCTTCTATTGTCCGAGAGAGAGGTTAAACTAGAGTTGTCTTCTTTATTTTCAGCATGTTGAAGAAGTGGCTCCCTTTCATTCCGCGACATAGGAAGAGAATTTTTATCTTTGTTATCTGGATTATTATTGGCCAGAAGGTCACTGGCCGATACCTGGGTCTTTATCGTTGCTACTGATAAGGGACGCTTGGCTATCACTCGTCTTCGGAACTACAAATAAATGACGAACAAAAATGAGATAGCTACACTACGAGATAGCAAGAATTTACAAAAAATATTATTAGTGTGGATTTGGAAGCTAAATTAAAAATTTGATTTTTTTACATGATTTTTTTACATTTTTTTATTGATTCTTTTACATGTCTGTCAATATAATATGCTCTGTGTCAAAGATAATTACAAGGACTTTGGCTAGGGTTGAAGGAGGATAGATTGCTACCACTTAGTGCATTCAATCATACTCCATGCATTGTAACAAACTTGTAGCACATCACATAAAACCAACAAGTAGTATAACTTATTAACCAAAACACTTTCAATGCAAACAGCTAGCACAAGCCATGCTTCTACAAAAGTCAAACTTTGCATTGCCATTTTTTGTACAAATACACACAACCATCTACATTATCACAGTCATGAATTTATTACAGAACCCATAGTAGCGGTGTACACATATACTTTCCACACAAGTCAGTTAATTAACGATTAATGGGTATCTAATCTAACAGGCATAGTAAACAACAAGCACTCAGCTGTTGATCATAATTAGAGGTTGTCCGCTTTTGATTGATTAAGGGAGGATAACTTCAAATTATTATAAACTATAGCTTATGAATACCCATCGTGTTAAAGCTGCATGTCACTAGATACAATGAACCAAATTCAGATTGTCAAACATTATAATGCATACATTGTAAGTTTTGCACAAATAGGGATTTTTTTGCAAACTGGCAAAATGATAAAATATAGGCAAGAAAACGCATTAGGGAGGAACAGAAGGCAAAGGAAATATAACAGGCTTCCATCTAGAGGTTTACCACTGTGACTGTTATTTAGAGTTGATGATGGTGAACTGATGATCGCACTTAGCTCAGTATCAGCAAATCTGACAAAGCGGGGCTGTATTGACATAGAGATGAAATTAAATGTACATATAGACTGAGGCACATGGACCATGGATGACTTAGACTTACATATATATTAGCTCAGAATAATATGCATTATAAATACCATACAACTCAACAAATGAAGCAACAACAAATAGCGCAAGCATCCATCTATTTATACTTTGTAGTACACTAACAAGTGTGTATATCGCAAATATATGGTGTACATCGCTGTGTACATGAATATTTAATCGAATGAGAGATAAATTTAGAAAAAAACAAATAAAGAAACTAGTAGTCATACTGCTGATTCTGATATGAAAAATCAATAGGAATAAGATGTGAAAAAAGAAGGCAACTTCCAAATTGCAAAACCTTATTATATAACCAGTGTCCATGAACCTTGGGCACCTATATACTATAGGCGCTTACAGAGACAGTTAGCCTGGGGAACATGTCTGTATAATTACATACATTAGCACACAACCATCACCTTTCTTATGGCCACTCTCTAAATTACATGCCCCTGATAAACTAGTTATTGGCATGGGACCACAATTTTGAGTAACAACTCACTTTCTGTACCTCGACGGTAGATTTTCCACTTTCATTCCTTTTTGTTCTTAATCGAGGGGCCCATGCAAATGTAAAGCTCTGTTCACCATTTCCATCTGTTAAATAACAAACAAAATGAAAGTATAAACTCAATAAAATGCCAGATAGTCGGAGTGAGTCTGTATTATACTTAACCCTAAGGGATGAAGCTAAAAAGGACGTACATGAATACACCAGAGAATTGAAGTGTCGAGGTAAGGGCCGTGGTATCAAGTAGGAAAAAAGTTTTCTATGTTCATGCCTCATGTCCAACACAATGTATAGCCTGTGTCCTGATCTCACCTATACAATGGATGGGTTACCTGCAGTGATTTACTGTAGACTGATCACTAAAGATGGTCACCAATAAACACACACATCTTTGAAGCACATGGAACCGAGGCTAACTAATGGAACTAATATAGGAGCAAAACATCCATTGGTAGCACTACATCACATAGACGGACATGTTGCAGGTACAATATATCATTCAGACGTTGTATATAATGTAAGTATAGTGGACAGTAAACTATATATTAGTGATAAGTAAGTAGATAAACACTGACATCAACCAACAGGCATCACTCAAGACTAGTCTACACATTTAATAGAACCTGATAATGTAGACTGCTGTGTAAGGGGAACAGCGGCTAAATTTCGCCGATTAGCCTTCTTACTTTTTGTGCAATGAAGAAGCAGCTTTAGTTTCTTTCTCAGACGAGCTACAAAGTTTGAGAGTCTACAGGTAAATGGCTGTTTGTGTGCATTTGCATGTTCTAGGACTCATCTATACCGGAAACGCTTCACTTGTTAGCATAAAATTCAAAAATTATTTTGTGCTGCACAATATTAATGGTTATGTTACACTCTATTTAAATTTTGAATAAACTCTTCAAGATTTTTCTAAAATCGCTCTTTGCATGTTGGACAGTTGTACCACATTGCAGGTTTTTGGCTGATATAAGTTATATAAACGGAAATCTGAAAAAAGATAATATAATTTATATAGATTAAGTTACGAGTCTTAATTCCTCAGGATAAAGACACCGTAGAAACACTAGTGCTGCTTCACATATTCAATGATATTGTAGTGAATAAATGTGTAGATAACTCTTAGTTAGGTCTTATTCATCAACTTTACAATACTTTAGTAGTTACTACACAAAGTTTACCATTTAACAAGACGTAGAAGAAGAAGTTGGCTGCGTAGTTGAGAGCAAGTAAAATCTGAAGAGCTGCGCTGAACCTCATGTTTCTAGTCGACTGCTTCAATCCCCCAGATGTTGTGCTTCGGTTGAGATACTTTATACAGTAGTAAATAACCTGCAAAAAATAATTATTAAAATTATAACTAAAATAATATTATTGAATAAACTTTGCACGTAGAGTCCATGAATTAAAAAATACAAAATTTACAATAATTTCTAAACGTACGAGTATGCATCGTACATGTCAATAGGCTGGTTGTTTTATAGCTATACATATGTATACCAACTTTTCCAAGCATTTTTCAGTGGTAGAAATAATACAGGATAGTTGTAGTACGTATTTTAGTGATTTGGACTAACAATTTTATCGACCCTAGTACTTTTTAATCGCCAACAGCTATTTGTTGCTATTTTAAGCTGGTTAAGACAATAGAAGATAGCTTACATCAGGTAGAATGCAGAGCACAAAGAAGGTTGATATGCAGACCAGAGTAATGGAAGACTGCAGTTTATCTCTGCTTCTATACTGGGCATTTGATGCAGATCTACAGAAAAGGAAAGTGTCATCTACAGCAGCTTTACTTTCTATCAATGCAGCATTAGCCTCAGTTATTTGAAGTGGCTACGCCAGGACTAAACACATCTCCGTAACTTTTCCTTGCATTTGTAATACATATGATCTCATTGATTGGTTCTCATTAGAATCACAACCGACCAATGAGAATGTTCTTTCCCCGAATGTAATTCGGGACATAATAAAGCTGCAAATACATGTAGTCCTCCGAGCATCCTGTTACAATACAACTATTTTTGCCATAAACAGATGTGAGCAATGATGAGAATACCTTTCAATACGAGGACTGCTGCATAGCTTCCAGATGAGTAAGATGAGAAGAATTGTTGTAATTACCACTGGCAGCATCATCTGTACAAATAATGTCAGCACTTTGGGATTGAAACCTAACGAATCTTTGCGGTTTATCTCAACAAACCTCTTCGTCTCCTTGTCATAGCTACATGTAGATAATATACACATAACACCCATATACTCGTACATGTAATATACATAAAATGCATATCCCAAACTTCAATCAAATACAAGTGTATATTGAAGTTAGAAAACCAAGTTCTTGTCAGAGAACCATGGCAATAGACTATTTTTGTGTTGTGACATTATGGCAGGCATGAAAGTGCTTGTACGTTTCTGCTGGGAGTTTAATTATTCATGCAATTTGTCGTTACTTTCAGATGAATCCTGAATACAATTGGCGGGGGGGGGGGGGGAGAAGCAAATCTCCACTATTATTGGAAGCCCTCCTCTCCGTGTAGCAGTTACACTGTATGTATGACTTTTGTCAGATAAAACATCCTGTCCAATCTGTTCTCATTTAATTAAATTGCAAAAAACTGATCGTGTGTAATATCATGAGCATGACGTAACATAATGGGAGATAATTGTTAAATATTCCTTACCTGGTTCCAATGATAGAGGGAATATTTATGATGAGAGAGAACACATAGACAGACACTATGATAGCATTTACTACCTTAGGTGTGCAGTGGCTCTGGTACCATAACGGAGCATATATTGCTATAAATCTACAGAATAAAAATTATGATCCTTACACCAATAACCATTCATTTGTGATTGTAAATCTTCAGAAAGTAGGTCTACATGAATCTAAACGTTGTGTTCTACAGTTAATCAACAACTTACCTACCAAGTAGTCCTAAGAAAATACATAGTCGATCACAGACAAGATGGTGAGTTTTGAAAAGTTAAGAACTATATATACAAGCACTCGTGTAACTGGTCTAGTGGTCAAAACGGCCAACAGCAATGAACATAGATCACTTATAACAGATTAAGAACTGCATCAGGAATAGAGACAGAACAGCAGAGGTTGGCAAATTAAAATAGACAAGGAAGAACAATGCTATGGAAGAAAAAAACACAAGTGGTGATGATGTTATTCTGTGCTGACTGGGAAAACAACCGCTAATAATATCAATAATTCTATAACACAGACTAATATCACAGAGTAGAATGTGATGGAACATACATGTAGCCTACTT
This sequence comes from Bugulina stolonifera, assembly GCA_935421135.1. Lineage (NCBI taxonomy): Eukaryota > Metazoa > Bryozoa > Gymnolaemata > Cheilostomatida > Bugulidae > Bugulina > Bugulina stolonifera. The sequence goes on from OW285191.1 coordinate 14,857,326, forward strand.
GCATTAGTCGGAATGGGATAGTTCTTACAGTAAAATGCAGGCTTTGAAGGCTCATTAAAAGAATTTGAAGTGGCGAACCTATCGTATGCCAACCCCTGCCCCCAAATCGCTGTTCTAACCACAAATCACTAACAACACTAGTCTGTGATTTCAACTCTGACATGTGACATCATCATTTCCCACTATATTAATAACATCTCATGCCGGAGTGTTACAGAATACATAGTATACAGAAAGTACTATTGTTGAACTACTAAGATAGCCTGTGCTCACCTAAGTAGACTCATTACCACAACACACCAGTTAGAAGCAGCCAAGGCTACGTTCGTGAAATGTGGAAGTAACAATACTATATAGTTAAAGCTAGCAGATTCCTTGAACTTTGCTTGTAGAGAGATTCTATCTATGATAATATCAGGGAGTTTGAGATAGTATGTACCACTCTTGAATGCAAAGCAGAACATCACCTGCAACAAAAATGAAATACAGAGTTATCTTCTCTTTCTCTTTTGCAACTTCTTGGTGCCCAAAATAAATGCAGTAGGCCTATCACATACATGTACATGAATTATGCTGAAAATTTAATATGTTGTGTGCATAATTTTAGTTATTGAATGGTGTATGTTTCACTATGACTTATGGTACTGTGACCTACGTACGTACGCGATATACTATTTCCAACCACAATATTGCAAATATCAATGGTGGATGGTTTGGATAAATACTGGGATTATCGAGATGAATCACCTCTAGAACAAGGTTCCTATCCACACTAGGGGCCACCTAACATACAGTGTACACTATCAACACATGTATATTATATACACAAAGCATAATATTATAAATGTAGGCACATACTATACATACATGCATGCCTATCATGGTAGGCTTAAATGGTAGGTTATATTTATTATGCATAGAAGTTGAAAAGTTGTCCTCTCTCCTTAGCTGGCTGTTTGCCAGCTGTGTATGCCAGATACTCTATTATTATGGGTAACTTCATTTATCTCTGAGGGCATGGAGTATGACATCCACGCTGCATGGAACTAATGTAAATATAAAACTACAATGCATTTACCATGCATTATCTCTAAGAATCTCAGGGTATTGCATGTAATTATTTTGTAGCAAGATATCCCTCATGATGTATATTTCATATGCATGTACAATTCCCTAATCTACATATACTTGAGTAAAATACAATACTATAATGATCATATAATAATATTGTACTCAGTAATGAACATGCTTGCCCAGACCTGCTGTGTTACACATACCAGATGCCACATTCCGTGTTACACAAACCACATTCCGTGTTACACAAACCACATTCCGTGTTACACAAACCACATTCCGTGTTACACAAACCACATTCCGTGTTACACAAACCACATTCCGTGTTACACAAACCACATTCTGCGTTACACGAACCACATTCTGTGTTACACAGACCACATTCTGCGTTACACATACCATATTCCGCTATCACACAGTGTTAATACTATTATATACGGATTCACTGACTTACGAGACTAGTAGCATATATTTCATCAAGCTAGAATTCATTGGGGCTCTTTGTCTCTACCACCTCTACCACCTCTACCACCACTACCACCTCTACCACCTCTACCACCTCTACCACCTCTACCACCTCTACCACCTCTACCACCACTCCAGCATAAACAGTTTTATTCCACTATATATAGAGGGAGTACAACTCCAAAATTTATCTATCCTTTGAGGTCTGTTGTAAAATATTTAGCATAAGACTAAGTGACGTGCCCCAGTGCTAATGTACTAATGTATCTACATGTAGATGTTGATGCAAGATAATTTCTAAGACGATAAAATACATTTATGAGTTGATCCATGTAACCTAGCAAATAAAAATTTACAGATTATGTTGCCTAGTATGGAGACGAAGGGAATCGGAGTCCATGGGGTCATAGCCTTACAGCTTACTAGTACTTTAGGAAGAATTAGGTATGTTTTCATCCTCACACCTCACTAATACACAAACCCACATAGGACAACCTTTAAAAGCTTTGACCAAGGGGTAAGTGAGTAAGTGAGTTGCTTGACCAACCCACGTAAGTCACTGCACACCCACACCAATACGCTACAAAAAGAGTCAGAAGGACACACCTACTGACGTTGTCGGAGAGCAGGATCATCATGATGTACTACCGCTCCTTGCTACACATACACGTACACTAGAGGTAGAGTTTGAATAGGTTGTCAAAATGGAAGTAAGTGGTATGTGCAGACTGCAGACCTTGTGATTTAATTTGCAAATGTGAAAGTGATGAGGTATTAGCTACTGTAGATAGATGTCAGCAGTATGCTAATATCCGATGTCAATGTCAGCAGTACATGTAGCTCACTCTAGCTAATAATGATATGACAGCTGGTGAAGGAGATGTTGATAAATATACAAGTACATTGTACATTATATACATGTATTATTATGTATCATGTCGAGGTATCATGGCTTGAACTTACATGTACACGTACACTAATATGATAGAGTCTGATAACACAGCTCATACCCCATAATACAGATTTATAAACCCAAGTGACCTACTATGTTGTACATGCATCTGAATTTATGTGCATGGTTGCCCTTCCTTCTTCCCACCTCATCAAAATTTTCTAGCCTACAGACTCACCAGAATAGTTATGCATAATGGTAATATGACCACAAACAATACCTTTAGAAGGCTTGAGAATATAAGAAGCTAAAAGAACCCTCTGAGATCATCATATGGAAGGACTGCATAACGTAACTCACTCTACTGATTGTACATGTAAATAATTAAATGTTGTTTGTCTAGACTTGATACACCATTTACAGTTGTGAGTTTTACAATAGACTACTCAATGCACCCTTGATGTGTATTATAATGTTTATAAATAATGTATACACAAGAAAAGAGGTTACACAATGACAGAAGTCAAGAGTCTAAAGTAGTCCTAATGTGACACTTGTATCTGAATTCTTGAGGTCCTATGGTAGATGAGAAATAAGTCAATGGGCAAAGCCATCTATCTTTCTCCTGTCAATAAAACAGGTGAGGGGCTTTGTCTGGTCTGCCCTACCTGATCTGTGACATTGAAAATAAGATCTTAGGGTGTGCAGCTCTACCAGGTATTGTATATAGTATAGACAGTGTACAGTTTGTTGCCTTACCAAGAAATCAGCAACAGCCAGACCAAGGAAACATCTGTAAACAGGAAGTCTGCTCTTCCTGATAATCTGCGTCAGCGCTATGATGTTTAGTATGTTGGTAAGTATTCCAATAATGCTGATGGTAAACACAGTAATTCCCAGCGTCACGTGATACAGGTGTCTCATCATCTCCTTATGCTCAGCGTAACTTCCTGTATTCTCAGTAACATTAGTAGATGTCATAGTCACAAAGCCAAGGTCGGTTGTGTTTATAGGGTATTCCGTCATTGTTTCTATATCTGCTAACTCCCCAAACCAAATGGGTATAATATTATGTATCCATTGATACAAGTATATAGCACACTAGCATGTGGGACCTTTCCTGCAATGAAATCACATATTGGTTCTATAATTACAACGTGTATGCACATGCTAAAATGTTCCAAAGTTATGTTGCCCAGTATTATGTACTACATCCATAACAACATACGCTGTAGTAAATTATGATACACTGTGCATTTGCTTGAGATAATAGAAAAATGCATGTCTGTGAAGCAATTAATTGGCACTTGCTCCTGCATTCCTCATGCGACCAGCCATCTTACTTCCTGCTACTCTTGACTGCATTCTTGCTATAACAAATTTTGTATTCTTTCTACACCATAAGTACACTGTATGTGTACTGCATGCCTGTGCCACAGTGCAGCACCTCTTCCAATTATACCCAACCCACACCACTGCTCTTTTTGTTGAGGACACCTGCTCTAATCCCTTGTAGACAACATAGTGTACAGACACAGCCAATTGTACCTCTCCAAATTCGGTAAAATCGGCATGAATTAAAAAAATATCGATTATGTGGTCTAGGCATTACTTTCGAACACTTTCATGCTTGCATTACTGCAGTCTTTCATTACTGTAATTATCATCACAAATAATTTTTTCAAAATTTAATGCAATTGTAATTTCTGCCAAAAAAGATATATATCATGACAACAGGGTGAAAAGTCACAGAGACATGTCACAGTAAATATTTTATTATACAACCTTCCTGATGTCTTGATCTCATATATTCCTAGCCTTTTGTCTGAAGTCTTCTGCTTTATGCTTTCCTAGCAAGGTGCGCAGAAGAAAAAAGCTATATTTCTACGAAATAAACAGTTGCAGTTACCCAGAACCTAGTTCTGCAAAGATTACATCCTCAATGCTATCTTAGCATAGAGTCTTCAAATGGCATTGACCCATATGGCAAGCGGCCAATGAGAAGGAGCCATTAACGGCTACTAATATCTCTACTCAGTCTACTAACAGTGTTTTATGAGAGTGTTTAGTGTTCACTTTATGCTTGCACTTTATTCAGAATATTGTTGCTGAATTTGTCACAAATTCTCTATGGAGCTGTAATTAGCAGCGCGCTGTCAATACTAATAATCATGAGCAATGATTATAGAAGGGAGCATTGCATAAGAAAAAATTAGACAGAGACTGTACAAAACATACCTGCTAACAATTAGCCTGGAGTCCAAAACATTTTAGATCAAAGAAACAGATCTTTGTGAGCATATGCTATTAAATCATTGCTCTATTTTATGAAGGAGTTGGAACTCAGGTTATATAAAGATATGCTCACACCGCATGAGCACTGTAGTGTGCAATATGGCAGATGTTTGCTTTACTGTTAGATTAGAATGTCAGAATGTAGTTGTGTCTCTCGGAAGGTATTTTATACATAATTACACATGGTATAATAAATCAGCTAATATGTACAGGTACATGGTATGGTATGAATGTATGTGTAGATGTTCCAGTAAAACATTGATATGAATGTAAAATAAATCATTTTATTACACATAAAATACAAAATATTATTACATTATTTATTATCAACTCCATTGATGCTTGGCACAGTGTTAGTATGAATCGTGGGAATGTAGGCCTATTACGCCTACTGCTACAATTGGGCTTGTGGGTGCTTTCTTGAGCTTTACTGCATAGCTTTGTATAGCATGGTGCACCCACATGTGTGTGTGTGTCATCCAGATAACACTGGTGTATTAATACTGGATAGTTCATCTCACTCTCATCTTAGAGTATACCAACAATGCGTTTTGCAAAAATCTTTTGAAAACAGTATGTTAGTAATGACAGTAGACCTGAGCCCAAGTTCCACAGTTAGTCTCCAGCCTATCAGAACCCATGAACTACTCTGAATAGCGGTAATTGAACCCCAGGCTAGGTGTACACAAAACCCTTGGACATACTATACCTCTTTTTGGCCCAGGACTCGACAGGTAACTCTTCTAAAATGTTGGTCTAGTGTTACTCCTATTCAAAGTGCTTATGACATCATATGCAGAATGTATTGCAGTGCTTAGGCCCACATACACAAATTACATCTATTTTTATACTATTTATGTATTGTAAACATGGTAATACATGCATGTAATATACATGTTCAACTGATATTTGATGATTATATCGTCCTCATAATATCTTTAATATACAATTGTGTGCGTAGTATTTGGTCTCTCATTAGGTGAAGTGGCATTCACTAGTAGGCCTATTATTTATACACCTCTGCATGCATATTATATGCAGCTATTTTGTATAAATGCTAAATTGAGAGCAATTATTGAAACCACCAACTCTGGTTTCCGGAAGGAAAGGTGAGAGTGGTGCTAATATCATATAAACTTGGTGTTTTTGTAATCTCTTGGACTGGCCTAAGTTGCAGTTCATACTTTTATGATAACAGTTATTAGTGGCGCTGCCACACTGTACAATAACATTATCTTATCAAATGATGTATTATTATTGATTTATTTTTGAATGAAAGTGAATCCATCCTCAAAGAACCTGCCATCACCTGCACCAGGCACCTCAATCTCTTAGAAAATATTAATACAATGGTCTACAATAATTACGCTTATATCCAATAATGATCAAATATATTACTGGTTAACCTAAGTTCCTAAATAGTTAACCTAGGTTCCCCCCACTGGTTAACCTAGATTCCTGCTTAGGGTGATGATCAACTTGTGAACTACATGTAGATATGTTACAGTAGTACCGGTTTGTTTTTTGCTGTGAAAGACTTGGAACTAAGGCTATAACTTTATCTTCACAGACTGATGCAGATAAGAACTTCTCAAGAACCATGAAGGGATCAATTAGGATTACAGATTAGTTTGAATCTAATCTACACTAGATGTATAACATTCCAAGGTAGGCCATGCTGCCAGAGCTGACTAAGAGCTCTTCTGCTGCCAAACAGTGATGACTAGTTTAATACTATCACATCAGGGACCATTGTAACTATTCATACTTATAGCATAGGTGATTGGTAATTTTGATATATAGTCCATCTTTCTTTAATGGGTTATAATAAATGTAACTGTTAGTACTGTTTGCTGCTTCACCACAAGTAATTTCTATGTTTTATAGAAATAAGGAGGTATGGGGTAAGATGCTAGTACAAGTACACTCCATATGATGATGCATAACATGGCAAATTATAATAATTTTGTTATAATTATGTTTGCAACATGTAGGCATCTATATAATACTATAATTATTACAACAATATATAAATAAGGTTTCAAAATACAAATGAGAAAATCTGACACAAATATTCATGATTATTCGGTAAAAATATCAAAATAGATAAACTAATGTTGAGCAAGTTAAGAGCCTATAATAACATAAAAAACAGTTACATAACACAGTTACATAACACAGTTACATAACACTAGAATAGGGCAACAACAATAAATAATCATGAATGCTAGAAAGTCAATAAATATGTGCAAAGTGTCACAAAAATAATTTAACAACCAGTTTGAACCATGATATCTTCAATGAGATCAGCTGAGTTCAGGGTCGTACTAAATCAACACTACTGAGCAGCTCATCGGTATTTAGATTATACATGTAAGTAATTATCAATAATATTACATGAACTGTTGTATATAAATAGTGTTCAGTAGGTACTAGGTACTATAAGGCAGGCTGCTGCCAGTACTAGGTACTGCAAGGCAGGCTGCTGCCAGTACTAGGTACTGTACGGCAGGTTGCTGCCAGTACTAGGTACTAAATCTTTCTGAACAAATGGGTAAAAATATGAACAATCACATCTTACGTGAACAAATAAATTATAAATAATTAGCCAAAGTGTTACTCAACAAACATCAAGTTATTATGGACCATGTCATCGGAGATATTAGGTATCGGCTTCCTCCAGAAAGAGGCTATGATTACTTATAGACTTGGTGACAACACGAGTCACATGAGTAGGTAGGAGATGTATGGAGTCGTCTGTGAACTCACGAGCTAAACGTGACGGGTTTACAGAGGAGTCCCTTCCAGTATCTACAAACAGCAGCATAGAACATAAGCTAAGAAACCAGATGAAGAACAACATGGTGCGTTTACATTTCATATAAGTAATAAAATTATATTGTTACATTAATATTATCTGCATCTTATGTACATTTTTGGATAAATTAATTTTTCCTCCACATACCATTAATTGAGATTTACATTAATACTAAATTATAATGTGATAAAATTATGTTTTATTATTTTTATTTGAGTAATTTGCAGGTATTTTAATGGATCTAATTATTCATTAGATTCAAAATAATACCTGCAGACGTGTAATACTCATGCCAAATACAACATATAAATATGGGTTAGGAAACTAGCAAGAGTCAACACAATATACAACCTATAGGCTAACAGAGTAGAACCCTAAGGCTATAATAGAACCTGTATATGCACAAGTCATAGTAGAAAAAAGTGTAAAATCGTGCCTTGAATATGATGTTATTTTACTCTATATTGAACCACATTCAGTGGCTTAATTACTAGATATTGATACAAATCTACTACTTATACTTTCTACTTACTACTTTTAATTCTACCAACATACTCTTTTATGTATTCATACACCTATCTGCATTTGTATAGGTCTACATCTACAGCGCATATATGCGTAGGTAATATATATGTGTAGGTAATATACGTAGATACATTAGGTTATTTGAGCACTGGCTCTTCCATCTATTAACAGGAACTTAACATTGAGGTTTGATACAAATCTAATAACGGTGTACACCAACTTGTAACAATAATGTGGCAACCACCAGCAGCATTTGGGGGTAAATTCAACATAAACGCATGGGAAATAAATATGTGGGTCACTCAAGCATCATAAAGTAATAAATATTTGGGTCACTCTTGCACCATGGTTGATGGCTACTTACCACATTAATTCACTGCTGGAAAAATTTCACATGCATATTTAAAAATGATTAATAAAACTAAATGGTACAATCATGTATATCTGTAAGAAGAAAACATTAAAGAGAATTAGCCAATTAGGATCGAGTTCCGATAAATAGAAGAAAGTAACTAATTAGGTGTAATAATATTAAATATTAGTGACAGTTACTAATTGCTGTAGAACCATCTACTCCTCAGAGAGAAAGGAAAAAAATGTTTTGCTTCATAATCTAATAATTACAAGCCATGATTGGTAAAGGTACCTTCAGTGCCTAGCACATGTGACTATAACCTAGAATGAGTTCTGAGGCCACCAGACCACTGGGTGGTATACTATTTAGTCACTCTGAGTGTTCTTAGGGTTTGGTTGAACCCCAGGCTAGAATTATAGCTGTAGACTGAGGAGAAACTGGCGCCACCAAGCAGAGACAGTAGGCTGTGTGAACTCATCAAAAATGCTGTGACAGCATATAATTTATTCTAGACCACCACCCACCTGCCGCCTCCCCCTAAAATCTCATTGAATCAGCCACAAATTATGATTAACACAAACAATGAGCTCACAACCCCCATTTTGTAACATTAGGTTTGGTAAAAGTACTATGCGGCTAAAAAGATTCATTTGCAGCGAATAGATGGAGTAGTTACCTAGTCGCTCAGCAGTGTCAGGGGCGGCGAGTGTGTTGTTCCTTGTTATCGGAGGTAAAGGTGGCATGGAACTCAGTCTACCAGTAACTTCGGCACTCTCTGACCTCTTCGATACGCCTTCAGGTAGGCTGCCCATTGATTTAGAGGTCATTGCCGCACCTGGATAATACATCCAATGCCATTAAGTGTCGGTTTACTATAATTATATAATATAGTAAACTATATTATCCCATAATACTCTATATATATCCCATCAACTCTATCATGCTAACAATTATAACAGTGATACTTACTACAAATACACAAAGAATGGCATCCATTTATCTTTAACATGAAACTAATTAAATAATTATCCTACTTAGACTAAAATCCTAACTTTGTGAGGGAGATTTTCTCTTACATGTGCATTATATAAATTCCAGTCTACACTTTGTAGCTAATGCATTTATGTGCATAAAGTTATTACACAATAAGTAAATAATTACTGCACTCCACGTGTTCCTTACTGGTTCATGTGTTTACCAGATCCCTTTAAATTCTGAACATTCGATCACTTTATCCCCCTCCCCAAGGACTGGACTGAGTTACTTTAGCTGTAGCTGGAGCTGATGTATGTGTTTAATAGCATTAGTGGGACCTATTGAGTACACTATAGCCTAAGTTCCAAGCTGAGGATGGACAGTTTATTGATGGAGTGTAGAGTTGAGGCAAAGAATCTTTTGACCTAGGTTGTACAATCCCTCACCAAAATTCTCCATCACTATCATTGCTTGGAACCCAGGCTGTCTTATTGGCCTTCACCAAACAGGCTAATTTCTCTAGAGCTAAGCTGTGTGAACTATTTCTTACAGCAGAGCTATCAGTAGTAACATATTTAAGAGTAACGGTGAAGTTATATATTTATACCTAATGGTTATGTGTTCCTCAAGGTTTGCTAAAGTTGTAATTTGTCAGGCAGGGTGAATGATTTAGTGTAACTGATAGCCATTAGAGAGAAATAAAGAGATGATAATTATCGAGATTACGTTGTACTAATGTTCCTCTAATACACACGGTAGCCTACATGTAGCCCCAAACAGATAATCAATGCCCTTGCTGATAGTACACAGTATTGAAATCTTTGTTGCAGAAGGAAAGATACTGCAGGAATTACTTACAGCTGATTGGTAGGGCAACTAACAATAGCTAATGAGCTGCAATATTCTAGCAGAAGACTGCATCTGTGATTTCTGAGAAAGGTATCAAGGACATAGGGGCAATGTGTAGAAATTCTAGCAAATATAATTGGTAGCAAATTGCTGATTGCTTTAATTACATATACATTTTACACGTGTATGATTACACATCCATAATGTTGTGCATTTTGTCATAATTTGAGTTGTCTTTTCCTGACATTCGTGTTGAAACAAAGAGCAGACAACTTCTTAATTGTGCCTATGTCCAGGTGTGTAGTTACACATGCATGTAATTATACATTATCTTCTTTCTACAGCCTACTGTGTCACCACTGTGGTACATGTATGTATATTTGTATTATTATAATTACATTACTATTCCTTACCACTGGAAGATGGTCTATTATGGTTGGCCACAGGTCTATTCACAGTCATATACGACCTGGTGCTACTATTGGCTGCATTCACCAGCCTATCATTACTCAGGAAAGGGTTGCTCTTCATTGATACCTGTAATATAGATGACAGGTTAACAAAACTTGTAATTGTGAGCTGATTTTCAGAACACAACGTCTGAAGTATTATGATAAATCTTAGTGCTAATAAACATGAAGCTAGTATTCAATATTTCATAAATACAATTGGTATTCACCTATAGTCTGCAGCAACCTTAATATGCCATAACATTAAAACTGTGATATAGATACTATTCAAATTAGCTCTATACATGTATATAATATATAATATTTTCCGCATATTGATGTCATGTTCGCACATGTATACCATATATTGATGTCATGTTCGCACATGTATACCGTATATTGATGCCATGTTCGCACATGTATACCGTATATTGATGCCATGTTCGCACATGTATATGCTGCTGAGTAGCATACCTGATTCTGCCCGTACATCATCCTATTAACATCAAGTTCAAGAATTCTAGGAGTATTTATCAGATTAATGTCAGTGTCTTCTCCACTAGGGACAGAGTTGGACATGTTCCAAGCTCCACCTAACATAGTAGTAAATATTGTAAACATGAAGGCTAGTCAAACTACCGCATTAACACAAAATACTATATGCATGTACTCAATGTTGGAATAATAAAAAAATCTGACTATTAAAATGTCTTGGAATTGCATTATGTTGTGTATAGTTGTGTCCGTTGTACGAATTTCTACTTATATACTAAAGAACGCAGGGAATGAACCACTATGACTTGATTACTACAATTTAATATATTTTGTCATTATCTCCACGATGCACTATCAACATAAAAAATGTACAGTAAAATCAGTAAACATATACGTGTATGTACATGTATGTATGCATGTATGAGTAATAATAGGAACACAAAACCTGGAATGAAAGAAATTATTGGTTAAAACACATTATATAATAAACTTATATTATTACTCATTTGATAATGATGACTGTGATAACTATAATGTACTACGTATAGTGTATGTGTAGTAATGGGAAGGGATAAAATTAATGTAAGGAAAATTATAAATTCGCAGCAATTAGAATCAAATATAAATAATGAGCTCTACATGTAACAGATAATAAAGTACAAACCACTTCGACTGTTGATTGATCTCTTAGCTCTCACAATTAAGTCGTCACCAGCTGAACAATAAGAGCTCAATGTGTATACATGTATAATACAGAAATCACTTTCAACTGTAATACAAGGACTATGCCCATGCGAATTCTATTACAACAATGATCAACTAATTGCTGTTAAACTAACCTCTTTTTGGCAGGGAGGATACCCAACGACCATCAGTTGTTTGACTGTTGAAGCGCCCAGTGGCAGGTGTCTGATCAGGCTGGGAGGGTACTGGAACCCCCATCCTCTGTGTTGGTCCTTCTTGTGACCTCTGAGGCTTCATCACCTTTGTGTTTGACAAACTATAAAATGCCCACAAAATTAATTATTGCAAGTTAAAGACGGAATAACTTTAAAATATCATATCAAAACATTAAATCTATGATCAGCATGAGTTTAGTTCATCTAAAACAGATTCTAAAACTACTTGGAGAGTTGCTGAATGAGATGCATAAAGATTAAATCTATGATCAGCATGAGTTTAGTTCATCTAAAACAGATTCTAAAACTACTTGGAGAGTTGCTGAATGAGATGCATAAAGATGCATGAAGATGAAAATATTGGTAGGTTTTAAAGTAAATGCCAGAACACCAAATGGCGTACAGAAGTATATCTATGTGATGCCCATTGAGTAGGGCTCACTTCACTGCTAGAGAATTGTACTGAAGTGAACTCCAATACAGCATTTGGTACACAGCTTCCAGCAAAAGTCCAACATGTATTTTAAGAGCAGCAGTTTTTATTTTACTATACGTGACATGTGGTGCTGTTATCAACTTACAGAGCTCTATATGAGAACATTGGTTTTATCATGAAGATGCCAGATTCCTGCTCCAACTCCTCAAGAGATTCCATCAGCTCATTGGCCAACTCTGCTCTCTTCTCCGCCAGCTCATCCATCTTGTCCATCCATCTTTTGGTTCTCTGTAACAAGAATTCTCTTAGTTTCAACTAATATCACGATCATATAATTAATTAGCGATTTGATTACTTACTGTATTCCTGTATTTGTTGAGGTGTGACATGAATAAATGAAGGTATAGGAGACAAGTTCATCTCATTCACAGGTCATGCACTACATTGTATTTGTAAAACTTAGTATCAGAGTTGCCTTCTCTTTTTGAGAGATGGCAAAGAGAAGACAACTTTATAATTATGCTTATGATGGTGTTATACATGTACATTGATTGGTCTAGAGCTGATAATATTATATAGATGTTTTTAAACAGACGTACCATATTCTGTAGATTTTCCATCTTCTCCAACATGTCTACATCTTTCTCTTCTAAGTCCTCTCTATTTTTAATGATGTCTAAAACAGGATAATTGAGACAAAAGTAGATGAGAACATACATTGTACCACATGTCAACAAAGAGTACCTGGCAGAACTTTGCACATGTCAACAAAAGTACATTTTAGCAGCCAATGAAATGATTCTCCTGTTTAAAGTGTATTTCACAGACACTTGGTTAGTAAACGTACCCTCTATTCGTATCATATTTGTGTGATGCACGTATTTCTTGACAAGCTGAGATAACCTCTTAGCAGGAAGTGACACGTATTCATCCATTTTCTCTACAGCCTCGTTATATTGTTCTTCCGTCAATTTATTATTATTCACTGCTCTCTTCAGATTCTTAGCATTTCTTTCAGCATCAAGACGAGTAAACAGGATTGGAGATTCTTGGTCCTGTAAATGTTATATATGTACAGCAATGAGTAGGTGCAGTATTGTGTGTGTATGGCAACCAGTAGGTACAGCATTGTGTGTGCACAGCAGTTAGTAGGTAAAGTATTATATGTACACTGATGAGTAGGTACAGTTTTGTGTATCTACAGTCAGAGGGAGATAAGTTTATCTACTATGTATGTACGATAATTAGTAGATGTAGCACATGTAATATAACATAGCCTCAGGACCCAAACTCACACTGGTAGGCTCTGTTGTATCCCTAGCTTCAGCTTGTTCTTTCACCATTGCTAATTCTCTCCTCAGCTCTGCTACTGTATCTTGCAGTTCCATTACCATCACCGTGTTATGGCTACAAGTTACACAATCCATATACCTAAGAGCAGCACAATTTATGAACAGTGTGACGGTGCATGAGTATTAAACCATTCTTATTCCTATCTGTTTAAATGCAAAGTTTTGTTATTTTTGATACGTTAATGAACAAAAAAATACAATACAATAATACATACTTGACATCGTCTTGGTGGTTCTGTACTTCCACATCAAAGTCTTCTTGTCTGTAAGTATAACATCATATCGTTATAATACCTTATTGTGTAGCTTGGTAGGAATACTGACCCTAGTGACCTTGTCTATACTTGTACATGAAGTATTAGCTATTCATAGTTTGGGCTGTCAATATGCTAAGATGGTGAATGTGGACTCGCTGAAGATAAAAAGTTACCAGTAACTATTTTCACTGTGGTTGATACCAAATAAGTAACAATTTGAAAAAATTTAAGAACTCAACTGACCAACTTTTGATCAGTAAAACAAATAACAAACTCACAGTTTTCGTAACGCCTGCTGTAGTTCTGTTAGACTGGTGGGATCTACAGGAGTGTGCCTGACAGCACTTGCTGGAGACGTGTGCTTGATACCTGGTGACAGCTTCCTCTTATTGGATGGGCTAGTGGTGGGTGGAGCAGGAGCCATGTAGCTGTTTGGCCTTGACCTAGTACCTCCGGCATAGGAGGTACCTCGAGATACCACTGATGATACATTGTAATCCTGAATATATACGTAAAAGTAAACACATGTACGGTGAGAAGAGAGAGATGTGTTTATGGAGATGAGGTTCTGTGTCCACCCAGTGTTTTCCATATATTACATGTAGATCTATTGCCATCCACAGTGTAATATAACAAACCATGGTTTATATCAATCGCAAACAGATATTACATCATTCTACTCTACAGATATTTTACGTGCTTATATGTTGAAGGTGTGCTTGAATATTGCATGAATAAAGTTCATGTAAATGTACAAAGTACGCTATGAAATTCACAATACACTGTACATCTACATGTACATGTACATGTATATCGTAACGCCTAGAACAGTTGCTATAAGCAAAAATAAATCAGCAAAATCTAGAACTATAGGCCAGTAATTTGTAGTCTGCAAATTAGTAGATGCCTTATGGTTGCTCATGTCTAATAAAACACGTTGTACAAGGTGTATGTTATTATAGCACACTGTTGTATGAAGTGTATGCTATTAGAGCACATTACTGTATGAGGTGTATGCTATTATCGCGCACTGTTGTATGCTATTACAGCAAAATGGTAAAATAGTGCCATACTTGTACATGGGACACTTCTGCTGTCTAACCAGAAATCAGAAACGTTGTCTGGAATCTGTCAAAGCAAATAATAATTTGCTGTGGGAAATGCAGGATAGTTTTAAAGTGAATACGTTGTTCTCTCAATATCAATTAGGATACGACTACAATCTCGTTACCTATTGGTCAATTTCTGATGAGACACATTGCGAAAAAGCCTATGTGGTCTTCATGATTAGATAAAAACATCAGTAAATGTAACTTTCTTGTGAGCGTACCAACTTTTTCTGTGATTGGTGCAATGGGTTTGGAGGGTTATATCACTATTTTGTTAGGAAATCAGTACAGTACAACATTAACCACATTGTATGACCATTTCCTTTTTAGTTGTAAGTCGTGACCAATCGCATCATCAACAGCTACATAATAGACTGAGAGACCAGTAGGGGCTGAAAACCATGATGGTATTCCAACTTCCTATTCAACTCTAATATTTTTTAGGCTAAAATCGAGGCCATCATATTCACTTTAAAACGGGAATATAAATAGATTAGCATTAAGATAATAATCTAAATATAAAGTAGAGTGTATGGCAATGCTTCTCCTAGTGAGCATAGCTGAGTAGTACTATACTCAACACTACCACAGTATCTACTGTAGAATAAAATGTAGGGGTTGTGCATTCAGGGTGTGCTACATAATAAATCAAACAAGCATGACTTCCAAAAGATATCAGTGGTAGAGAGATCTAGTATAAATATCTGCTCCCTGAGATGACCCAACTGGTCTAAGGTTGTTCTCCCTGTTTGAGTTGTTTAACCTTTTTTTATCGAGAAGAAAATCTATGTGACTACGGTATGTCTTGCATGCCAGCATCCAGTGACAACCACAGTGGATCATCTCAGGGGAGACAATTGGTGTGAGGATAAAGAGAATATAAATCAAGAGTAAAATATTTTCAAACATGTTCAGTGATTGAATGCAGTGTTCACCTGTTGGTTTAGTAAGAGTCTTACAGTAAACCAGCAATTTTAGAGTATCACAGGCAATCGAATTTTAAATCACAACCCGTGAGAGTTGGTAGTTCTGCTCGCTTTCTAAACCAATGGTAAACAGTGCAATGTAACAATAATAAAGGCTGGGATGTCTCACCAGTAATTGTTTAAGCAGTGTGCTCGCCTGAGCTGGCTGAGCCTGAGACAATTTTAACCCCTGAACAGAGTAACATATTGCATTATTTTTAATTAGATCTACATGCAGTATTAGCTAGAAAATTGATTAAATAGTACTTTTAAGGTTTGTCTTGAATTATCTACATGTTAAGCCTGATTTAACAGAACACTGTGTCTTTTGAGCTCAGTAAGTTATTTACAATTTGAAAACATTTAAATGTTATTTAATTTACATAATTATATAATTCATTGAGAGCATAACTTCAAACAATGACATAATAGCCTGCCACCACTAAACTGACAATCACCACTTCTGGGTAGTTTTGTGAAACGTCATACAATCAGTACGAACCTCTCTAAATGCAGCAGTTAAAGCGTCTGCTACTACTAGACCGCAGTCATCTAGTAAGCTAGCACATGATTGGCTGAGCTCTTCAATCTGTGGTGTGATTGGCCTAGATATGTCTACATGCTTGGCCTCCACTTCAGACAGCACTTGACTTGCTGACATCATATCTGTAAACAATAATAAATAATACCATTAAAAAAAAGTTTAATATTAAATCATCATCAACTTATTATTAAGAAGGTATTTCAATGCAGGAATCTACATGTGCTACCAAACTAATTTGCAAAATGCTTGAACATCAGTAGAATGATATCATAACTAATATTTGTTATTGTACACTTTTGTCCGTACAGGCCCATGTGTGTGTTCTGAATTCGCAAAAGCAAAATCTTTAAACTCTAAACAAATTTAGATGTGCAATAACATTGGTCACTATGATCGATTTTGTAAGCTACATAACCAACAGAAGTTTAGGCTTTACAAAGTGGAACACGTGGAACACCACCCTACCTTTATCCAATAGGATCTTAGCTAATCCATCTTTGAAGGCAAGAATAGAGCTATATAGCTTCAGGTACTCTGTTACCACAGGCTCTCCAGGAAGGGGCGGTGCTGTTTCACTGAAACACCAGACATACATACACTGTACATGTACATTGATATAATAATTTACACTAACAGATAAATGTGTGTCTCAGCAGAGAAACACAGAATCCATATTATTACTCAACACAGTATGTTCGTCCAATGAGATGTGTCTTACAGTACAGACATACATGTAGTACAGAGTATACCACAGACGTAACGTAACAGATGGCATGTTATATAATTTATAATATACATGTGTTACTAGTAACCATGTGTATGGGTATGTAGGCAAACGTAATTGTGTTACAGGAATATAATGTACATGTATGTTACCAACTTGGAAATGAACTTGAAATAGAGAGGACAACTTCAAATTACTCGATAAAAACAAATGGAGTAAAATATCACATTGTAAAATTATCAAATTGAAATAATACACACATACTGTATAACCCAAACATGCAACAAAATATTTCCACATTAATAATTACACATGAATTTATAAAGACATACATTTGCGAAAGACACAATAATATATTTAGTGGCGGTTTGATGTTAATAACACTAAACTACATAGGTACATACACCAGCCAGTAACATAATATACTAAAACACTATTTACAGACATTATAAACAGTACATGCAATTTATACCAGTTATACTGAGTACCTTAGCATGGTATAATCATCATTATTTTCCGATATGTAGTTACTAAGGCTAACAAATACATGAATATTACATGAAGTCATACAGTGGTGAGTCAGTAGGTCTGTGTGGAGCACAGAACTTATAGATGAGAACTAATAAGTACTACTACAGAAGGGCACAGTGTCATCTATCTCAGACCTCAGTGCTTATATAATATACATCAGGGTCAACTTCCTTAAAGTACATCTGGTTTGAGATGGGCCCCCTAGATGGGCTCCCTAGATGGGCTCATTAACGTTGCTCGCTGATGACAACAATTGGGAATCAAGCAAGTCAGCTAGAATCACTGCATGGGCGACAGCAGCTAGGCTTTGGCCAATATTTGCAGCAGTATGAGATGTGAACTCAAGCTTCTCAACCCTCAAAAAGCTATCTGGTCAGTTATGTGGGTCAACGTTAATTACCTATAGCAGATTGTTTTGTGATATAAACAGTACTCCAGCACCCAGTCCACCATGTAGCATGTACATACATGTACATATATATTGACATTAGTTACCTTGACACAAGGTCCTCTGGAGTCTTAGCTACAGAGTAGCTAGTCTGTCTGTCGGCTACAGAGAGGGGAGTGATGGAGGTACCTTTCTCATATACACTTGGTGCAGATGGTGTCTACAGCATAATATATGATGGTATTTATTAAATTATTGTTAGAGAATACATACATTGTAGGTTATGGAAGAGCTGGCAAATACAAAAACGAAATAAGTATTAACATACAAAATATATCCATAAAATCTCTGTTCGTTGATAATATCCAATAAATAGAAATAAATCATCGCTCCAACCTACCATAACCTGAGCTCCAGGGACGGAAGGATCAAGAGAAGAGGCATATAAAGTCTTAGAACTGCTGAATCTGGTCTGAGCATCTGTCCCACTTTTAGTAGCAGAGCGGAAGCTTGAATCAGCCACCCCATCTGCTGGCACGGCATTCAGACTACTGCCTATAGATGTAGTTCTGTGCATTCCTATAACAATATCGAAGTTGTCTGACCATGAGTGTCTTGGGAACTTTAATCACATGACTTGTTCAAAACTATTATTCTTATGTGACAAGGGGTAGTAACTCTAAATGTAAATTAAACAGAGGGTTTACCATAGATATAATTATCTAAGGGGGTTACGCTATGTTCATTTAAAATGTTGGTGTGTTTGCCGACAATGTGTGCAAGGAACAAATGGACTACAACATATAAATTAAAAATCCCACTAACTTTGTCCTTCAACTGTGAAGTCAGCATTCTCATCTAGTTCAGCGTCTTCAAAACTGGCCACGTCTGGGACGACAATTCTGGGACTGGTGGATCGTCTCTCAGCCATAGATTGGCGGGTTTGCTCTATATTAGCTCTAAACTTAGTAGAGAGGCGGGAGTGGGGAGTGGACCTCCCGCTTTCTGCTCTATCAATCTGCAGGAGACCAGGGTATAAACAGTTAATATTAGAGAACACACCTAGGTGCCTCATGTCCACTAATGTGAAATAAATTCCGAATATTTGAAAAAGCAGCTCTAGAAGTTGACCAATGAAAACACTCTGATTGAAAATTGTGAACAAAGACCTAACATATATTTGATTAGATGAAAATGCACAACATATAGAACAGTTAACACATACATGCATGTATACTATATTTATAGTTAACACAACATGATAACAGGCAGTAGATCGTTAGAGCAGTTTTATTCATAGCGTTAGTAAGCACATGCATAATAAACTGCTACGGGAATTGTGTTTAAATAGCTGCATGCAATGGTGAAGCAGCATGCAACGGCCAATCACAGACTTAGAAGAATATCAACAACAATAAGCATTAAGATATGAACATCCACAACAGCAACACCCAAACAACACATATTGGACATGCCGTGGAAGTGAGTTACAAGATTCAGAATTGCTCTTCTTTTCCTTCACAACAGTGTGCGTGTTGACAAGCATGCTTTATCGGTATAGAAATACTTTGCCTTGTCAGTGTATGTCATTGGTGGCACCTTGAGAGCACATGTCACTAGTGGCACCTTGGTAGCACATGTCACTGGGGTCGCCTTAGGAGCACATGTCACTGATGTTTGATTGCTATTACATCTCACTGGGGTCACCTTTGGGGCACATGTCACCGTTGTTAGATTCGCAGCATATGCCACTGATGGCACCTTGGAAGCACTTGCCAATGTTGGGACCCTGGTGGCACATGTCCCTGGGGTCGCCTTAGGAGCACATGTCAATGATGACACCTTGGAAGCTATTGGTTTCTCATGAATGCTACTTGGAATTCCAAAACGAGAATTACCTCGAAGCTTTGCAAAGTCGCAAAACTGAATTTTAGCAGGTGGACATAGTTTCCTCTTAATTGTCGTGGTCGGTTTTGACCATTTATTATAGTCATCATGGTGTAAGTACTGCACACTGGTTGAACCAAATGTTACAGACTTTGTTGGTTTTGCTGTATGATTATTAAGAGAGAACTCGACCATTGACCTATTTATTGGCGGCTAAAATGAAAAGCAAAGTTGTCAGAATGAGTTTTAATTGGCAAAATGTTAGCAAAAGGCTATGAAAACAAATAAATAATGGCATTGGCTTTAGGCTTGTTAGAAATGCAAAGATGTAAGTAAATGTAGCATTAGTTCCCAACTGGTTCAATTTAGCCCAAGTTCTCAGCTGAGCTGAACACGAGCTCTACCTCAATTTCTGACTCTGCGGATGTTTTCTGAGCAGTAGCAGAGCTGACAGTTGTGGAGGTCTTGGGAGCCAATGACTCGGCAGCAGAGACTAACCTAAACTTAGCAGAATCTGTGTCCTCGATGTCTGGAGAGAAATGGTCTGGAGTGCTAGACTAAACAACCGAACAACAACAACATTTATTCCTAAGTCACTAAACTACAGGACGTTAAACTTTCCACAAACATAGCACGCCACTAAATATTACATTGAAAGCAAAGCTTACATTCGACTTTTAAAGCACAGACAAGAAAAGTAAGACACTTTGTAATGGTACTCTGGGCTCAAGACAACATGAAGCAAACCGTTGCTACAGTAGCACACCAGACACTCGACCAACCTTAAAGACCACAACTCCTGGTGATTTGGTATGTTCTGCAGCTAATAGTTTAGTTAAATCACTAATAATCGGGCCAGTGGTCTCCTCATCTTCAGATAACTTGGTGACGGTGGCATTATACTCTTCCACCGCCCGATAATACATGGAAAGAATTGTGGAAAACAGACTATCAGGTTTGTAACCAAGATAAACTGATTCGGCAGAAATCTGTGAAGCCAAACTAAACATTGCTAGAGAGTGCTCGCTATTTTCCTCTTCCTCCCCTTTGAACGATTTTCTAAGCAAAGACAGCGCATTTCTCTGAACTACGTCCAGACTGTCCTCGGCCATCATGTTCTTCATATTGGATATAATCCTCTCAAACACTTGATGTCTGCTAGACATGGCTGACGATTTGCGGGAGGATGACATTCGTCGCACCTCTGACACATCTTCAGTGAATGTAACTGAACGACGACCTTTCCTACTATTGGACGCTGCAGACTATGGAAATTATAAACAACAAAGTAAATTTGAAAACTTTATCAAGATTGATGGGAAGATTTGGTGAACATTTCTAGAATAATATTAGAAACAAGTGAAAATAGGAAAAGTTTAAAAAAGAGAAGAGTTAATTACCACAATTCTAATGGGAACAAGTTTCTATTTGAAATAGATTTATTAAATTATTATATACAAATGTCATTATAGTGGCATTAGACAAGTATGCTGTAGAGTGAGTAGTTACTTTCGTTAGGGTAGTGAGATTCTTAATTGAGGTGATGTTTACATGTATAAGTTTTCTAATGGTTTTCCTAGGGTAGTTCAATTTCATTTTGTATATAGGAAAGGACAACTCCAATCAACCAGCTGTAGGTAAGCAGAAAGAAATGAAGATGGGTTGTGACCATTTAGAATAAACCTGTGTACACTCACCTGACCATCTCGACTCTTTAGCTCCGCCTAAACAGAAATAAATACACAAACATTGTTATATACTGCAGAATTCATTACAATGAACATGTCTCATAGCCGAATTTCCAGTTCTAGTTTGCAGCAGGAATACTAGGAGACATCTTCTATACAGTTACTTAGCTATATACTTTTTCTTATAAACTGAATATCTATAAACAATCTATTATTGAGCTATACAAGATATAATATAACAGGATTTAAAGTTATGTGTATTGGTGACTACTACTAGAAATCTGAGTTAGTAGTAAAGTGGCCGTGCTTCCTTGGTGACGGTATTAGGATTATTTAATTGAGTTAGTCTGAGTTATAAACGTACAATCAATAGTTAGAGTGAGTGAAATAGGAACAATGTCACAGTGTCTTTTCTAGGGCTACAGTATGACAAACATGTGTAGAATGGTGATTTGACAGCATGGTGCAGTAAGTTCTCACTAGTACCTCTTCGTCGGATCTACCAGCTGTAGCCTCTGATTTACCAGGAGTTGTTTCAGACATTAGGGGCGTAGTATGAGATCTAAGGGGGGTTATATGATCAAACTCTAGGCTAGGATCATATGGATCAACCTTAGGTGATGCGTCTACAAAGTCAGTCTGGTTGACTAGCCCATTAGCTCCCATTACTTGCATGAGAGGCATGGGGGATGACTCCGACTCCTGCCTCAGGCTCTAATATGACAGTCACACAAATTATATAGTTCATGAAAAGATCAGTATTTGATGCTATCCCTAATTTCAGGACTACTTGGGATTTAACGATTTCTTACCAAGTTCCACAAGCCATAGTGTTAGGATTTACTGAATGTCAGTGAATTTACATTTCATATTGGTAGCTATCTTACCTTTGCATCATCTGTCTGCTGTAACAGTTCATCATCTGGAGTCATCTCCACATCAGGTGTCAACTCTTTCTCAGGTGAAGGAATAGAGGCTTTATCTGGTGATGGTGTTGGATCAGGAGTAGGCGGTTTCCTAGCAGCCAATACATCAGCCTGCCTCTTTAAAGCATTCTCCCCTTCTTCCTTCTCCTAGAGAATGATTAGAACACTGGCTATGCAGTTAGAGCCATAGTACTATTGAAAAATAGATGATTCTGAAAGACAACAGTTAGCAATATAGCCACTTGTATTCAGCACTCTTAACATTTCAGGTAGCGCTTCATCAAAAGTATTTTATTTGGAGTTGTGTACTATCATTCCTTTCAGAAGAGGGCAACTCCAAAACATTTCATTGATTGATATGCTAAAATATTCAAAATGTTGTACTATGTACCAGTAAATAATGCCAGTAGTAGTTTATTATAAAACGAGGAGATAAAAGACTAGCAGATGGAGAAGTCGTTAATGTACACAGATTAGTTAATATAATCATCGGCAAATGCACAATTCATGTCGTTTGTTAGTCAAACAAAACACATCTAGAAAAGATCAAAGAATTAATATAGATGGTTTAGTATACATGGGAAAGAGTATAGCAGCCACAATTTCTGACTGTGTACATATAGACAAGACACAATATTCATCCTTACTAATTCATCATCTGGTATTGGTGAAGTACTCGTGTCTGCTGTGATTGGTCGGCTCATTGACTTAAAGAACAGTATTTACATAATACAATATATACTTAAATTACTAAACAGCATGTCAATGACCAAATGTTATCCAATTACCTTTAGCTGAAAGGAAATAATGTTTGAAAAGGTGATATTATGCATTTCAAGCTGTGGAACTATCACGACATATCAAGTTACCACATAAATAGATATTAGTAGAGCACAGTACCATTTCCTACAGAACTACCAGATACTAACCTGGAGCTCCGTCTCCTCCACGTACTCTTCAAGCTGAGCCAGAACACCGTCAGCCTCTTTTTCAGCCTCTCCAACGATCTTCTGAGCGATTTCTATTTTCTTGATTAAAAGAGATCTCTCTGAATGCCATCTGCTCTTGTGTTCATGAAACTGTCCTTTTAACGTATTTACCTACGAGACAACATTTTATTATACTAATACTAGCTTTTGAGGTTATCTATAAGGAAGACAACTTCCAAATTAGTTCAATTGGGTATATAAATGCAGAGACAAGCGATTATCCAAATATTTGGTAGCAGAAAGTAAGGTGAACTACCACCCACTAAGTAGACTAACCACTATGTGGACTAACTACTATGTGGACTAACCACTAAGTAGACTAACCACTAGATGGTAAACTTACTTTTTTTTCTGTTTTCTTTTCTACTGTAGCAATTTCTGTCTGGAGAGTCTTCACTTTCGTTTGAGCCTAAATTAATTACCAATACATAATTGTTATATCAATAAATGTTAGAATATTTACATGCTACATGCTACTCACTACATCAGCTGAGCTGGTGTAGTGGGTAGCATGTTCTGTTCACTGTGCTAGGCGATTAGGTGCCGTAGAGGACCCGGGTTCAAACCCCAGTTAGAAACTGGTATTTCCACGGATTTGAAACAAGTCTCTGACTGCTCAAAAATAAATTCCTTGCTAAAAATACATCATATATTTACATTTTTGTATATTTAATATTGCAATTCACCGTAAAGCCATTATGACTGAAATAAATCACACATGCCTTATTATTATAAAGTTATGCATCCATTATTCTATTATTTCCATCCCTATTTATTTATTATAAAGCATATTAATTACTATGTTAATCTGCGACTGAGAGATTCCGAAAAGATAAAGCCACTTGAGAATGACAAGATTAAATAACTTATTAGTTCGTTAACTCATTATTTAATAATTTTATGAGAATTTGTCATAAATATCAGGAATCTGTCACATTCCTGTAATTTTAGCATATGTGTGCAGAGAAAGTTCAGGACAAACACATTAATTGTACTTATGGATGAAGTGTAATAAATACATGTTCAAATTTTGGATTGATATCTGATCAATACATGTACAAGTAGGTAATAACATATTAGAAACAAGATTAATTATTTTGATTTTGAAATTTTCAATTCTATGTACATGTACTTCAAATTTACAAGGCACCATTTTCAAATTTAAAACAATGTAAAATTATTAAAATAGCACGACTCAATGTACAGATTGATGACAAGTTGAATAACAATAATCTTATGTTAATGAACAGACATG
The DNA here is from genome assembly GCA_935421135.1 of Bugulina stolonifera. NCBI lineage: Eukaryota > Metazoa > Bryozoa > Gymnolaemata > Cheilostomatida > Bugulidae > Bugulina > Bugulina stolonifera. The sequence goes on from OW285191.1 coordinate 14,882,468, forward strand.
TCTACTATATACACATGTTTGCCAATTTATTACAACGATTGGCTGCAACCTATCTACATAGACATACATGTATATATTTTATTGCAATTTTACTTGCTGCTCTGACTTTTACATTATTATAAATGAATAGTACTATTGACTTAATATTTCACTCGTTGGTATACTTCTCTTCGATGTATTACTATTCGCAAATTACAGTAAAAAAATTAGTATAAAACAATAATATTAATTTAGCAGAATCAAAATTGCAATGGAACTGTTATGTTCAAAGTTATTTATAAAGCTAGGGGAGGACAACTCCAAATTATACAATGATAAGAGAGGACAACTCTAGTCACACTTACAAACTCTCTGTACTGAGTGAATGCACTCTGAGCTTGTGTAATGGGATAAGAACTCCATTTCTGTTCATCTTCGAAATCGTCTGGAAGGTTCACCTCTGCTGGTTCCGGCTCCAGCTTAGGTAGTGATTCTACATCATCGTCTGTGAAAAAATTATTATTGACCGTCTTAAATTGTTTGTAGTACCATTTATGATGCAGCTCAAAAGTCTCAGAAATGGTAAATAAAATGCAGTATTTCATGTATATGTACAATACATAGCATATTAGATATTAAACCATTTGGAGCTGTTTAAAGTGAATGTACCTGGTATGGAGTCTGCGCCTTTAGCCTTCCTCTTACCGACAGCCCGACCTCGAGCATCCTACAAAGTTTGAAGTATACATATTATAATAATAAAGTATGCAAAGTAAAGTAAAGCAAAGGATTACTTTGTAACAACTCAGTGGGTATGACATCATAAATAATGAGTGTGAGTTTACGTTAGTAAGGTGCAGATGCTCATGTCTAGGTGATATGTTCTAGAGGAGGCAGAACAGAGGTCGTCTCGTAACTGTTCACAACAAGGAGTTGAGAGATGCTAGCTAAACTATCTAAAGGTCAGGAACTAACAAACTCTACACTGTCTTGTGACAACACAACAGATTTAGAACCTTGCTCTTGGTTTGAGGATTGTCCTGAACTGTCACCTTTGCACTCCTCTTTAGTTGTACTGGTACAAAACCCTTTCTACATGTCGATGGTTTTGCTTGTGGAGGAAGTTTTTTTAAATCTTTAAAGGTATTTATTGTTTGTATTCCTAGCCCAGTCTTTTTTACAATGTTGGAGGGTAACTTGGTTGTCTGCTTAAATTGTTCATTATGACAATTGCTTCCGACAGAACTAGGGTAACTAGTTGACGTATCAGCAGAAGAAAAAGTAGAGTCAGTGGAAGAGTTAGTAGAAGAGTAACTAGATGATGAGGATGAGGTTATGGTTAAGTCACCCAACTCAAAATCACTATGAATCACAGTAACAAATGAGTCACTCTCCGATTCTGATTCACATGTAACATCAGAACTACTATCACTGCAACTACAATCTGACTCGGTTGATGTAGTGGCCGTGTACGAAGAATTTGAGCTTGAAGACGTCTGTAGGAAAACATGGAGTAAAAAGTGAGAAAACAGCACTACCAACTATATACACAATACCCTGAAATATCGAAACTTTGGATAATTGAAAAGAAATTATGAAAATAGTTGATTAGAAAGTTCAAAGTCGAAAGAAACAACGACATTTAAAGCAAAATGTATTTGATCACAACCATAGAATGTTGATTCGTTTTCTAAAGCAGCATTCCCGCCAGGTTAAAAATATAACACCTACTGCTTTTTTCCAAAACCCACAATTTTATTTTCCCTTATTAAACTTCATCTATTATTTTACCTTATCTTTACAACATTGATGTCCTAATTTGTAAATTATGTAGTGGCAAGATTCGAAAGAAAACAGAACGAAAACAATTTAAAAATAAAATTATAAAATAATTTCTTCGTCACAAGTCACGATCACCAACAACAGAGTAGCTCAAATGGGTGGGTAGGCACATTCGGTTACCTTAGTAGCCTTAACAGGCTTACTGGTTACTTTAGACTTGGCCTTAGAAGGGACTTTTGATCCATTACCCTTGGACTATAGAATCACATGGTTAACATAGTTCACCAGAGATGAATGGTATCACCATATGTATGTATGAACTGACTTAACAAAGACAATATCAAAGTAGTTATATATAATAAACTTATTAGCTAGCCTAATCATTTATAGAACACAAATAGTTTATAAAATAATGCCGTTATTTAGATATTTGTTTCAACTGAAGCAGAAAATTAGCATCAACAATTATTGTATTCAAGCGTTATAGAAATATGGAGAACAACTGTCGGTACACATACTAAACGATGTCCGCAGGTACATGTATGCTACCATTCCAGTAGATTTGCATTCCCGAGATAAATTCATATTCTCTGTGTTTTGTAGTACACTTACAGAGGCTGTGAGTAAATCACATCGTGTACATGGAGTAAATCATTGACAATGTAGTGATCTCATCATAGAAAACAAAGTATTTTGCACATTTATAAAAGAAAACAAATGTATTATCAGACTTTATCAGATGTAATGGTGGATAGGTGGTTCACGCGACCCGCATACATGTAGCAGAACGCAGCCATTATATCTGTACTAAATGCATTAATGATAAAAACCATTAGAAACCAAAAAAACTTTATTAGTTTACAATTTGTGACATAATTCAAAGTCGCTCCATTTTCTATTTCTACAACTTACTTGTAAGTACAAGCAGTACTTACATGTACATCTACATGTAACTTTGATAATATTAGCTATGAGTTCTAAAGTTTGTATACACACTAGGAGTTAAATAAACTATATACCACAAAGAAATTTAAGTAACAGGTAACTAAACAGATAATATAGACTCACCTGTTCGACTTCTGATTTGATGGACTAAAAATAAAAATAAAATAAAAGTAAATCCAAAGCCAACTAACGATACCTCAACACATTTGATAAAAAATGTATGTCATATATATGAGAGCTCATTGTCAACAACTAAGAATAAATTGAAATCTACAATATTGTTATTAATTTTCCCAGACATACACATCATGACCCATGTCTTTGAAATCAGATGGAATATTTCATGATATTTAGTACTAATTGCTGCATATTTGCCATATGCATGTATATAAGGAACGTACTATTGATTGGGGAGAAACAAAAATACATATTAGCACAAGTTTAGGTTACTAATATCTCTAGAACAAATATATGAAAACATTTAATTACAGACATGCAAACACCAATATGTGAGCTATTTGGAAGTATAGGTTAGCAGTATTAGTAAATACGTAACACTAAATATTATCACGTTGAGATAGCAAACTATTAGTATGGTGTTATTGGTTGTAGTAGTTGTGTCGCCACTGTTGTGGACAGATACATGTACATGTATGAGGACTACGGTTCAGATGGATCAACAGGTGCTTGCAATGTGCCATTTAGGAGTTGAATTAGTCGACCAAATCACAAACTACATGTTTACACCATCTTCCGTTAAAAACCACATCCGCAGTGACAGTCAAAAGCTGCAGGAGCACGCAATTCCTGTGCTTTTCCAGAATGTTTGGTGTTCTTATGACAATAATGTCGGCACATGCCATAGATTTAATTTCATTATAAGTGAGATTATGTTATAAATTTCTGATCAAATATTTCAAGACAAACTCTTTGCAGAGAGCTGTACCATTACAAACCTTTCACCACTTGCGATCATTTAAGATATCCACCTCACTTCAGGACGGTTATTAGTAGCATTAGGTGAGACAGTACAGTTTATAAATAATATTAGTGGAGTTATCTGCACGCTACACCCATCACCACAATACATACTTCCGTGGCGTGACTAGAGGTGGCACTAACGGTTCTAATACTAGGTGGTGCACGAGTTAACTCGGCAACCTGTCTTAGTAGAACCTCTCGCTCGCTAATCATATCAGCTTCCTTAATAAGCTGAGTTTCGAGAGTACTCTTGATAGAAACAAGTTCACTACCGAGTGAATCTTTTTGTTTCTCAAAATCTCGGACTTTATAGCTGAGTTCCAGAATCTGTTTATCACTACCTTGCTATATAGGAGGAAATTATATCACAAACACTATTAAAATTATTTCATAAACAACAGAAAATAAATCGCTATGGTGGTGTGGTGAGCGCAAAAGAAAGCAGATCTTTTCAGCGTTAGTTTTATGCACCCACTTACCGTCATATCGTTACAAACAGGTTGCTTATTATGTAGTAAACTAAACCCCCACTCTTACTAACCTGGTTTATTTGAGATGTAGTCTGAGGACGACTCGGGAACTTAACTAGCGACACAGGATCGTTGTTAATAAAACAACGCAAGTCCTTGTACTGAGACGCAATGTCAGCCCGTGTCATATAAAAAGCTGACGCCATCTCTGGCAGCAGCTCGAGAAACAACTGGTGTTAACAATTGATTGCTGCAGGCTTTCTAACTGTAGACAAACAATGTAGTAAACATAATACATGGACACTGCAACTCAATCTTCTCTTATACGACAACATAGCAACAGTCCTCACAAATGCTGACATACAAGATACCGTAATTATATCAAGCCGACAGTAACTGTATAGGTAGACACCTTCAATCTATTCTATGGCGGCCATATTGCTGTCAATCTCAATCCATACTTGAAATAATTTTATTACGCAAATCTAAAGAAAGTTTTTAATCAAATACAATTTATAATGATTTGTAGCACCGTAATTTTCATTAGATTCCTAATTACGTTTCATTAATAATTATTTTACACAAAGAAATCATTTACCGCAATAAAACCGACCAGCCTCTAAGTGAGTACAAGAACTACCAGTTCTAATGTAAGCGATCATTCAACGTTTCAAGTAAATATAGATAATTCTTTACAGTTTAAAATGAAAATTAACCTACTGATATCAACCCTGAAGTATGAACTGTTTGTGTTATTACTAGTTAAATAATGTATCCAGTACATCACAGCTGATGTATCATAATAGGTCATGGCATCACTTTACTATCGCTCCATGTCTTTAATATGTCACGGATAGCATGACCAGTACATATTTACTCTTCGAAGCTAAATAATGGGTTGTTGACTTTTCTAGCACATTGCCCATTGTATAGGATGTGTTAATTTAACAGAAAAGTTTAAAAGCTAATGCAAGCTTTCGCAAGTCTTTTAACATTTTATTAATGCGGTATGTAGGTTTACGAAATTAATTTAGTCCTTTAGGAAACTAGTTTCCAAACAGGAATCGATTTTACAATTAATATAATTTACCCAAGATGCAAAGCTATGCCAGTAAAACATGCTTCTTTTCATTTAGTGGAAATTATGACTATCACTTGATTGTAATATATTGTATCAGTTAATCCATGTCCAATGTTTGACTACTTCCCCAATGTATTGAGAGTGTCAATGTACCACACGCCAATGTGGAGGGTACATACACTTAATAGTGGTGGAAAAAATTAAACAGGCTACCAACATAATTATGTATACATCTATAGCTACAAAAATTAGTTGGTCAATACAAACTAGTAGTAAGTAGTATTACTTTAAAACATACCATAATTGTCTAGCAAAATTAACTGTTCGTAGTACATGATATAGTAATTGTAATTGTGTGATTATCTTTGATTATTTATTCTACTTTATTTACTAAAAACTAACCAGTAAGCTACTAGAAAGTCTCTACTCTTGACATACCAGGTCACCAATTCAGAGTAAAAGATTCCCCTCACACGACCAGCACTCAACAATACAAACTTCAGTCAAGAACTTATTTTGAAGACCAGAAGAGAAATAAGAACCAACCAACAAATCAGCCTGATAATCCAGAAGAGAGATTAACTAATCCATAAAGTTAATCCATGTTAAACTGAAATCTCCCTGCATTTATAAGTGACTAGTCTGGTTGCTATACACTGCACACTAAAACTATACCTATTAGAACAAACAAATCCACCTTCTGCTTCAGTAAATCCATATTGTTAGGAATAAAAGGCACCTTTCTTTAGCAGCGAAATAAATTCTTTGAACTATAATTCATACTAAAGGTATTTAAACATTAATCTCATAATCTAAATCACATTAGCTGACTAAGAATAAATAATTATGTGGTATTACAGTATAGTAAGCAAAGAGATTAATTTTTCAACTTGAAAATTAGATAATTATCAATTTAGCCCAAATTATGTAACACTTGGTACATAAAATATTAACATAATTCTCGACCCTTCATGTGTTGAAATCAAGTATAATTTATAAAATGCCCAATCAACCAAAAGAATTTTTAAACAAAACCTCATAGCCTAGCAATTCAATAAGGTTTCCATTCAGGCACAATATGGTCAACCTTACACAATGGATGAAAGTATTTAAATGTAATTCTAAAGGGAAAATATAACAAAACAACAGTTGAATACTTGAAGCAATTCAAGTGCAAAATCTTAGAGAATGTTTTTGTAGCAACAATCCAAGTAGCCTTACACAGACTTAATGTGGCAGCAAAACATGTCAGTTTAGAGAGAGGGTGGGCTTAGAGGAAACTAAATGAAGCAGTTTGACAGCTGAATGCAGGTGGTTGTATGCCAAGGTGTCCGAAATGCCACCCATCTGAGAAGATGACAGTGCCAACGCATATAATTTGTTTAAAAATCTTGAAAGCTGTTGTTCGCTTCCCAACACAGGCATAAAAACAACAGACTGAATAAACACAAATAACAGTACTTACATAGTACATAAGTCTTGCTGATTGGTTGAAACTTACCTCTAGAGATATACATCGAGTGATGAAGCAAAACATTGGATCTCATCATGATTCCGTAACATAAATATGCATGTAGAAAGTTATACCCCATCACAGTTCACAGCTAGATATATGCACAGCACATAGAACACATACATGTAGATTACATATACATGTAGACTACATATACATGTAGACTACATATACATGTAGACTACACATACATGTAGACTACACATACATGTAGACTACATATACATGTAGACTACATATACATGTAGACTACACATACATGTAGACTACATATACATGTAGACTACACATACATGTAGACTACATATACATGTAGACTACATGTATGTGTTATTTATGTTTTGTGTTTTTAGTCCCAGTTGTAGACTGATATTTGCAATTATAAGAGTCGTCTTTTTATGCCCTATATACCCACAACCCAGTGAACACGTGTAAACAGTGTAACATGTGGTGCTGGGAAAAGACAATATTTTTAGCCCAGAACTAATCAATAGCATTGCTAGTGGCGCTCATTTAAACGTCTGCCGACACAAACCACACCACCATAGGGATAGAAAATGGAAACAAAATTATAATTATATATTATGTAATAAAATAAATATATATATTGGATAAAGTGTACTAAACATCAACCCATGGAATTTGAAATTAAATCATAATTGTCACATCAACAATTTGAATCTAGGCTGTACAAAGTTGAAAGCAAACTGGCAATACACAGATGAACCTGAACCTACCTTCAGCCTCTCGATTTCTTCATCGTAAGTAGCCTTCAGAGATTGAATTTCCTGTTTGTTAGCGTTGGCTAGATTAGTTAGCTGTCTATCATTGTAATCATTTATATCTGTAACATAGAGTCCACACAATTCTTATTTCCATTAAATATCCAATTTAATATGAAATTATGTACAGTATATCAGTATAATATATAGCAAGGTGATGTGTAACTGTTAACAGTTCAAGTTTGAACTGAATTTTAATTCTCGTTAATTTTAACGCTATATCATGGAGACTGACTACAGTTAAAGCTAATATTGTACAATATAAGTTCAACGTTCCATACAAGTAGACAGTTTATTGAATGATTCAGTTTAATTATCAAGACAAGTATTATATGAAACCTGTCATATAGCGCCAGCTTTTAAAGATTTTAATACTATTGTTGATTATTACAAGTTATGCAGGGAGTTATACAACTAGTTAGTTAGTACATATCATATGACCAGCACCCTCGTAAATCTAAATTATTTTTTGGAGTTTTCTTCTCTTAAAAGTAACTGTTTTCATAAAAATAATTATGATGAAAGAGAACAGTGAATTTTGCGTTGGCTGAAGACAGTACCGAGTATTTGTGAATACCTAAAGCATACGTTGCACGTGTCACGGCTGACCCCAGTTTGATTGACTTATATTACAACTAAAAGGTACTATATAATATTTGTGGATAGATTAATACTATCATTTATATAATTCAGGTGTTAGGCAGAAATAGACATTACCAGTAACACCCAGTAATAATAAATGAACAATTGGGTTGGGAGAAGTGTGTGATTGATGGGCAGTAACTGACAAACGGAGATATGGTTTCAACTGTTGACAGGTAGAAGAGAATTGGTTAGAAATATTCCGACAGTGAGCCCACATAGTGAGTGACCTACTGCCGGTGTTTTAGTCATCTACTTGATCCAAACTATATAATTGTCACTATTTTATTGGCTGTCACCATGTTAGAGAGATCTACTGTTGACAACTTGCTGTTGGGGTAGTGTGTGCTTTATGCTCTATATTATCAGCACCAGCCTAAGGTTGAGGTAAATATGACAACTATCAATTGGAATCAAACATTAAACCAATACAAACCTTGATTTTTTTGAATAAATGATATAAAATCGCTTTCAAAATGACTGCTGAAAATGCCAGTTTTGATGGCATAGTAAAATATTATAATTTAAGCTATATTGGTATTAATTATGCAGCTTGGGGGTAAAAGAGGTGAAATTTGGAGGTATTTTGGAATTGATTAAACTTGAAAATGATTGGTGGAATGTGAATGAAAACTTCAAACTTTAAACCAAAAATCTCACAATTTGGAATCCATCAAAAATCATGATACTCATCTACAAGCACCTGTGTAGAACCTTGTGCAATGCTTGATCTGATTTATGATGACTGTAGTAAAAAAAAACATGCATATCCAGCAGAAAGAATACTCGGTGTTTGGTTTCCATTATAATGGATACTAGAAGACATGGGAATAAACATAATATATATATAAACAGGTCAGCAGTGCAGGATCTATCGCACATAGTATCAATCCTGCTTGGGTACAACTTGATGAACTTTGAAATCTTTCCTAATACTGACATTGAAATTGCCATAGTAGGTTAATTGGATTAACAGGTGATTAGATTTCATAAGCATTCACCCTCTTTTTTATCAAATATCTATGTTCATGTAGATCATATGTGGTAAAAGTGGAACATCCATTTAATACTTTTTAGGAACCCTTGCTTGAAGGTTGGCTGCTAGAATGGGAGCTTGAGGGAGTAACACTTTTCTTTATAAATAAAAAGGATCAACTCAGAGCAGCATTTTGCAAACACGTACCACTACTCTAGCCATGTAATTACACAGACACACTATAATGCATACACTACATTTATAGTAAGATAAAAATAATGAGCTGGAGTAAATTAAAATTCTACTATCTATGAGAAATCATGCAGATTCAACTCATAACTTCATACATGTAAAGCTGTATTTTTAATTCTACATGTATCTGGGGTATTTATTACCAACATCATAGAATAAATGTCTGGAATACTAAATACTTGTTATATATGTTTGGAATATATAAAATAATAACTGTGTTATGTTTTCTCTATTCTATTTATTATGAGCTACATTCTATAGGAAACACTGTCAGAGAACTAGCCGAGAGGTAGCAATTGTATGTAAAAGAAGAGAACTGGAAGTCTGGAAAAAGGAATCGATTCTCTCATAAACTACCAGACTAAACTAAGGGCGGCACTAGTAGACTATAGTCTAATCTAGAAATAAATAGTCTATTACACAGACAGATTGTGGATTTTGCAATTAGAGTTGTCAAACCTCGAATATATGGTATTCTAATAGAGGCATTGAATTTTGTTGAAACAATTCTTATACAGATATTGTAAAATATGCGTCTCTCAATGCAGGTGTTTTTAGACTGCTATGTTTAACCACATTATCTGTCTATGCAAATGGCAGGGAGAGTCTATACTCAACTACCAGGTGGGGATAACTTACACAGTAGAATCGCATACAGTTGATCATCCTCAAATGGAACTATTTATGATAAGAAAGATTGAACATTTGGGGCAAACAGAGTGCAATCTGCAGGACACTCTAATGTAGAACAGTAAGAACAAAGTGAGGGAATACAATAAGTAATACGTGTACATCGTACATGTATAATCCATTCAGAAACAATCTGGGGGGGTCAAGAAAATCAAACAATTAAATAATGACCAAAATAGAATTTAATTTGCTTAGAGGAAGTTCAATTTAAATCAAAAGAATCAAATGCCATCCTTATACTACCATATTTGAACGTCGATTGCAAGTAATTATAGTAACAGGCTTATAGCAATCGTTTGCAATTAGGAGTTGTTTACCTTTGACAGAGAGAAGACAATTACACATGAGTATAGTCTGAGCAGTGTTCTCACATACCTCTGATCTGAGCCTGATGTTCTGCAGCCGTTTTACTCAACTTGTCCTCCAGCTCTTTAATCTTCATCTAAAGAAAGGGGGGGGGGGGGTAATAATCAAGACTCTGTTATACATGTACATGTTCTTAGGAGACTAAACTATGTGACTATGTGCAGACTATATTAATCCAAGTAGTGCAGTTCTTTTCAGAGATAATGTAAGGCTGAGATGAACGAATACGCATGTACAATACAGCTGCATGGATTTGTTTACATGCTCTAATCGCTGTGTTAATGATGATAATGCATAAAAATGCATATACAATAAGTCTAAGAATAAGAATTAACTTTAAACAGTTTGACTTTTATTATCCCGGTGTCAGATATTAATTATATGAGTATGAGCATGACTATGAGTGTGACTGTGAGTCCGAGTGAGCATATGAGTGTGAACATGATTATGATTGTGGGAGTCTGAGTGTGACTACTTACCAGATTCTCTCTGCCAGTAGAGAGCATCTCCTTCTGGGAGCTTTCTCTGGAGGCATCCTTCTGAGCTAGCTCCAGAGTCAGCATGTCCACCTTCTTCTGTAGCTCCCGTATCTCCTTATCTTTCTGTCCGCTGTCATCTTCCTTGGCATTGCTAGCTTGCAGTGATTTCTACATATAAATACATAACTATATAATACATGGTGAACTACAAAGAAATACTGCTATGATTATAGTTTATTCACATAGCAATACTAACAGCGATTTTAATGCTGCCAATTTTACCAAATTCAGAACTTTTATTTACTTTATATAGTTGTATTAATGTTATAATTTATGGATACTGTATAATATGAAACATAGAGCTCTGGTGCTAAAACTTTTAAATAGTTATGCTCATACAAGTCATGTAATTTTAAAAATAGTGAACTCATAACATTTTGGAGTTGTCTCCTCTCTGTAAATCACAACATTGTTCCTGATTGGCTAAGCTTCACACTTCAAGTGCAACATACTATAGAATGAGATATAACTGCTGACTACACCAGAATACACCATACATGACTCAAATGTCAGAGGATAAAGTTGTTTAGTGAGATAGCAGGATTATAGTTGGTGAAGAGCTACAGCTTACAGAATGAGAGATTTGAATTTATTTACTTTACTGGGTGTAATCACACTACTCTCCAAAACAGGTAAGAACCAAATACATAAACTACTACGCTATGTATGCTATTTACCTTCTCCATGATGAAATTATTTCATTGTACAAAAATACTGCTGTTATTTGTTATGCAATTCTTCCTTTAAACCTACAGTCGTATAAATCGAAACAAGCGATTTTCAACCTTGTCAAAAGATAACAAAACTGATAAAATTTGTGTCAACCATTGCTGACAAGTAATTCAAATCGTATAAATCTGACTTTAGTCAATTGCATATTTATTAATACCGAATACGGTGATTAGCTTTCATTTGTATGTACACTAGTCTATCGTGTTCCCCTAATTCTACACAACATCAAACATCATACCTCATTTTATAATACAAATCAGTGTAAGGTAATAGCTGTAGTAGCACATGGCATTCACTGCCAATTTGTATATGTTGCAATTAAGCACACAGCAATATTTGAGACATTTCATTCATAGCTACATGTATAATATAATATATTAGTGACAATTACCGACACTGGGTATCATGTTATATTATAATAGATACTCAACTATTCAATTATTGATATTTGCCAAGAGTTCTTTTTTTGACACTTGTATCAAGTGTTTGCATGTGCTTGGGCCTATTGTCTGCCCAATTCTCTTGTATAGCAAATATGTCACGATTTGTGTTTGTTTATTTAGAAGTATAGTCCACACTCGTGTATTGCTGACTTGACACTTATTTGAAGCAAATCGCGATCTATATCATCTATATAGTATTACGTGTACCTATAAAATAATCGATTTACCAAAATACACTGGGCATGTCTGAAGACAAAACTTCGGCCTTTTGGTATTTTCGGTTTGTTTAACAAAAACAATATGTATGATTGATATATCAATACCACAGTGGAGATGGTCCATCTGATTCCATTCTGAATGAGAGGGAATGTTGATTGGTTTGAGAAATCTAGTCTGATGTTTGTTCAGCATGTAAAGTTAACTGTTACACTCATTGACTGCGTTATTATTACCTGCAATTAGACTGTGTTCCATAACATAGAAGCTAGAGTAATTAACTGCATGGGATGGTACTGTTCCATTTAATATTCGGCTAAAAATCAAAATGCTGCTTTGCATCTATCTACATGATGGTTTAAATTTTATTATTTAGTTCAAGCCTACAATTGTTTTATAATCTGCTATTCACTGCTATTCAGTTTTCATATCTATGCCGCTGTCTACATATTCGTCTGCTGGTAGTTGGCTTGCCATTTCAGACTGCAGAAAAATTAATTAAAATAGTTCGAATCAGATCATTAGCTCGTATACTAATACCAGCTTTGTCTTTGATTGCCATCTTATGCAAACTGTAAGATGATAGACAGAAGCTAAAACTTTCGGGATAAGAAATGAAGTCATGTGAATGGATGGAAAGTGCATTAGTCTTGGATCATTAACCCTGCTGTATCACTAAAAATGCTATAATATATAATTATTATGAAAATAATTTCAAGCAGCAATCCAACAGTTTACAAGCTAACCTGAACTTCATCTATAAAGTACACGTGATACTATCTTGAAGTGGAATGTATAATACATACACGTTTCATCTATACCCACTACATGTGAAAATTATATGATGCAAGTATAAGAGAAATCAATGTACACCATATAAGTTATCAATTTAAAAGATCAAAGGAAAATTAAATGTGCTGCAAAGAACATATAATTAATACTTTACATGATCACAGAAATTATAATAGATAAATGGATATATCTCATTAGGTCTTGTTCATAAGTGTGGGGCCACCATTAAGAGCTCTCGACTAATTTACACACCATCTAGTTAGCCGATCTCGTAACCTAAGCAGGCTAGTAGGTCTATATCATTCTCTGTATGGTAATACACCTGCTTATACAATATCTCTGGGGTATTTGCAGCGAATATGCCATCAGGTAGCATTAGAAAAGAGTGTCCATGTCTACCAGGATAGTAGCAAAAGCAAGTCACATGTATACTAAGTTACTGACACTTTAAAAACCTATAATTATGTATGTATAGCGTTATAGGGAGACTTGTGTTTGTCATACACTACAGAAGTCTATATAAAGCCTCTAAGCTCTGTAAATTAAAATAATAAAACCAAATAAAGTGAAATTTAATCTCTATCAGATCATACAAGATAGTATTGGGAGTTATTTAATGTAGGATATTATTTGCAGCTGAATACTGACAGCAAATATAGCCAGGTCAAAGTCAGCATAGCTTGATGCTATTCAAAATATTGACTTTATCAAATAATAGTCTTCTCATTACTGTATGACTTCCTGTTGAAAGTTATAGAGTCAAAGACATGATAAAGTGGACTCTGAAGACATGATAAAGTACTCTACGAAAGTGCATATGACCTTGAGTTTTATGGAGCAGTGTTAACTTACAATATCAAACTGATCATAGATCCTGAGAACTCCTAAAACCACAATGACACTTTAATGGGAAGAAATGGGACATTTTCAGCAAATATTTTGTCAAAGTTTCTACAAAAATAGCACTTTTCACAGACTGTTGGTCAGTGTTTAACCAGATGTCAGATATTTCAGGCCTGCATAACCACTATAATGCATAAATTGTTATAAAATACTTTCATTAGTCTAGGCACAGTGTCACACTGCCACCACATGCATGTCTATTTTGCATTTTAAAAACCTTCTGAAGTAGTATCGCCCATCTTGCATAAAACCATTACCTCTCACTTTGGCTGTTTACAAAAAAATGTATTTGAATAATAAGCCTAGCTGTCAGACTAGTTAGCATTTGAACAATAGAAACCAGTATAAGGCCATCTTTCACTGCCCAGAATATTGCAGAGAAAATTTCTCATGAATTAGTCCAAACAAATGGACAATAAAAAGCTACCATAATCTGATGATAAGCCCAGTGTGATAAGCCACAGCCGTCTAATATAATACCACCTGAGCCACAGGTCTAAAATATCTCAACTTCCAAGAAGCTATATTATATTTGACCCACAGCAGCTATGGGTTGCACACACAGTTCTAACAATTACATGTATATATCATATCTAAAGCTATAAACCTGATTCACTTAGCTAGCACAATCACAGCTAGTATTTTACCTGCAGAGGAATTTGTCAACATTATGATGGAGAAACAAGTATTTTATAGAAGGTAATTTAATTAATTAATGGCTCAGTTGTGGTCAAATTTTATAGTTACAATAAAGTCTAATCATATTATTATAATCAAAAGAAATATAATGTGTTGACAGTAAAGGTAAGTCTTGTGTATATAATGGTAATAATTAATCATAGTTATTGCATTAAAGCACAATAAAACTAACTTTTTATCTCATTCATCTGTGTGTGAGGTCAATATTACTACAGGTGAAGGAGTCATCTCCCCTGCAGAGCACCTGTTGAGTTACCTGGCTGCTATATTGTGGCCATTTATATGCCTTGTGTTACCAAAAAAAGCTTTGCCTGGTGGGAAAGGATTTCCTCTTTATATTAGTTCCTGTGAACACAGATACGTGTTCTCTATCTAAGTCCTGCTGCCACTTGCTACCACCTGCTGCCGGTGTACTTAGTCACTGCTGACACACAACCCTGTGGTGATAGTCTTGTGTCATCATTTCCTGTGGTCTATGAGTAATACATCTAATGGGTTAGTTATGGGTTATCTTTGGTAGTGATATTTCCACCCTATTTCACACTTTGTACTACATTGTAATATAGTCCATGTATTATCAATTACAGTAAAAAGTAGGTCTACTACTGAAAAGTGAAATATTTTTTATAATATTTTATAATGTTTCGTAACTTTCACCGATATATTGTGTTGGATATTTTAGTGGAATGCACTGAGTTTTTACACTGCATACCTGAATTGCTAATAAGATTATTTTTATATTAATTTAACCATGCTCTTCCATTGGATAGTTGTTAGCCTGACTTCCAAGCTAATAAGAGTGTACTGATGTGGAATTCGTTGACGTTGATTACCAATATACACACTAATTAGTTTTGAGGGAATGGAAACCAGGCTATGCTATACCACAAAATAACCTGAAATTACAAACTTGTAAATAATAGAGAAGGGAGTTGATCTTCACTCCATAAGTTGAAGGGTAATGCTATACTAACACAACCCACTCATACATCTAAGTAGCTATTATGTCCTGGAAACTGATGCAGGTACATAAATCGCAGAAAGACTGTCCAAGGAGTTGACAGTAGACTAATTGGTGCATTACACTATGTGAACAGCTTGTCAGCCACAGAGTCAGCGTGTGAAGAGGGATGGGAAGGGTACTCGAATACCCTACATGTAATAAATAGCCTCTTATCAAAAGAAAAAAATGACCTTTCTCACCCACTTCACACAAATAATTGGGAGTGCAGGAAATCAACTACTAGTACTTGCACTAAATTCACTTGCCAAGAATAGTTGAATGTTATATAATATTTTTATCTTCCTAAATATGTTCCCAATATGTATTACAAGCTGGTAACATCTATTCATGCTTAGAATATAACCATGTAAACAAGAGAAAACCAGATTGATGTAAAAACTTCTAAATTTCATAATTTTTTAATTAGAAAAGCAGCAGTTTCATACTGAAATAGTATAGTGACATGTTGGTCACAGTGTCCTTGATTACACCACAGATACAGTGTATTCTATCCCTATGTGTTGTGATTAGCAATAGAATCGAGTTGTTTATATTGACTATGAATTATTTTACTAACTTTACAAAAGTTGATCATAATTTGTTTAGCAGGAGTATGAATAACAAAAGAATGATCAATTATAAGA
The DNA here is from genome assembly GCA_935421135.1 of Bugulina stolonifera. Taxonomy (NCBI): domain Eukaryota; kingdom Metazoa; phylum Bryozoa; class Gymnolaemata; order Cheilostomatida; family Bugulidae; genus Bugulina; species Bugulina stolonifera. The sequence goes on from OW285191.1 coordinate 14,898,898, forward strand.
CTCTGAGGTCAAACCTTGTTGACCTCATGTTGTGGTGACAGTAATACCATACACAGCGTAATGTAACAGAGGCAGCTGCAGTAGACATTGGTAAACACCAGCTACATCTTTGTTTTAGTGGAAATTGATTCATTTGACAATTAATCAACCAAGTGTTATGTGGTACAACAGTCTACAGATAGATATTCCAGTTGTCCTGTTCATCACCAAATATCACGGAACACCATATATGTAAATGTATCGTACAGTATTACACATTTACGCTTAGATATATTATTCTATCTACAGTCTCTATTATGTTGAAATAAGGAACTAATTCCATATGCATGTGTCAACAGATAAACATACAACTTATTCTGTACTAATGAATAATAACATAATACAAGATGCAACTTTTATCTACTGTTTTTCTGCATAAACAGTGCTGATTGTTTCTTATAATTGGTGTTTCTATTGTGACAGTAGATGCAATCTCAGTGGTATATAATCTCCCATCTCCCAGCTATTATATAGCCCCAGTACTACACTATAGGCACATTATTCCCTGTGGTTTGAGCTTGAGTCTTCGCCCTGGGCGGTCGATTTCGCCTATTCAATATGTTAGCGGCTACACAAAAAAAACGTTGCAATGCATACAAATCTTGCAAGTTTTTTTAAATGTTTACAAGTTCACATTTTGTCTAACAGAATTGTCCCCAAGTTTGGGAGATATGACTACTGCAATGGAGAATTTCTCATTTGCTGATGTTGAAATATTATTATGTTTTAGTTATTGTTGGAGCACAAAACAGAGGAGACATAGATATTCCAGACTTTCTGAACATTCCTGATGATTACCCATTTACAGATGAGCTAACCACAGTAATTGAGCCAAAGACCACACCTACAACATCAACATCTACCACTACAATACAGCCAACAACAACAACTACAAGAAAGCCCACAACAACTACTACTACAAGGCAGCCAACCACCACCAGTACTACTACAACTACCACAACAGCAACTCCTAGCGATGCAAATACCTCAACTATCAAGAAAGTCACTGTGTATATTAGTCTAGAGAAGTTCACTACAGCTAAGAAACAGTTGTCAGAGAAGAAAGATACAGTGAACTATTTAGAACCAGAGAAGGGGCCGGCAGCTCCTGTCGCGGATGTCGATAAATCAGTTGATTACAGTCCTGAAGAGCTAGATAGAATCAACTATATCATAGTAGGCTCTGCTATTGGAGTTGTCTCCCTTATTACTATTATTTCCATTACTCTTGGAATACTCGCATCAAAAGGAAAATTCTCCCCGAGAGGTTTCACTCCAGTAGAAACATCTGTATGAAGGCATTATACTAATAAAATTATTTATTCTTACTCATTACTTGCCCTAACAATCATGTAAATAAAATATTATATTTAATTATATTTTTATAATTTGTACATAATTTAATTTGTAACGTGTGGTGCTGCTTAATCTGTTGTATTCTATAATGTAATAATCTTGTAAATTTGACAGCATACCGAGTACAATAAATATCCATTTGTGTTCATATATTCAAGTGTGTACAGATTTATTGAGTGATGACTATTGCTGTGAAATTATAATTTCACACTATCTGGAGTGCATAATTTATGCTAGTAATCACTAATGTTGTTACTAGTGTCAAGTAAGCTTGTATGCAGAGTGGCTGATAAATAGCTACAAACATCTAAATTGTTCGAATCTGAGGCATGATAAAATAGGACCCATTTCCAAATTAGATTTACAATCATAACACAGTCAGGGTTGAGGGTAGGAGTGTCACTGGGGCAAGTCACCAGCATTTTATCGGAGATGCTGGTAGTCTAAGAAGAATCAACAGGAAATCATTAGCTCATGATAACCATGGTACAATAACTATGACATGAGTAGCTACATGGGGTTACAGTAGCAACAGTTAGACATTCAGCAACTTTTGTCTGATGGAATCACAAGACTTGTACTCAATCATTAGCTGTCAGCAGCGCTACCAGTGCACAGCAGTGTATATATTATAAAGTTCTTACAATCCAGGCAGCAACAGCAGCCTGGCATGGCATGACACACAGTAGGTGGCAACTATGATCAAACCAATGTCAAACATGTATTCACTATCACAAGAAAGGTTGCTATCACCTTCTTATAGATCACATGTATGTTAGCTAATTTCCCTCGAAAGATGGAAAATTTCAAAACAAAGTACGCTTTTTCAATAGGACAGAGTTTCAAAACAGCAGTAGCAGTGACCCTACATGATATCCAAGGGGAGGCAAATCTTCAGAAGCAGCATGGTAGTTTCTAGTGTATCAAAAGGGAAAATCATATTTTCTGTAAAATAATAACAAAGCTGCATAAATATAACTCAGCCACAGAGCCAATATTGATTATAATATTTACAACTTGCATGTAGACAATCATTAGATGCTGGTAGGTCAACTGCAGGCACAATCTATGTAACGCCACAAAGGTTATAACAAAAAACATAAATTTTGATAATTTTATACTATATAATTGTATAATTGACAGCCATTAACATACATGTAGTTTCAGATTTTGATGACATCCACAAATTCAGCCAAAATATCAAACTACAAAGCTAAAGTTGCTCTAGTCAGCTAGTGACATCTAAAGTTAGATGATGGGAACAGATGGTAAGTAATAGTAGTAGACAGCATGCAATCCCAGTGCATTCTCAATGAGCCCATTATTTACAACATTTGAATAATGTAATTATGGTAATTGATCTTGTTTATGCTAAACTCTGGCAGAGTGCAAATCTATTTTAGGTCTGTCGGCATCAATTTAAAATCTATTAATCCAGCAGCCACCATGTCATTCATATAATTATACTCAATGGTTTACCAAAGAAGGGATCTACTGGTTTACCACATGCTATGGTGTTATGCTGACATTACCACCGTCTATGTTTGGTAAACTAACCACATGGTTATATATCTGCCTAAAATAATAGTAACTGGTATATGATGGTGCATGATGACTTGACAAATACGCTAGATTGGGCAACAGCATGTGCCAACAAACAGTTCTAATTTTGGACAAACTGCCATTAGTCTGGCATTTTTCGAAATCATCATGTCAAATATTTCACCTTTTTATCAGATCTTCCTTGCATTTTGTACTACTAGCTCTTTGGCAGTGTGGTGATTGTATCAGTATGTACCCTGGTTGCAGAACTTGAGCAGGGCCACTTGAGCAGCGACAGCAAGTTATAAGCAGCAAAACTGTTATATTTAGTACAAACTTCTCCAAAACTGGAAATCTTAGCCTGTGACCCTTATACCAAATAGCTATTTCAGGAGTAAACTTTGTTCTTTCTACAGATACAGAAAGTATGATAACTCTCATATCCTGGGGAACTCATTTTTAATAGCCAAAAGTAATGCCAATATGAACATTGGTGTAAATCTATAACAAAATAGAAGGCTACAATTATATGTGTGTGGGAGAGATGTTGATCACTAATGGCTACTGGTATACACATCCTCAAATCTATCTGGTAACATGGAGAGTCGGTTATTGTAGCTCAGGGTCCCGAGAGCTAGTAGAAAACTTGAAATGTTTGACTACAGCATGAGTTCCACAGCATTTAGCTAGAGCAGCAAATATAGGAGTGAGCTCTTCAACCAATTTATATTTCAGAATAAACAATCAAATCTGAAATTTCCTTAGACATGGATCCTTTCCACTAGAATAGAATAAGTAACTGGTATGAAATAGTCTACACTCGATACTTTCAACGATGTCTAATGATAGAGCTCTTGTACAGGGCTACAGTAGTTTCATTGAAAGGTTTTTTCACTATCTTTCAGCTATCAATGGGAATGCTAACATAATCAACAATTTCTGAGAAATACATCAACTTCAACTTGATTGACAGAAAATGAAAGAATCTGCAAATGTTTCTAGAGAAATACAAGTGTATAAAATGGTGGGTACTTAAAGTAAATATACTTTAGTGTGGTTTGATTTACCACAGATGACATCCATATAGTAGATAGTAGACTTGTTGACAAGCAAGCACCATGGTGAAAATGGCTCATCCAGCAGGTATGCCAGCTATTATATTATTTTATTGTAACCATTATAATATTATACTTGATTACTGCGACTGTCAATCATCTCTACTATGATTTATTGATCTCCACACTTTAATAGGTAATTGATAGTTTGGCTGATTGGCAACTTTGAAGACAAAACTCAAAAGGTTTATCGCCCTGCCAACGGAACTAACAAACTGTAACATTTCACTAAGATCTGGCAAACTAAAAGTTTTGTTGTTTATTAGAAAATCTCAACAACTGATCTACTGAGATGTCATATATCAGCTCTTCATGTTGAGAAGACATTATGAGGAAGTTGAATTGAGTTCAGATTTGGGATTAGGCATCTGTGGATGCTGGAAGGTGTGTTACTATAGAGGGCTTTGTGGTAGCCAAGGAGTAGAATGCTGTTCATGGGCTACAAATATGACCAAGTACCTATCTTACCCCATATTTCAAATAGAATGCACTGAGCTACCACCCTAACAACAGAAGTGTTATGATGTTTCTTTTCTTTGTATAAATATTCTTAATTTACCCTTTTATGTCACATTTTATGTGAGTTTTATGTAATATTTATGCATGCTTATGAATCAGAGTGTTAACATTCCCATATAAAGTAGTTATCAGCCTGATATACATTGTACATGCACATGTAGGTTTTATGATGAATTCATTTGGAGATTATACAAGTACTGAGTAGGTCTGGGGAACGCACTGAAGTCTACACCTGAGACAGGTAGTCATGTAATAAAACGCAAATGAAATACAACGTAAGTCAATGGGCAAGATAATTTGAAAATTGATACAGTGTTGTATTTGCAGCAATATAGTATAAGCGGGTGCCTCATAGATAGCCTATATTCCCAAACAATCCGATAACATCCAACATGGGGAGCTAACATCTTGCACCCTTCCCAGCATAATATGCCTCCAATTTTCCAATACATAAACCACAACCACTCTACAGGTTTGACAGATCTAAGTGACATTTTACAGTTTTCTAGTTCCGATATCCAATACCTAATGAAGATTAACAACATAAAAGGTGGATGAGAATGGTCGGGTACAGGTGTACGTTCCCTTAGCAACACAAGGAATATCTGTCAGATACAATAGATAGGTGGGAATCTCCTTACACCTGTAGTTTCAGTCACCAGAGGTCAACCTCAGATGTTCTATTTGTGGTACAAATAAAAGGAAGACATTCCTTTACCATGGCAACAACAAAACAACATGGTTACATGGAAACCAGGGGAGAATTGCAGGATGTATGAGATTAAGTAATTGAATTGGCAGAGTCATGTTAAAGCAAAGGTTACTGTGAAAAAATATTTCCTATGTTTCAGCTTCCAAATAATAATATTGTTATCAAGGGGATCTTTCATAGTGAATATTTGCGGGAGGAGTTGTCTGCTCTCAAATACGCGTGTATTGGGAATACTATCTGTAATAACATAACACTGACTAATGTTTGCTGGTCATCAATTACCACTGGGAACCCTAGTATTTCTAAGATTTTGGAAACTTCATCAGAAATCTGGAACTTGCAAACAAAAAGTAAAACTTGCCAACTTGTAAAACAGGTAGTACGAACTAGCCGTCACTGTAATATCCCAGAATTCATCCTAATACACCCTAATAAACTAGATGCATGTGTGCAAAACAAAGCACTACCCAACTGAACCGTTGCTGCTGAGAGTGCATGTGATGAATAAAGTAGAAGATGCAACAACCTGCAGACATAAGAGAAGACAACTTATAAACAACAGGTATTCCATCAGAATACAAAGTTGTAAATAAAAGGACTTTGGTGAATTCAATCAAAAATACTTTGAACTTTACAATTTACACCTGGTATGTAAATTCACCAAAATCCTAGTTCAATACATCAGCATACATGTAAGATATTGTAGTTGATTCTACACTTACACAACACAAATTATATTACCTACTAAATGGTTTAATGAAATAACCAGGGCCTAACATATTTCAATGAAGAAAAGTATGAATTTCAAGTGCCAAACCTAGATATATGTATGTTTTTGAAGGAACACACCTAATAATTATGCACATTTCATTCAAAACATCAAGATATCCATAACAAGTTGATTGATTAAATTAAAATGTCATTATAAATAAATGTGTTTATAAAATTATAAGTATGTCAGTTGTATAACTTTGGTGTGTGTCATGGCCATGTATCACCATAAGTACATGTATGTGCATTCACTAACATTAGCCTAGTTGTGATATAGACTAGTTCTCTGGAGTAACTAGCCCACAAATATAGCTTACCGGTCTAAAAGTAACAAATAACTTCAATGGTAGGGCATCAAAGGCGAAAATTGATTCTGTTGTCAGCATGATGCGCAAGGCATCTAACACTACAACCAAATTATCTATCGTGTTTGAACTGCAAACAGGAGCTATAGCGCTTCATTCATCTATTATGAAAGACAACTCCAAAAGAAGAAACACTAAATAAAGAACATGACGACATTCACATAGTATGGTTAGTGACGTGTATGACTGTCTGTCTGGCTGCACAGGACAGGAGGTATGCAGTCAACAAGATGTTGTTTTGAGAGCCAAATATTGCATAATAAAAACTGTGGGCTATGAAATTATGGTTTTATCATAATATTCTTTTCTGACATGTGTTTGAGGCAATAGACACTGATGAGACTACAAGATATTAGACAATCATCTAGTTTTATTGTGAAACGTACATGTGTTTACAATTCTATGTTTTTGATGTTCGGTTATTATTTCAAAGAATGTTATTTACTGTATAATGTAGTGTAGAGGTCTATGCGATATATAATGTAGTGTAGAGTTCTATACATGGTGAAGGCCTATGGTTATTTGTACATCACGGAATTAACAGTAACTCTATGTGTGGATTTATTATACATGTATTATATGGTGCATATTATTTAGTTTTATTATGGTGTTATTCTATAAAAAGGTAGTGCAAATATTAGGTCTACATACAATGAAACTTTTGACATGTGCATACATTTCTAATAAATATAAATTTACACAAATTATGTGTCTTGTAGTGTTACAGTGGATTCTGTGTACTTTGGTTCTTATAAGGAGTAACTAGCAAGTCCACTATTGTGTGTCAAACGGACAAGATAATTCAGCATTAATCAAAGCAAACCTTGTCTACACATCAACACAGTGATGTGATTTGTTAATGTACATTAGTATCATTAATGTTTCTGTGTATTAATAGATGTGTTTTACTCTAGAATAAGTTCTCACCTTAGCTGTTAACTGCCATTTTCAAAGACTTTTTCTATAACCTTGTAATCTATGATAGCCATTCTTGGCACGAGACTGGCCTATTTATGTAATGATGTAAGATTGATTGGTATTTTTAACAGATTCTCATTCATATAATCAGGAGTGAGACGTTATTATATTATCAACTAGTAACCTTTTACTAGTACAGTAGTTGCTAGTTATAATATGCTTATCCACACCATGTGGATAAAACAGCATGTTTCTTTACTCATCAATCTTGAAAGGAATGGTTTTTTTAAAACAGTGTTCTTTGATTAAACTGATCGATTTTACTGTCATGTGGATGTGACGAACTTGTAATATGCAGGTATTGTCTTCTCTTTACTTATTTATGGACTGATAACTCCAACATAAAGAGACTTTGTTGTATAATGTAGAATAAATACACACAGACTTTCAACCAGTATGGTGTTCAAGAGCTACAGTGTACTTATAAATCTAGTGACTTTATTATTATCCCCTCTATGCCAGTATTGTTTGTTTAGTTTGGTACAATATAAGCTTCATAGTTCTTCAAAGATTGCAGAGCTTTTGAGATAAATTGGCAGCAGAGAGATGAAGTCACATGAGCTTACCTTGGCCACCTCTGCAGCAGTTTTAAACTTCTGTGCTTCCATGGACTTGACCTCCACCTGCTTGTACAGCATCTGTATTTTCTCGTCTTTTTCGTCCAACTCTGTTTTAAAACCAGTAAAAATTAGCTCACATCACAGTACCATTACCTGCATGTATTTATGCGCAGAGAAAAGTATGTCCAAACTAAACTGAATATTAATTTATGGTCAAAAGAACTGAACAGTTTTAGTCAAGTTTATACATTATTTAGAGTTGTCCTCTCTTCATCTCTCCAAGGAAAGAGAAAACAACTTTCAATTTACATCAGTTTTGCGGTCTAAGTGAAAAGTTTGACCTTGGTACATATACATGACAGTCGGTGTTTCTAGTCAGTTTGCAACTATTTTGGTATTTTAAACACTGAACTCTACAGTCAGAATAAGTTAACATACCTCTTTGTATTGCGATAATTTTGTCACTCATCAGCTGCAAGTCGTCTTTTGCAGTGCTCAGAGCTTTCTCCATCTTCTTCCGGTTTCTGCAACCAAAAAATATCAGATGGAAACCAAGTGTTATCAGCAGAAATTGAGTGCAACTTGCAGCAATCTGAATTGGAACCTATACAGGGGATCTTGCAAGAATATAATGTAATCTGTAGAAATATAGTATCATCTGTAGAAATGTAGTGTCATCTGTAGCAGAGAAGGAGTTGTTCCATATACGAGTTTACCCAAATACTTAATATTACAAGTATACATGTACATAAGGTAACAGATATATACAGTATAGATATATATATAGTATACATATATATGCTATGCAGGATTATAGATAGTAAACCGCTATAAAAGTGAATTTAGTGATGACTTGACGTAATTTTTGTGCAAATAAAATAAATGCACATCAAACTTTAATGGAAAAGATAAAGAGGACATAACACAATTCTAATAAACATAGAGTAGAGGGAGGGATGTAGACAGTGTGTCATGTCTCCGTAGTTCATAGACATTGATGGAGATGTAGACTATGTGTGTTTAACATATAGCATGACCTGTGTGCAGTGTTATACTACAGTAAAGCATAGAAAGTATAATAAACATTACAGGAATAAACACTGCGATGGAATATATAATGAACAGATGCTTACGCTGAGGGTGGCTTGTTTTTTCTGTAACAACATTAATTATAGAAAATAAACTAAACAAATCACACAATAGAATTAAAACCTGTAACAGGAATTTAGCTTTTAGCTTGCAAAAAACTTTATAAAGAATGTACGCTGAAATTTGAAATCAAAAATTACTTTGCTCTGATAACATATACATACATGTATATTGTCATAACTTGATGCACATTCATATAAATGTACATGTACAATGTACGCACTGTTATTATTGCTGACTTGGAAAGATAGCTGAAACTGAAACAAACGAGTATCTATAGACACCAAAACTAAGTGGGCCAACATATACCACCAGATCTTACAGGTACGACACAAAGGAGATAACACGATTACTCGATATAAAACACTGAGGAAACTAAACAAAGAATCTAGGCTAAACAATGATCTCTACACGTTTCAATTAGACTACTCTAATATACCTCCAGTCAGCTACGAACGATCCGTCTGAATTTCTGAGGAGAGTTGCACGGATATATTAGTTTAATACAGATCTAACAAACATAGCTCAAACTAAATGTATGCTCACTTCGTGTCTCTAGCAGCATTGATATCGACAGTATAGTTCAATGATGACATAGGAAATAATTTCAAGTAGCTGATACTCATATTATACATTGGGAGATTCTATAACAGATCATTTATTTAATAACTTTGCAGCTCAAAGGTTTTTGCAGGTAAAATGAAAAAATATATTACATGCATTTTTGTTGTAGGCAAGATCACTTAAATATACTGTTAATTTTACAGTAATTTTAAGAGATCTTTGACACAGAAGTGATACCATTTTTTAAACTTTATACAAAAATAGAAGAGAAAAATATAAAAGAATACGTTCTGAATGGGAACCTACTTGTTGCCAGCTTTAGCATTGGCGTATTGATACATGTAGTCAATCATCTCTTTGTTGATATCGGATATCTTCTGCGTAAGTTCTTTGGCTGTCTCCAACGTTTCAGTTACGGTCTGCTGTGCCTCGTCTAAGTCTACCTCTGGGGTTGGCAGGGGCATGTCCTCCTCCTCCCACCTCTGCGTGGTCTCGTTGAAGAACTGTTCAGTTAACAGATGACATAGAGATTAGCGAATAACACCAGCAATGATATTGACAACAACTTGCCCATTAGCAAGCTCACTTGATACTGGTCAACAGTTACAGTAAAAACAACTGCATTAAATTTTCATAATATAATAGAAAAAGAAATGAGAAAAAACCATCCACTGGAGAAGAAAAACCGCACAATGTTGGAGTTATCCTCTCCCTCAGCAATTTGAACATTGATAAAACGAAGAACTTCAAAATTCTATCTTTGATTCAAAGATAGTTTATGGACTTCAACAAAAACTGAAGATTGCAGCATATTAAATTCTATTGGCTCTTGAACTGCTAACCTCAACTTAAACGACTTTCAGCCCAACAGCAAATCTATGAGATGACAACTTCAAATTGGCTGCATAATATCTCTGAGTAAATTATGGAGGGTAACTGGTCGTATACTTTATATATGTTTAAATTGGTTTGATAGCAAACACAACCAGCTATTATAGTAGCTCAGGGAACACTACTCGAGCTGCCTAAAGAGTCAGATCATTATATGGGATAGTTGTACATTTTACTTTACTGAAATATACGAATATGTACATAGCACATAGTATTAATAATCTCTTACCTCGTTTACTTGTTGCATGAGTTTGAGTCTACTACTGCAGGCATTCTGGTATCCAACAATAAACACTGTCACCTGTTGTTGGTACTATAGAAATAGTGGAACATTATTAGGCTTAGCTACACACAAGAAAACCCTCCAACAACAAAAGTTACTTTAAAATGTCCATGTGGAATAGGATTTTGAAATTTAACATATGCAAGAAGCATAATGATGCAATTTTGATCAAAACCTATCCATCTGTTGTCTAGTAAAGAGAGAGTCCAGACCATTTTTGAACCATTGTATTATGTAGCAACATGTTTTCTAGTAACAGCTACATGCGCCATATTACATCAACACAGTACACCAATGGACAGTGAACAGACACCCACCTTCCTTTTCTTGATCTGATCACTGAGAATGTCGTACAGTTCATCCACGTCGCTAACATAAGTCATGGTAGTCTCACCACTCTTTGATTCTTCTTCAGTCTTGGAGACAAGCTCAAACTGGCCCAGAGTCTATAGAACAAGTTGAGTTGGTAGAATCGATGTCTAAATTCAATCTATATCCCTAACTAAATATAGCTTTGTGTAGAACTTAGTAATTATTCCATTAGTATTCAGCTTGTATATCACCACATAAAGCACAGGATATAATCTGGGATGATAGATTTTATTTAACAGACATTATATAAATGACTGCATGTACATATAGACTGTCAGTATGTATGTTACTGTGTGCGCAAATGTGCATGTACATGAGAGATGTCATGCGCTGCAATTAATAAACATTACTGAATGCTAATATGAACAGATCCAAGCAGCATGTATTTCTATTCCTCAAACTTTATGAGAGTACAATTGTTACTATTTCACCAGTTTAATGTGAAAAAGAATGTGTTACATATAGCGGAAAACAAGGTAAACGCACAGGCCTAATAAAAAAGTGAGACCTCAACAGAATGCGATTGATCACTTGTAAGTAACGACTGAATACATCAAACCTTATCAACTCTATCTGTGATTTTGTTTAGTTCGTTCCTGGTTTCATCCTGCTGCCGCTGGGCTCTGTTTCTGGCGGTACGAGACAGTACTTCCTGTGCAGGACCATCTCCCCTATCCAGGATGTTGACAGTACCAACAAGGTTCATCGGTTTTAGAGCCATTGTAATACCACACTTTATGGTTAAAGGAGTCACCGATAGCTTAACATCACATTATCCTATGCAAATAATGTTTAACATTCACCATAGTTACTATTGAACATTGCATGAATATTGCATGTTACTATTGAACATCGCATCTCTCACTTGGTAAAGAGCAGAGCTAGAATTTTATAGGCTGTATGTTCAATTCCCAGCTGTGGTTGCTGACATAAAACCTTAAGCAAGCTTTCGCACTGTATTTTCTGTGAAGGTTCAGATTATATTGTAATGGTTTCTGTGATTTGGTGCGGTCGTTCTTGGACGACTATCGACCCAGAAATGAAGTGCCTCTGAGTGGTAATAGGACTTCGCATTACATGAAAGATCGAGCGGTCTCAGTAGCCCAATAACTACCAGAGACGACCCATCTGGTCCCAAGTCTGACCTTCAGACTATACGTTGAAAGAGAGTGATCCGACCTAGTAGGCGGTTCGCTAAGCGAATGACCTGACAAAAGGAAGTGAAAGTCTCTGTATCAAGTATAGATGTGTCTTTATTGAAAGCCAAGTGAAGACTGAGACAATGAACAGTGAAACAATGCCCTTTATATAGTATAAGGACTTCCGCCCGACGTAGTGTCGGGAAAAGACGACGTAAGGTCGTCCGGAAGTTGCGCAACAACATGGCCGCCGGAAGCCCGACCCAAAATAGGTCGGGTTCTACAAAAGTTGCTTATAATGGTCCAATTCATGTACAAAATGAATATCAATGGATTCTGAGAGGTCGGGCCTCTGTACATGGGTATAAAAGGCATAAAAGACTTAGTAATAATCATACATGAATGCACATCAGTATGTAATAGGTATAAACACATGAATACACGTATATAGACAGTAATTAAATGGTTTAACATGCAATACAATTGAATGTGGGTATACGAGCAGCTAATTATGAGAGTTTGAGTGTCAGCTGAGTAGCGCTGTGACAACTACTAGGCACTTAGGGTGCTGTAGGTCTTTGTCCGGTAGCTGGAGTCGTATACAAATGTCCTGTACCATTACAATATTTGAAATAGAGGAGGTTTTTGTATACAAATTCAATAAAAGGTACACAAAAGAGCTGCCTTTTTCTTCTCTACCAGTAGTCAGCTATGGCTGGGAGAGCACCGATATACACGGCATAGTGCGGAAACTCATTTATTACAACACTATGTATTTTTTCCGTTTATTTGCTTTATTGGGGTGTGAGGGTAGAGTAAATGATTTTCAGCTTTTTCGCTTCGAAGGTTTTAAATTAGAATCCTAGCTGAGCTGTTTCTGGCAAAAGGCCTATAAGCTACAATCAGCTAGGTCTGTCCTGATTAAGACTCAAAGTTTGTTTTAAAATTCAAATAATATCTTATATTGAAGATAGTTTTGATTTGATTTTTCCTGATGATATCCCATATTTGATAATCAAGCTTAAGAATTGGTCTGATCATAGTGAAACCTTATGACCCAATGCATTGGCATGCTTAAGTGTGCTTCGGAGCAATTAAAAAGAGCTTGCTGAAAAAAGAGTAAAGTTTTCAGCTGTGTTATACAACTGAGCATCGTCCGATAAAATATGACATTCAGACTTTGGAACAAAAGTATAAGAGGCCCCGGGAATAATCCTGGGGCACCCTTGATATTACGGAAGACAAAAAACAAATTCTTTTCTATTGGCTAGAAATGACCTAATCCAGCTGAGTATTGTAGTGCCAAGTCTGAATTTGACTAATTTTGTTTGAGCTTATATTTCTTATTCAGGTTCAACACATTCAGCTAAACTATCACAATACAAAACTATAGTATACTTCTTTTTTGAAAAATGTTTATGCAAGTGTTCAAATCCAACAATAACCAAAGTCGTAACTCGTAATTAAAATTATAATAACATAGTACCAGTAATAACATTAGGAAACACCTGCTCCTGCCTTCGCCATTTTGTCACGTGAGTCGTTGCCTGGTAAACAAGTAATAAATCATTATAGTATGTTCTAAAGTCCTTCAAAAGCCTTCATTAGGTTACATTACCTACCTGACACAAAGTCTGTTTCCGGCGGAGACAATGGTTTTAGCGGTTAATTTTAAAAATATTTGTCCTGAAGTTGGCCTTTGTTCCATAGATATAATTTATAAACATATCTCTGCCAATCATTTTAGAAACACCAAATCCAAAACCAAAGAATTGCTCTTTGTCCAAGACACCGCATACAACATTTTAATTTATTACGATTATATACATTGTATTTTATTATTTTAATTTTATCTAATTATTGCAATTTCAATTTGGTCATAATTATAATAAGAATGCATTCATTAATCATTTTTCATTTTGATTTTAACATTTTTACTAAAATCAAATAGACTGAAATATTAATATACCTAGTCCTATAATAAATAATTTGCTATTCAGTGAGCCTTCGACAAGGTGACTCACCAACTGCTGATGCTAAAGCTATCAGACATTCCCAAGATTGGTAGCCAGGTCTTGCTATGGACTCATTTTCTTGATAGTAGACAGAATCACAGAAAGTCAGAATCAATGGCCAGCTGTCTTCTGAACTACCCTATCACTTCAGTTGTTCTACTGGGCTTGGTACTTGGGCCCACCCTCTTCTTAGTATATATATTAATGATCTTCAGAAACATGTCAACTGCAACATTTGCTGGCGAAACACTGATCTACCAAACTGTACATAGTCTTACCCGCTAACAGAACTTTTAAACAAATGCAACAATGATCATGAACATGGTGTATGCTGTTTAACATTGAGAAGTGTTCCATTTTGGTCGTCAGTGCCACTGATACCTCTCCTTATGCTCTGCACACACTCAATAACATGCGTCTGAGAATTGTCGAAGAAACAAATTACTTTGATATCGTACTACAGTGGAGCTTGAGATTCAATGAGCATATACAGGCTAAAGTACGAAAAGCCAAAATACAGATATTTTCTGATATGCACTTCATAATGCTCTCCAAAGTGCATCAGCCTCTGTAGGCCACATATTGAATACGCCGCGACTGTATGGGACACGTCTCTAGAATATAAAATCTAGAGCAGCTTGTCGTTGTCCTTCAATAACTTATACCCAAAACTCTATGTATTTCGTGTTAAAAAACAGTAAGAAAGCTAAAAACCAAACTTTAGACTTCAGTCATTGATAAATACGCTTATGTACGCCATGTATTGTTGCGATCAAGTCAAGCTATAGGCAACATGTACTGATAATGATTTAAAGTACGGCTTGCTATGTGCTCTAATACGAGCCAATGAAGAAGAGGTGAGAGAGAAGTTTGTCTCTACCAAACTATGCATAGCTAACACTTATCTAATGTTATGCATCATTGCGTGTACAGACAAAACTATTGATAGATAATTGGAGACTAGAATTATTTTATCTAGAAGAGAGTTTGAGTATGAATAAATATAGCATTGAATAAAAAGAAGCTAGTGATAACTACTAATATAATACTCAAATTGATGACACTGCTACAGTTCATGGTTATGTTTATCTCATCTGTCGGGTGACAATCATCAAGTCAGTAATATTTATGCTGTTGTTGTTTGTAATTTTAATGACAATAATAATTATAGTAGTCATAGTGGTGTTTGATTATAATTATAATAGACATTTCTGTAGTGCTACCATCTCTATATTCTAGTTGTCTTGTTGTCATCATCGGAGTATCAAATTTCATGCAATCACTTTTTTTCTACTTGACATGCGGTCAAGTTTAGTCATCTGTAATGTACATTACTTGATCTTTTTTAATCTAATTGTACCATCAAGGTTGTAATATACATGTACATGTCGCCTTGTTGCACTTTGTTTCTTAATTTTACATTATCCACCATCTTCTTGGGATATTTGATAATACTTTAATCATTTGTTCTTACCTGTGCTGTATTTATAGTTAAGTAAAAATAAATATAGAATTTTAATAAATTTACAGGAGTTCAAGTCCGTCTTTTCTGGGAACCTTAGGCGCTGGAATGTGATCAGTTGATTCAGTTATTTGATGTTCACTTGAGCTATCTTTTTTAGGTAATTGTTTAGTGTCTTTGGTAATGATGGCATATATATAATTTGGTTTACTTTTCAAGCAATCTGGATTTGGGCTGCTTTTTGATTTCTTTGGTGGGATTTTAGCTCTGTTTGGCATTATTTTAAAATCTGTCACAGTACTTGTTATAGATTTTGCCTTCCGATAAGAGTAATTTGTAGACTTGCCTTCGTAATCTTCATCAATATTGGACAGTACTGAATGTTCAGATGTAGCATCCGGTAATATTAGATTTTCGACTTGGCATCTATTATCTCCAGGGTATTTTGTATTGGATGGCACACTCCTAGTAACTAAAATCTCTGGTCCAATTAAAGATTTTTGCTTGTCTGGTCGCACAGCATTCAAAAAATTTGTCTTCAGCTTATTGAAAAATGATGGCTTCTCCAATCCTTTAACGTCATTTTCACATATGGAACTTTTATCGTCATTATTCAAGCTGCTTTGCGAAATTTTTTCGTAGTCTGAACTAGAGGTGCGTAGGAGTTCGTTCTGTATACTTGAAGTAGAATTTGTTGAACTGCTGGTAACTTTAACAATGAATTTCTGGCTTAATCGCTGTAAAGGAGATTTGCTTTGTGGTTGAGATTGGTTTTTGTTGGTAATTTTACCTAAAAATGATGGTTTATGATTAGATTTTGGTTTTTCCATGAATGAACTTGGCATGGGCAGACTTTGGTTGAGGCTATTTTTTTTCTAAGCTTCCATTTAAGTTACGAGCACAGTTTTGTTGATGTGAGTGCGTAGTTTTTGCTTTTTCATTAGATATTTTTTGTGGAATACTCTGTCCTTCATGCTTAGTCTGGTTGAGATGATTTTTAGTAGGTTTTAGTACTTTTGTTGCAGATGATTTCTGGTGATTTATCTTCCTGTTAAGTTTTGTTTTTCTTGACAATTTCGAATTTTGAGGTTTAAATTTTGAACTGTTTTTCATATTTGATCCATTTTTCTGATGAAGATAGCCTTCTCGCGAAGTTTGGCTCAATGTCTGTGCATTTCTATTTACTGAATTCACAAAGGGACGGAGAAATAAATCTACAGTTGCTGTTGAATCATTGTTTTGGTATGATGGATTTAGATTCGGTGTTTGTTGTTGCTGCAGGACTATTTTTGAATTTTGAGAATTTATGCTGGTTTTTCTGAAATTACTTGGACGTCTTTTATTTGGTATATTTTGTGAGCGTGTCATGTCTTTTACCATATTTCTCTCAACTGCTTCCAGGTGTTTAATAAGTTTTTCTGGACATGTGTGGTCAGACTTTAGCAGAGCAAACTTGGTTTTGCTTGTGTTATTATGATTCTGGCTCCATAAACAAGGTTTACATTTACCTTGTAGACAAACTTTATTTGTGACATTTGAGTCCCTTTTCTCAGATTGGGATACCTTTTTCTCTTTTTTAACTCTTTTACGGCGCCCTCTTGATTTTGGTTGCGCTACGTCATTTGGCTTGTTAAGCTCATCATCAACCAACTGAAAGTCCTCGTTAGGTGATCCAGCACTGCCGCTTTGTATTTTGTTTCTTGTTTCTATCTCATTACTGATTGGTTTGTTCTCATTATCTTTGCTTGTTTTTGGTTTTTCGCAGAAGGTATTCATTTTGCTATTTTCGGTCATCGAGTGGCAAAGCAGATATCTAATTGTTATTGAAGGAGCCGGTTTTATAGAGGAAGTTATTATGCTATTCTGAGGTGGTGATGGTGTCCTCGTTGGGATGGCAGGGTCCAAGTTTGCTGAAGAATGGCACAGAACCATGATGTTGTTTCTATTGTGTCTCATTAGTTGCATATCATTGTTCTTAGTGATTATGGGGGCATAAGCCTGATGGTGTGGATTCTTCTTGTGCTGCTGCACGAGTTCATGTTGTTGGGTGGTGATTTGGTTGTCTAAAACAGAAATTTCAGTTTCTAGATGCTTCTAATCAAAGTGGAAAGTATGGGTCTGTTGTGAATGAATGAATTATATTTCCTTATCTATAATGATGATTATCAATCAATGAACTCTAAATTGGCAATAATGCAATACTTTCATGTTTATGTTCAGGCACCACACAAGCGATAGAAAATATCGTAACGAAACTCAAAAATCTTTATTACGATCAAATAGTAGTTAAACTATTATGATGCCATTTTTCCAAGAAATATATTTTAGACTATGAATTTCTTATTTTGTATTAAGCTTTCGTAACTGATCCTGTCAAACATTGCTTTATTTCGGATAGAATTCATTTGGTTTGAATAGAACGCCCTGGCAGTGATGTAGATGGACTGTCTACTGTGTTTTGAAGCAATGAACCACATAGTCTCAGCTAAGAATAGAGACTAATCTTCAGCCAAATATCAGAATTAAGCACATTCTTCTCCCATTATTGTTGGAAAACAGTTACCATCGTTATGAGCTACGGATCCAGACGTTGGTAACTCAGGATCATCAGGTTTTACGATATTTTGCCTGGTTATTTGGGGGCTCTCCAGAGAGCTTGTGTTTCCTTGATTTTTTTGCTCACTACTAAAGGCAAGTGTATTTTCTCTTGGACTAGTCATCAATCCTTTTTATTAGTATTCTATAAAATCCATAAAATTAGCTGCTACAGGTACAATATACATAATATAATGTAGTATTAGCCTACAATTTCAAATCATCCGCAATGAAGATTTGTATCAGTAGTTTCTCATGCCGCTCTATGTGTATCTCCCCCTTTGACTCTTTTAGTTTTATGATTATTTTTTTAATTTAAAATGTAGCACATGCATCAATATAATATTTATACTGCTTTTTCTATCTTGAAAACTCTTGACAACAAATGACAATATTAGAGAGATACATGATTTCAAGTCGTTGTAATCAAAGTGTCTATCTACCCACCTCATCATAATTCTTTGATTGCATTAACTTAGCATGTTAATTCAGTACTCGACACTTCATTTATTGTAAATTCCTCACTACTACTAACCAACTGAAAATTTATCATTAAATTAATACTTTATGTAATGACACAGAGATAATAATGGTACCAATACTATTGTTACAATACTACTAAATTGTATTACAGCCATGTGCATTACTATTCTAATTTGTGTTATTGCATATAGGGCCTACGTTACCTGTTTGTATAATTTAAATTATAATGTATTTTAGGCTACAAAAAAGTGAATTTCTGCTAAGCAAAACCGTAATGCTTCTGTTCCATTAAAATAATAATAGAAATATAAATTTGTTAAAATTTATTGGCGAAATAAATGTAATCTACAACTACAACAATATTATATTATTTTTTGATAAAATACTTTCACCTCTATGCTGTGATTCACTCGCAAACATTTAGCATGAAGTAATACTGTTTTCATGAACGTAAAATTATGAATGATACATTGTGAAGTAGTTCATCGATCGTTATAAAACTTTTTCCAGTCTTTTGGTGTGGAACTTTCATCTTACTGTGTACTAAACACATACATGTAGTAGTTATGTTATTGTATGCAGTTATTAATGGAATGATGATATTCAACCACATTCTTACTGACTCATCAGTCTCCGTCAGACGATATTAGAATGTCTAATTGATCTGTACTAGAGTACAGATTTTATATTCATGTATTGTACTACAGTCCATGGTAGCTAGTATTCCTTCATCTGGTGGAGGTCCTGATTTTTCATGTTTAGTTGTGGAGACATGACTCGGTGACACTCGGGTATTTTTCACACATATCTCGGAATATTCCCCTTCTTTTGATGTGCTCAAATGATGGGTTGAACCAAGTCGGAATATCTAAAAAATGCAACACTGTCGGCGTTATAGCTACGAATCTGTTAAGCTTTTTTTACACTAAACAGGATATTTTAGTTTGCTGAGAGCATTACATATACACTTGTATATATTATAGAATTGCTAAATGCTAGTTTTGTTACAATGGATAAAACTGAGTTTTTGCGTTTTTCTAAACCATACGGTAATAGCTTCAGTACTCTGTAGTAATAACCTTAGTAGCATGACAGTTACCACAAACTGAATTGTTCTCGTTCGACTTACCGCTGTCTACTCTGTGCATGATACCAGAGCCTCCTAGTGAGCAGTCGAAAGTCATGGAAGTAGATATTAGAGATTGTTTATTGTTATACGTATCTTCTTCTACAAACGCTACATCTACCTGAAAATAGGGGGGAAACTTTAGGCTTTAGTTTTTTTTTAGTAAAATTAACTCTTGCTGTATCTTTACCAAGAATTTTAAATTATTTGGTGCAAGTTGAGACAGCACCTGAAGTACTTACAGTGTCGTTCTCCAGCATTGTATGCAGGTGCTCGTAATTTTCTGCTTTTCGATAGGTGTCGACTTTTACATTATATTTTCCAAGACAGTCCGGACTGATGTACCAATTGGATCGTACGCCTACAAAGTGTATGATCTAAGTGTTAATTGGGTCAAATCTTCATGTCTGACAGAGATGCAAAAATCAGTTATAAAGGAAACATAAGGTAACTATCATACTGCCCTGGTTACCTACTACCTTTTGTTCATATAGGTACTAATATATACTATGCTATATACACTGTACTACCTAAATGAATTTTAATGGTGAAAGTGTTTATTCTGATGAATACTTACTACTTCATATTATAGAAAATAATGCACTTAAAAATTTGGTACTTAATTGACTTTTGCAACAAAGATGGTTTTGGATGGAGTGGTTCTCCTCTCCGGATGCCTTCTTCAGGTATCTTTCACATTATTTCTCCATTGATGGTATCAAAATTCGCAATATGTAGATTAGTGAAGTAGCCCTTACCTATAGTCAGATCTTCCAACTTGTCTACTGATATTGATCTGTCAGCCTTGAAGTAGAATTGTCCTCTCTTTGGTCTGTAGAAGCTCCCGGAAAATGTAAATACATTCTTTCTGTCAGTAGTTTTGAGGAACACAGCGCAGGAATCAAACCATCTACTTAAAATACCTGAAATAAGATGTGTGATGAATTTTGTGATACTTATGTTTTCATTTTGGTAAAATAATTTATTTCAGTGATAGGATGAAGGCATTTAGTTTCACTGGAATTGCTATGAGAGTATGTTACTTTGTAAGTGATGAATTTCATTAATATTTTTGTTGCTAAATTGTATCGCTGTAACCCTGTGGTAGGCATAGGATAATAACAGAATAAAGCCCGTGATCAAATAGAAAATCTTTTACCTGTTCCGATCATGTCTTCACTATTCCAGCAGTATTTGATAGGGACAACAATATGCTGGCATTTCTTTCTCGCATGGTTGCAAACGGCATCCACTATATCGACAGATAGACCACGTAGTTCTCCCTCTGCTGTACTGTGTATAGAACACATTAATAAAATGACATTAGAATATGAGCAGAGAGGAGCGAGATGGTTGATGGCAGACGACTCCTTATATAGAATGCTTGCAGTACTTGCAGAGGACTATATACATGTACATTGATTAAATTAATTGTTTCACTGTAAATAGGTGTTGGTGGCCGAGTGGTCTAGCGCTAGTCACTCTGGTCTTGCAGCAATGATGCAAGTTATCTGCAAGGACGTGGGTTCGAGTCCCACCAATGACCTGGAGGTTTTCGTCCCGTAGAAGGTTTCCCCTCTGTGCCATATCGAACTAATAATAATATCCAGCTCTAGGAGCCGTGGTGGCCCCTCGACTAGCTCTGCTATTGTGTTTGGCGCCACGGATATTATTATTATTATCACGAAATTGGGAGTGGTATTTCAATTCATCATTCTAAAGTTGATCTATGATCTCCACAGATATTAACACTATTCTGTTTTGTAGACTTACACATACTGGTACTCTTCCCATGGCACATCGTAGGCAAACACATATACTTTACTATCTAACAGAGAGTTCCCTGTCAGATCCTGTTGTGTCTGTGCTAAATATGGCTTCTCTTCCGGCTCTAATTCAGAGTCACGTCCCACATCATTCGCTGGTGAGTTGTCCCTAACAAGTGTACAGATACTCTATTCCATATGCGCCCATATACATACCTGGATATATTTGCCATCATTACCATTGTCATTACTACTGATGTTGTTACTACAATTGATATTTATAGCAGTAGAGATGGACACTGGATGTATGAGAGGTCGTGGAGCATGACCTACCTTTGGAGGAGTATATCTGGTTTGGTTATGAGGATCACCGTCAGCACCAGAGAGATGGAAGAGATGACCAGACAGAGAGCCAGCAGACAGTAGCACACAGACAGATTCTTAGCCATATTTCTAATGAGAGAAAGTACAGATTACTAGTTGATGGTAAGGTGCCAGTTTATATTTACACAATACATAATCCAACATTGGTTTAAAAGCTATAGAAATCAAAATTATATCATGATATAATTTTGTTTTGCATTAGCCCTGGTTCTGCATTTACATCCTTCATTGTCAGGTGGTATAAGACAACCAATTCGTTGATAGCGAAGTGCCACCAACGAATGATGTAGTTGGAGTTGTCATTCCTTCCTTGGCGAATCATTCTGGATCTGTCTATCTGCTCGAGTGTAACAATCAACAAGTCAAAAACCAATTGACAACCGATGGTTTAACATAAACCATCACATAACATAATTTTTAAATCCTCTTTTTTATTTAACTCAAAAGTTGTCTACATGGGATCGCAACTCCAAGGTAACGAAGCATTTCCGTCTTAATGTTACTAGTAGCTTCCATAGGTGAACTCATATCCAAGTTTAGAATTCAGTCTACACTCTGTTCCCCCACGTGCTGTGTATCACATGACAATATGTACAGTCTTGGTTTAGTCCTGTAGATGATTGAGTTGTATGGGTCAAGTATACATTATTTCACAGGGTAAGCAGGGTCAGAGTGTTAGCCGCCTTCTCACTATCATGATATACAATGTAACACACACATCAATATTACACTAAATTTAATTTTTCAATATTACCATCCTCAAGTTTGCTAAAATCTGGAAATTGCTTATGCTCTAAATTATAATAATTAACAAAAAATTCTAACCAGTCTGTGTTTATATCTTGATAAGACATTTTTAGCGCTCAAAGCTAATGGTATACATTGCAACTGTGCCATGCAGTTGGTACGTATTGTCATAAATATAATACATGTACTTGTAGTTTGACACCAATATAAATTGGCAAGACTTTTGCCGTTTGGGCGGATAAAGCTGTTGGTGATTTCCTTTACTTTAGCTAAAGTCTAGCAAATTATTAACTCGGCTTTTGTTGAAGACCATCGTTCGATGATTTCTGATCATTGAAATTAATACAGGACTTGCGTGTGGTGAAAATGCAGTTTCGAAAAATTGCCACCAAAGTGTATTTCCCAATATGTAGATCAGTTGCAAAATGTTTATAAGTTTCCGATTGTTTAGTAGTGAAGTGTGACAATTACTTACCTTGAGATGTTAGCCCTTCGGAATGCAGTGTCCATGTGGTAGATCGAATGATGTAACTCTACTTATGAGCATGTATAGTATATACTGCACCTCAATAGCCAGCACTGTCTGCTACCACTTACCACTGCTGACCTTCATTCATAATTTTATATACATATTACTTCATTTAACATGATATTCAGCCTGCAGTTAAATACAATACTAAGTATAATTACATTTCACTGTTTATAATTATAGTCTTCTAATTAACTTTATTATATCAAACTGCTACTTACATGTATGTCTGCTTAGGCTGTGATTTCAATCCCTCAGAGACATTATATGCTAATTATTTGAAATAATTATGTAATGCTTGCCGTTTAGTTTTTTTTAATAAGTTCCATTGTAATATGCAATATTTTCTGTCGGCCCCAGCAATATACTATATTGTAGAATATGTCAGTAATATCATACAATGTATATTGTATAATATGCTGCTGGCAAAATCCTAACTTCATACGTGATATTGGCATCATCTGACGTCAGCACCTGTCACTTGTAGCTATGCTACTAATGTAAGGTAAAGCTGGTCTGGTGTCATATGCATATAGGTTAGTAATACATGACAACTGTACCATACAGTGTAATTACTTAAACCAATTTTACATTCTGTTCAGTCGTTATTTTGTTTTCGGAGGTTTTGTTTGTTACTGTTGTGCAGCACCAATACCACTGCTATGTAGCGGTTCACTCCTAATGGTTCGTTGTTAATGGTTCGCTCTTAATGATTCGTTGTTACGACTGCTCTGTCCATCACCAAGTCCTCAACTGATATTAAAATAATACCCCTTCCCTCTCACTCACCTCTAAGCAATACACATTTGACCATCATTTACTGTACTTGTTTACAGGATTGCTAGTTATAACCATTATGTTGTGTAGAAAGGATGTGCAAGGGCACATTGTATATATTGTGTTATTATATCATAACATCAGGGGTGAATTAAGCCTGGGTACCTAATTATTACATTACGTCATGGATGCAGCATTTCCTATCCGCATTCTTATTAAATTAGAAATTATTAGATTAGTAGATTTATTCCGTTTATCTTGTAAAATGTAAATAGCGTTATTTTGTAAGCTCGGCTGTGAAGGGTGAATGAATTATAGGGTATGTTGGCTAATGGGTATAGAAATATTGTGTATATTATAAAGGACTCTATACATATGTATGTATAGGACGCATTAGCTAATGCTATCTATCTATTGGTAAACCTGAGTGCAGCT
This sequence comes from Bugulina stolonifera, assembly GCA_935421135.1. Classification (NCBI taxonomy): domain Eukaryota; kingdom Metazoa; phylum Bryozoa; class Gymnolaemata; order Cheilostomatida; family Bugulidae; genus Bugulina; species Bugulina stolonifera. The sequence continues at coordinate 14,923,572 of OW285191.1, forward strand.
CTCTCTCTCTCTTCCTTGAAAATTTTTCACCATTTTGCATTGACAAGTACAGGTACATGTATGTGTGCTGAACCAAGTGTAAATAAATAGATGTAGTGTCTGGATAACTATTACTATACTATGATGTACATGTAATATATTGTAAGCAGATACAATTGTAGATTATAGGCCAAAAGTGCACATGCATATTGTTGGATGACCATAAAAATAGTAACATCGTTATATAATTTAGGATGAGTTCAAACGGTGGAGCTTTTCTTGCATTTATTTAGAATTGTACCATTCAGATGTTACTTGACTTAGAGCCTTATTTTTCTCAAATCCGTCTTGTTGGAGGTATAAATAGCCTCTATGAAAATGAGACAGAGGCTGTCCTGTTAATGACCTGCACTGCATAAATCATGACGTAGATAAAGGTCATCATGGACAATATGGGGACACTGATAATATGATAATATTATAAGTGGACAGAGTAACTGAGTGATTACTGGTACTTTAATCTCTCCTTGCAGTTGGAGTTTAACTGATAAAGGAAGATTACTAATATATCGAGACAGAACTATCTAATAGAGCACGTCCATTAGTTTAGTTTAATAGTGATCCAATATCTCTTGGAATATTCCGGTAGGTTATCAATACATGTACATACATGGTTTTTTTCAAACTAAGATCAATTTGGGTAACGATTTTGGGTAGCGAGATGACCTTAGTGGAACATGTCACATTTTACACACAGTTTGAATATAATTTTCCACCAAATTTAAATTTAAATAGTTAATTAATGTAATACAATGGTGATGCTCTAAAAGTTGTGTTCAATCAAATAGAGTAGCAGCACAGGACCGCATCATAGGAAAGATTGTGTGGAAAGGGAATCTCCAGTGAAAGACTGTCATCATGTTATTTGTATTTTCATTGCCAAGATTTTTCACCTGTGCAATTTTTCAAACTCTAAGTCTCTGCACAAGCGCTGACACGGACGCTTAGCGCACTGGCATCAAATACCGGGTGAACTTGCCCACTATAACAATGTGTTGTATGTTCTAATCAGGTATACACTAAAGGAAGATGGTGGAGAATGTATGGGGTCTGGTGGCTGTGTTGGTCTTCTATGTTATTATTCTTGTCATCGGAATAGTGGCTGGCCGGAAAGAGCTCTCTCGGAAATCTAAGGCCAACACATCTGAGACCATGTTAGCTGGTAGAGATATTGGAATGGTAGGTGAACCATTGTCATGCCACATCCACATTGTGTGGTATGTTTCTGGCAAATAATCTCATTATTCATTGGTAGCATGTCTGAGTGCTTAGGATTTCCTATAGTGTAACAGAATCACATCTCTAGTCTTCAATAGATTAGTTGTACCTACAGAGTTTGGTGGCACATGTAGTTTATCGTTTAGATTCTTACTATGTACGCTAATGTTTCGATTGGTGCGAATATATCGTTTTAATTTGGTAAATTCAAGTTCTAATTGTAATTTGTTCTCGGCTAAATAAGTTTGTAGGGATATTCACGATGACTGCCACATGGGTGGGAGGTGGATACATTAATGGAACAGCTGAGGCAGTCTATAACTCTGTGAACAAGACAGGAGCTGGAATGGTGTGGGCACAGGCCCCGGTGGGATTCTCAATCAGTCTATTCATTGGTGAGTACATCTTCATTATTTATTCAGCTTTTTCCTGTTTTCTACAACTCAGAGTATATCAAACATACTTGTACATTTTGGTAAAGAGGTAATGTTATGGTTCTATACCCTACATATCAGTCAGCTAGTTATGCTGACTGAATTGGAAACTTGTAATTAGGGATCTGAAGCTGAACACTCTAAGCACTAGGCCGTGGATATTCTCTCACTTTTACCTCTTATCTGGTTATTGAGATGAAAAGCAAGCACTATTTAATCTACCACAGATAAAGTTACTATCTAAGATAGCTAAGAGAGTGTAGTATTCGGTCTTTGCACGGCTAATGAATATGAAATGATGATTTGTAGAGAAAGTATTTGTCTCCTACGTTAATGCTGGTTGGAGAATGTAGGGTACCTCTCTACTGAGTGTCAGGTGTTTAGGAAGCAGTTAGTCACTGGTTCAGTGAGGACATCCAAATGGCGCATGTTTTTTTAATTTATATGTTACAATTGTATGTGATTGTTGATGTTTTAGGTGGTTTATTTTTTGCAAAGCCTATGAGGGAAGCTGGTTATACAACTATGATAGACCCATTCCAAAAGAAGTTGGGAGACTGGATGGGGGCCCTGTTGGTCCTCCCTGCTCTATGTGGCGAAATTTTCTGGAGTGCGTCTATATTAGGAGCTTTAGGTTAGTAGCCTCTGATCCTAATTCTATAGTAAGTTGTGGTGGAGTAGATATAGCATAGTCCCCTAGCCATAAACTAACTAATAGTAGGTGCCCAGCCTTCAGTTTCAATACAATGTTGGTTCACATTAGCCCCCAGTACAAGTTTTATATGGTACCCTTCAACCTGAGCCACCCATCGTATTTTATTTCACTATTCTTATATCTGGATGCATATAACCAGGGTACCAGTTTATTGCTGAACATCTGTTTGGGCAAGTCGAACTTCTTACAAAATAATACATTTGTTACCCACAGTTCTATAATATTGTGTTCATTTCTATCACCCATATGCATACATTTACAGGTCCCCATACTACGCTAGACTATATACATGTACATGAAAATTTCTATACCAGTAACATCTATAGGTCCCCATGCTACACTAGACTATTCACACATGTATGTGTGTGCATGCACATGTATATCCAATACTATTTTCAGGTTCAACACTGTCAGTTATCATTGGACTAGAGATGTGGATATCTGTTATAATATCAGCTTGTGTAGCCCTACTCTACGTAGTTATAGGAGGTTTGGCTTCTGTTGTATATACTGATGTTATACAACTTGGATGTATTGCTGTCGGACTGGTTAGTTACCTCTACAGACTCTCATTTTAGATGCATTGTGCAATAAGGGTAAGTTAAATATGCTGTCTATTTAATTATACATGTTACCTTTTATTTTAGATAACAGCTATCCCTTTCGCTATGAATCATGAAGCAGTAGGGGATGTTTTCTCGGCGCCCGTAAACTCTACCTCCACTAGTGTTGGATGGTTAGGCTATTTGGAGGGCAGGTCCTGGGGTCTTTTTATCGATGACTACCTTTTACTGATGTTTGGTGGACTTCCTTGGCAGGTTAGATCAGTAAAATCTCTACACATGTACATGATTTTACATTATTATCCACAAGATACATGTGTTGCTTCATTTAGCGTTTCAATTTGTTGAGCTTTTTCATTTATATCTCAAGCTCTATATATTACATAATAGATGTAATGTAAATGTTCAATCTATGTATGTACTATGTGCATTGCCTTGATTTTTATATTTGTTATTTTATTCGTCATTTGGAGTTGTCTGTCTTTGCTTTACATAATTAAGAAGAACTAACTTCAAAAAGGAAAAGTAAATATTTTTCACTTTGCTATCTAAACCCATTTCTCATGCCAAATGAAGTCCAATAGGGTCAATATGTCACAATTAGGAGTTGTCCTCCTGTTTGCATGTTGTGATGCTCAATGCCATTTCAAGTTGAATATTGCTCCCTATTTGGGAGCTTACCATAGATATGGCGAGGCAACTTCAACTTAACTGTATTACATAATGACATTGGAAAGAGTTTTATTGATATGAATACAATCCAAAGTGGTCTGAGTACATGCTACTGTTTGACTGCAGGTAGTATACAAGAGGATATCGCTATTGCTGCAGGTAGACATGTATATAGCCTGAGTAATGCACATATTATTGTGTGATTGCAGGTATATTTCCAGAGAGTTTTAGCCAGTAGGACCCCACAGGGTGCCAGGATCTTGTCATTTCTGGGTGGTATTGGCTGTCTATTGATGGCTATCCCTCCTGTGATGATAGGCGCTATTGGATACTCTACAGGTCAGTGTATAGTACAGTCTCTATATCTGGTCAACTACCCGTTCATTAGCAGACTGACCATCGGTCATTGTTATATATTTCATGACATGGGCAGGATGTGTTAGGAATCCTGGGATATATGGTGGGATGTAGATATATGTTGGCAAGTGGAAGCTCATGGGGGAATAACTCTAGAAAGGTCATCTAGTCTATTATTGTTCACTGTAAAACATGAAGGGATAACTCCTGCTCTCATTCTCTCCTAATGATGAATATTTGATAGTGTACTGACTGCGTTGTACATTATACATGTATGTTATGCATTCATGTTACTTTACTAATACTTGCAGACTGGAACCAAACTACATATAAAGGAGTTTTAGAAGATGGAAATGTGAAACCAAATCTGATAGTGCCCCTAGTCTTGCAGTACCTGACACCACCTGTTGTAGCTGTCATAGGACTAGGTGCTGTATCTGCTGCCGTTATGTCATCAGCTGACTCATCCATGCTCAGTTCCAGTACAATGTTTGCACAGAATGTGTACAAGCCAGTGTTCAGACCTAAGGTATACCTGAATAGTCCTACACCGTAATATAATATGCATGTATGTGTATATACATGTAGATCTGTATTTTTACCTAATAAGGTATATAACATACGTATATAACCCTGTACATATACCTGTATATCCACACTATATGCTGCATAATAGACCTGTAGTTGAACCTAATGTACATATATATAATATGTACTATATAATATATATAAGCAAGTACCATAGTTACATAGTTATATTGGTAATACTAATCTGCTATGCTCTGTATTGCAGGCTACAGACAGAGAGGTTATATGGGTGATGAGAGGTGCTGCCATGGTGTTCTGTGCTATTGCTGCCGTACTTGCTGTCACTATACAGACTATATATGGTCTGTTTGTTATGTGTGGAGACTTTGTATATGTACTTCTCTTCCCTCAGCTTGTCTGCGTTATGTTCATCTCTTGGTTCAATACATTCGGCTCTCTTGCAGGTGAGGTACACAGGCTATACTATCTAGCTCCAGCACCATTGTCTGCAATGGCTACACTTAATGCTCTATTACAATGTTTAGCTTAGTAAACTCACAGTTATCCTCCCTTCACTGTTTGGGAGTTGTCTGCTTTCATAATGCAATAGAGAACAACCAGCTTTTTTACCATGCTATACATATGCTATTATATACAATATGCATGTATATCTCTATATAAATGTACACCACTATATACAACAGTATACATGTATGTATACTACTGTAATAATACATATGTATACTCCTATATCGTGCATGTACCCGATTATGTATGCTTGTATACATATTGTACTACTACTGTACATGGATATACACGGTTTGCCATTTTGCCAGTACCTGATAATTGCCCAGCTAATGCGTTGGATAAACAGGAGCTAATTTGTATTAAAAAATTCAAATTTTAAATTGTCTATTTCTGTTTTAATTTTTTTCCATTCTATCAAATGTTGTTATGTCAACAGCACCAAGTGTCACCCAGTCAATACCTTTCTGGTAATTTAATCTTTATTTTGTTTGGTTTACAAAAAACTTTCTGCTGCTCTCATCCTAACTGAGAACAGGAATATGAATGGATCCTGCTGTTGAATCATCATAATGATGAGCCTATGATTGGTCAATGTTTTATGGCAGCTATTTTCTTGTTATAGGTTTTATTGTTTCGCTGACGCTAAGATTGCTTGGTGGTGAAGCTCTACTCAGCTGGCAAGCAACAGTAGCGTTCCCCTGGTATGATGTTGATACTAATAGACAGTACTTCCCCTATAAGTCTATGTGCATGCTAATTGGTCTGGTTGTTATGCTCATCGTCTCCTACTTTACTGATTCTCTCATGAAGAGCGGTAAGCTAAACAGGAAGTGGTTAAGGTATATTAACAACAGGCTAGACTCGGTCGATACTGATGTATATGATACTAAAGACGGCCTTGCGGAGGACTCTATTAGTGACACAGAACAAGATACTAAACTAGGTGTAATTAATGATGCAATGGAATATAGTAGTAAACCATCACTTGTAACCAAAATGTAAATGGAAACATCTAGAATGTAGAGTGTAGGGCAGCAGCAGGCTCAACAATATTGCAGTTTGTACTGTGACCTCATTTGTGTTCTGGCAACTATGAGTGGACAACTTCTATTTGTATCTCCTATAGTACATTAATTAGAATACACATGCTGTCCACAGCTGCACATGTTCATGTTTGTTATTACAATATTTTACATGTTGTTATAATTTATGATGCAGACTTGTGCACCAGGCATGTATATTAGTTTTTAAATCCTCACAAATGAACATATGAGTGCACCAGTGACTAACCCAGGCTAGTCTATTAACCTTATATACCACAGAGACTTTACTTACGCGTTTGGTGTACATTCCACTTGCTATTATCAACTTGGCTAGGTAGAGGCAAGAAATTACAATTAATATTTTAAAACTATTTATTGCAAGTAGTCGTGTAGATGATAATGCTAATGGTTTTCATTTTATTAAAGTTAAATAAATTCGTAAATAGTTTCAATTTCAGAGTGCTGGAATTCAGTCAAGTGCAATAGAAAAGGTTCTACAGTATTATTTACTACTGGTCAAAGACCAACAACAGAATATTAATCAGTTTAAAAAAATAATGATAAAATTCTTCTTTGTGATTTATGGAGTACATCTCGTCATTCAGTATTTTTAGCTGTTGAACACATGTGTAACAACTGTTGTTAGGATTCTTGGCTATTGTGGATACAATCTGTATTGACATTGTATATTTAAAGGTAACATAGTGATATTGCCTGTACATGTATATAGGACCAAAGTCTATTATCTATAGGGGGTCTTCCAGTACACATTAATGTATGATGTAACAACCATGTGGCAACAGACATGTATATACTGACAGCCACTCGAAGGTGATTGATCAGGTATGTACGCTTGGATTAAATCTAGATATTGTCATTCTGCAATCATCTTGACAAAGGGTCACATCTTTAGTCTAGCAGCTTGTGGCACCTTGCAAGCACCATGGTAGAGAATGTATGGGGCCTGGTGGCCGTCCTCGTATTCTATGCAATTATATTAATCGTCGGAATAGTAGCTGGCAGGAAACAGCTGGCCAAGTCTGCGAAAGCAAGTACTACAGAAACGATGTTAGCAGGAAGAAACATCGGCATGGTAAGTTCTGATAAATTGCTTTCATAAATATCATAAATTGTAACTGTACAATCATAGTAATAGCTGTTAATAATGGACATTACATGTGCATGACTGTGTTGTAATGTTAGGCTGCTCTCTACGACCTATTATGAAAGTGCTCCCATTCTAATAATTCTGCTTAGCAGAAGCCAGCCAGTCACGGCCCATTAGCTTGCCCTGAAAAATTGTTTATTTTATAAAATATTTTAGCCGGTTTGTTAGTAGCATCTGCACCTGAGAAAATTTTTGGTGAACTGAACTTACATGTACTTACATGTACATGTACACGTAGATACAGTAATGGTTATAATTGAATACCTTAGATACCAAACAGACTGCCTCTATGTCACCAATATATACATGTACCTCTACAGATTGTAGGTATATTCACAATGACGGCCACTTGGGTTGGTGGTGGATACATCAATGGAACAGCTGAGGCAGTGTATTTGGCTATTAATGGAACAGGAGGAGGACTAGTCTGGGTACAAGCCCCCGTAGGCTACTCACTCAGCCTAATTCTAGGTACCTGCACTAAACATTCACTAGTATACTTTGTCGGGCAGTTTCAAACTATTTTATTAGAAAATTTCTCAGTTTTGATAAAATAATGCCACCAGTTCTTAGGCGCGACGCTTGAGGTTGCACCTCTTACTTTCTCGTTTGATAATGACAATCCTATTCAATTGATTCTCTCTGTTGACCAGCAAATGACATGAAAACATGAAATTTTGTGATGAATGTCATTAATCATTAAACCGTGAAGCCAGAACACCCCTTCGCTCTCCCTGGGAACTTGTTCAGAATCATTTTTAACATATTAATTTGTTAATTTTGTGGCATCCATGTGACATATCATTATTTCAAAAAATATCAAGTGACATCTCCAAATTCAGTACTGAATATATAATTATGGAATGTTGATTTAGAAGTGTGTCACCTGTGCTATACATGTCTGCTCTAGTGAGTAACCAGGGCAATGGTGTATCATCCTTTTGTTTCAGAGCTTGTCTCATGTGTAGTGACGACAAACGTCACAACTGTCACAACACCGACAAACGTCACAACAATTTTTCGACAAACGTCACAACACCGACAAACGTCACAAAAGTGCACCGACAAACGTCACAACACCGACAAACGGCACAATAATTTTTCGACAAACGTCACAACACCGACAAACGTCACAACAATTTTTCGACAAACGTCACAACACCGACAAACGTCACAAAGGTTCAACGACAAACGTCACAATGCCAACAAATATCACAAATTTTTGATAAAATAACACCATAACACCAAAAAATAATGCTTTTTGCTTTGATTTACCCTTCAATTCGATTATTGGTTGCTGTGTTTTAAAAACTGAAGAAAACCAAAGATAGTTAAAAGCAGAGTGTGACAACTCCCAATTGAGAACATAGAATTAGCGATTCAATTTTTTTGCCAAGAACCAAGACAACTGTGCAGAAGTAGATCTGCTTCTGCTCAGCTGTATTGATTTTTAGCGAAAAAATTGAATCGATAATTTATTGTCTGCTATGTGGAGTTGTCATACTCTGCTGTTAACTATGCAGTCTATATAACGATTATAATCATTTAATACTAACTACAAGTATATTCTCGTATAATAGCACACATGCATATAACATGTTGATTAAACAAGTCTTTACTGGATGACAACAATGATGGTAGCAAAATGCGAATAGCTAGGATCACTCAGGTAAGATAAAAACACCAGTTATTGCCGGGAGTTGTCAGGCTAAACGAATTATAGGATAGAGGTTACTTCCCAATATGATAATCGCATCGAGTTGCATCTCGATTTTTGATGCGACTTCATATTGAACAATTTTGTCAATTTGAAATTGAGAGCAAATAATTTCCGAAAAAACAAATTATATCAAACCATTGTGTAGCACTATGTCTAGTAGTAGAGTAGCATATACTTTTAATTTTGTGTAGACCCTTACAAGTCATTTAGTTATACAGTGATGTACTTTGTAAACAAGGAATTTATAGTTATAGTTATACATTTAATAGTGATAAATAGGCAGGAGAGTTCCACCTGTCTTCATATTCTAGAAGCAGATGGTTCTCAGACTAAGGTGTCATAACATATTCCCTTCAAATCTGTTGCCGGCTGCATGGTATTTTTAATTTAGAGGAGTGGTGGTGTGTGTGAGACCTAGGCTACGTGTACAAATGTGATGTAAAACGTAGGCACTTCGGCCCTTTGACCAGAATGAGACTCAATGCAATTTCCATATAGTTAAATGGCCATTAAAGGATATTTTGTTTGGCTTGCCCATATCTGGTAATAGCTGGTATTTTCATCCTTATTGAGTGATCCTTGCCATTCATATTTTGCTACAATCATTGTTGCCATTCAGTAATGACTTGTTTCATTCCTAATTAACATGTTATATTTATATCATGCATGTACATGCATATTATTAAAATACGTGTGGTTACAGTAGTATTGAGTGATTGTAATTTATTAAATGAATTCATTATGTAGGCCGCATAGTTAACAGCAGAGTGAGACAACTCCTAATAGAGGACACTAAATTAACAATTGAATTTTTTCGCTAAAAGTCAAGACGGTTGGGCAGAAGCAGATCTACTTCTGCTCAGTTGTATTGGTTTTTGACGAAAAAATTGAATTGCCAATTTCATGCTCTCTATTGGGAGTTGTCACACTCTGCTTTTAACTATCTTCGGTTTTATTCAGTTCTGAAAATACGACAAACAAAAATAATCGAATTGAAGGGTAAATCAAGGCAAAAAGCATTACTTTTTGGTGTTATGGTGTTATTTTATCAAAAATTTGTGATATTTTTTGGCATTGTGACGTTTGTCGTTGAACATTTGTGACGTTTGTCGGTGTTGTGACGTTTGTCGAAAAATTGTTATGACGTTTGTCGGTGTTGTGACGTTTGTCAAAAAATTATTGTGACGTTTGTCGGTGTTGTGACGTTTGTCGGTGCACTTGTGTGACGTTTGTCGGTGTTGTGACGTTTGTCGAAAAATTGTTGTGACGTTTGTCGGTGTTGTGACAGTTGTGACGTTTGTCGTCACTACACTCAAGCATGTTACTTTCTACCCTTTGGCTACAGAATAGCACTGCTTAGGTCATAGTCTATATAATACATGTGTATTATATAGTATGTCAGATTTTATGTGGACTGGAGGAGAAAATCTGATTTGAACTTTTAGAACATTTTACCAAATTATCACAGCAAGGCTTCATCTAGCCCATACATTAATCAAGTACATGTACAGTTATTCACATAATTTATACAAGCCACAATATAGAAGATCAAACATATGCCAACTCCATTTGCCAGACTGGATTGGGGGTAGGTTGGGTTGAGGGTTTACTCAAAAGTAAACAAAGAAATTCTCTTCTGTTTGTTGAGATAGTTGGTCCTGCACTTACTACACTTTTAGCATGAGTTCTCAAAGTACATGATCATAAATGAATGTGCCTCTGACGAAAAACATCTGGTCGACATTCTACGATTACAGAATACACTTAAAGCTTAGTCATTGAGACCATCTCCACCAAGTAGTTAGACGTGGGAGCAGAAAATTCTACATTCACTGTATACACTGCCTTTCAATCATGCAAGTTCAAGAAGCCATAAACTAACTTTGCTTACAATAGTAAAATGTAAAACAACGCGATGTTAAAAGTACAATTGTAAATGTTGAGTTCTGCTTAGAAAACACAATTTAAAACAAAATATTGTTACAAGCACTTCAAGCGTGTGTAATGTTATACTGTATATTGTATAATATGTAGCCATATTTATCGGTATATCCATAGGTGGTATCTTGATAGTAGTATTTATATTTTTACCATAATCTAATAGAGTGGAATATAAGCAAACACATGGTGATGGCTAATACACCGAATAAACATAGAAATATGCAAGGTTATTTGACTAACCTATTATTTACTACAATGTAAGATAATATTTTTGTATTCTCTATGTGCATTTGTATGTCTTTCGGATGATCCATCAATGGCCACTACACTAACCAGAATTTATGGGTAGATTAGTGTAGGTTCCATTTTACGTCCTCCAAGTATGCGGATCGATGCTGCTTAACTCCACTTGAATTTCTGCAGCGTACAAAACTCGGGCTATTTTGACGTACTTCATGTGGATCATTGTAACACAAAGTTACTACCAGTTGACGCAGTGTGGGATAACTTTTTGGTTATAAATAATTATTTCCTAGAACAATCTTCACGTCGAAATAGTGTTTCTTCAACCAAATATACATGTACATGTGTATAACCTAGGTATAGTAGATAAATAAATTAACTATTTCAAAGTGAAGGTTGATCACTCTTGCGATGGTGAACCTGTGCCCTGTTTATGGTTCTGTTGCAATAATCCAGTCAGAGCAATATTAACCTGTTATACAGTTGAAAACACTCACAAAGTCACAGCAGGTTTCAGCTAAATGATGCTCTTCTATTCTTTCCCTGCTGACTTTATTTCATGCCTTCTTTTGAAAACATGATATTATGGTCTTGGAGCTGTCCTTTTTTCTTGTTGCCAACCAAACCCTTCTCTCAGATTCTCCCCAGGAACTTTTGAGAGATAAAATAAGGCTTCCTTCATGACCAGCTACTGTTAGCAAACTTTGCCCACACTGTGATCTTAGGTGGTTTGCACTGTTGGCTATAAGTAATCTCTTCAACTCAATTTCTCCAGAAACTTAATGCAAACTATTATAGTGCCCCTGGGTTGTACAGATAATAAAATTCCTGGGGGTGGAATGGGGTGGAATGAATTAAATACTTTGTATTGTTTGTTTTTGTAAATGAAAAAAAACTTTTTGTGGGCTGTACACTAGAATATACATGTATATTCCCAAGCGCAGAGCTAATCATAGCAGGGGTCAACTCACCTATTGTGTGTATATTTTATGTTTTAGCTGGAATATTCTTTGCTAAACCAATGAGAGAGGCTGGGTATATGACAATGATAGACCCATTCCAGAAACGATTGGGTGACTGGGTTGGGGCATTGATGGTACTGCCCGCAGTGTGTGGAGAAATTTTCTGGAGCGCTGCTATTCTTGGATCTTTGGGTATGTTTACTTTAGTATATTATTCTTACACCTAAATGAGGTTACTACCGCAGAATTCTGTGAATGTAGCTGCTAGAAGTAATCAGGTAGAGTATGTGGGTACGACATAATACTTTACAACGAAATTCAGTTGAAAACAAAGTTATTCAGAGAAGTACTAGTCTACATATTATAATGTTATAATGTATATAATATGATACCAATTATTTGACATATCATTTACAAAAATTGGAAGAGATAAAAGTTGCACAAGCTGGAACTAATCTAATTGTGCAATCATATTCATCACATTTTGCACCAATCACCCAAATTCGTATACCAATAATATCTATACTCCACCTCACCCTATTATTTCCTCTATATTTCCTGTATAACTACTAATCTAATGCTGTAATATACTATGTTATGCTATTTACAGGTCCCCATGCTACACTAGACTATAATATAAATATATACACTGTATGTATGCATATTATATATGGAATACTATTTTCAGGTTCAACACTGTCTGTTATCATTGGACTAGAGATGTGGATATCTGTTATAATATCAGCTTGTGTAGCCCTACTCTACGTAGTTATAGGAGGTTTGGCTTCTGTTGTATATACTGATGTTATACAACTTGGATGTATTGCTGTCGGACTGGTTAGTTACCTCTGCACACTCTCATATAGATATGTATAGGAAGGTGTGACAATAACACAGCCATATCTCATTAATATAGAGTTGTCCTCTCTCTAAGCAGAGTTGACAAAATAAGATAGCTCCTTCTTAGCAGAAGTGAGTCGTAGTGATAAACTTGCATGTGTGTAGCTGAACACGTTGGTATGTAGCATAGATAACCCACTGGATAAACACGGTGCACAGAACACTAGTTCAATTACTATAACTTTTTCTGTACATTCTGTACTATTCTTCAGCCAAATACATCTACATGAGAGGACGATTGATCTTTTTCAGCCTTCAGCACCTCGTTTGTTCGGCTATGCAAAGACCAACATGTCGGTGTTTTCAGTCCCTTACTATAGTGATCGGTTAATGTTGGATACAACGACTCCAATTATATAATTGATTGGAAATCAACTTTGGTTATTGGCTTAACTGAATATTAGTCAAGGTCACTGGTGGACTGGTGCTACACATTGCCTATAGAGCAATGTAAACAAACAACAAAATTACTCCGCTGAAGCTCTTGGCCTCTCGTGTATCGAGCCTTAAGACTTTGCAACTACGGTTATTGTCCACTCTTCTACTCCAATACATCATGTAATTTTAACCATTTCTACATGAGGTATTATTTTTAGATTACAGCTGTACCATTTGCTGTGAAACATGAGGCTGTGGGGGAGCTGTTTACCCCCGCCCCTAATGCATCTACCATAGGGTGGATGGGCTATGTTGAAGGAAAGTCATGGGGCCTATACATAGACACCTATCTCCATCTAATATTTGGTGGAATACCTTGGCAGGTAAGGTGAATTCTGGTATAGAAGTTGTAGTTAGTCTATCATTACTTTGAGTTGTGACAGGAGTTGTCCTCTCGCTATACTGTAGGACGCAATGACCAATAGATTACACTATATAACATTTGCGTAAAAACTATTAGTCTAAATGAACCAGACAGCTTCTGTTTTACCAGTTAGATAGTTTGCTTGGTTGGTATAACCGTTGATTATTGTTCACTACACTGTTGACCTGTATATAATATATGTATGTAGGTCTACTTCCAAAGAGTGCTGGCTAGTAGAACACCCAAAGGTGCTCAGGTATTGTCAATATTGGGAGGTGTGGGTTGTTTCCTCATGGCTATACCTCCTGTATTTATTGGGGCGGTTGGATTTGCTACAGGTTAGTACCTTGTAGAGACATGAGACACTCACCAGCAGGTGATTTCTGTCAAATTCTGTTACACTCATCATTTTGAAAAATGGGGTGTCTACATGACATTGTATTAATGTAAAAGTACAATGTGCTAATGTTGTTGAAGTAGTGTTGTTATGACACTGTTTGAACTAGCCATTTTCCCATTCATATGAAATCAATGTATATCACAGGTTCATAGAATGGTGTAACTGTAAGATTGACTAATCATTTATTACCGTAGATTGGAACCAGACAGACTATGATGGAGTTGGTGAAGATGGAAAGGTTGACGCTAGATTCATAGTGCCCCTAGTCTTACAGTACCTGACACCACCTGTTGTAGCTATCATAGGACTAGGTGCTGTATCTGCTGCTGTTATGTCATCAGCTGACTCATCCATGCTCAGTTCCAGTACAATGTTTGCTCAGAATGTGTACAAACCAGTGTTCAGACCTAAGGTATGCCTGAATAGTCCTGCACTGTAATATAATGTATATACAATGTACATTGATTAATCATGCTTTCCCAGCGCAGGTACAGTGTATACACTCATTACATTGTCTATACTGGTTGTAGGCCGGGGCCAGAGAGCTTATATGGATCATGAGGGCAGCATCTGTCGTGTTCTGTGCTGTCGCTGCCATACTGGCTCTCACCATACCGTCTGTCTATGGACTTCTGGTCATGTGTGGAGACTTTGTATATGTTCTTCTCTTTCCTCAGCTCACCTGCGCCATCTTCTTATCCTCCTACAACACATTTGGTGCCTTGGCTGGTAAGTACATGCAGTAGACGCTCCATCGAGTTCCCTTTTCTTTGTTTCTTGTAACCTACTGTTTATAATGTGGATTTGTTCTCCCTCTATGTTCATGGTGGAGACAACTTTGTATCATAATAATCTGTAGCTACGAGAAAACCTTTGGGCCCAAGGGAGGGCCATTCAGGTTTTCCCACCAAACATACCGTATTGTGCCATGATGTCTGCAAGTTGCAGTAAAAACTATCATGCGTTGGCTAATGTACTATTTTATTTTAGGGTTCATTGTTTCTCTGATAATAAGACTACTGGGCGGTGAATCGTTTCTCAACTGGCAAGCAGCTGTTGCCTTTCCCTGGTACGACCCTGACACCAACACACAGTACTTCCCATATAAATCTATGGCCATGGTCATTGGTTTTGTGGTGATCATCGGCGTATCCTACCCGACTAGTTGGCTAATGAGAACAGGTCGATTAGATAGTAAATATCTGCGATACATAAACAACAGAGTCGATGAGTGCGACCGAGAGGAAGTGGAAACCGACACAGGAAGTGAAGATAATGAAATAAAAATTGAGTTGATGAATGGAAATAAAGAAGAACGCAAGGAAATTACTTAGAATTATGTTGTATAGTTATTGGTCATAGTTGGTTGGCCATATTAGTCTTTCAGTATAGAGACACCCATAAAACTTTACAAAAATAGGTATCAATTTAATATTATGGATGCTATATTATATCATAGTGGTGCTCAATAACTTCCATTAATTCCTGGGAATCCTGCTAACTCATTTTAGTATACTTGAATTAATATCCAGCTTTAATTTTACATCTGTTCTACATTGGCATTTACAGAAATAAAATAATCACTAGGTAAGAATGAAGAAACTAACTAACAAATTTAATCCAAATACGTGACCTCTTCGGTGTATACAGTGTAAGCTAGCTATAAACAGTCCACAGGCCTACATGTCATAAGCATTATTGGGTATTAGGCCTACAGAGGTGACTACAGTGCTGACTACATGTAGGTCCTACATATATTCACAAGTCCTAAGTACCATGTCCTTTCACCAGTGACTGGGAAATACAGCAGCTGGTGGGATGTGTTTACATTGTACTCCTATGATATAACATGTAACTTATTTGAGTTGTACCAGAGTTACTATCACTACCAAGAGACTGTGTAAACATGCTCTAGATGTTATTTCATAGATCCAGCTCATCGCTGTTGCCGGCAGCGCAGGATTGATAAGGGGCCCATCTGTCCCCACATAGATCTGACTGGTATATGAGCATTCCAGTGGTGGAATCGATTTTGATATAGACACTTGCTTATATTAATAAATAAAATACGAGTCAATTGACACAAACTGTGGTAATGTTTGGCAGTTTGACGATGTGTAGTTTTCACCAACAAACATATATATATCATTCTATGAGGTGTGGTACAGTTTGCAAGTGTGTAATAATTGTGGTAGCGTTTAATACCTCAATCAAACAGATAATAATATACATGTAGTTTTGTTATAACTGTAAAAACTATATCTGCTTCCACTTTTCAACAGAAGTGTGCCAGATTGTAGCCTTCCCCTCACTCCACTCCTTGGATCCTGTGATAAGAGAGATTTAATCAAGGTCATCGACTCATATGCCACCTGTGTTACCTATACCCCCGGCACTTTAATACTGACGGTGTGAAAGGAGAGGAACACTATGAACGGAAAGGTAATAATAATTCAAAGTACTGTTCCCTTAATTCCTACTTATTTTAAATTACATTCATTACAGTCTAGTGATGCCTAGAGATAGGGTTTTGGTAAACTGCTGGATTGTGACCAAATAATGTATGCACACTACTGCAAATTATTTAGACTGCAATTCATTCTGGAGTTAGGCTTTTGTAAGCCTCAACGTACACCATTGTTATTCACTTAGCTAAGTGTAACTGATGCTCAGGCTAATGTTATGTCTGCTGTGTCACCACAACGTTGCACCCACATGAGCTCAAACTAATATTATTCTTTCGAAATATACGTAGAATACTATAGAAATATGCACCATTTTATTGCCATTCTTAATCGAAGTTAGTTGCTGTTTTCTAGGTGACCATTGTAAGCTTGCTGTTTATTGGAGCACTGTTTGCTGCTGAAGCCAGTTTTTTCAGCAGCAATTTAGAGAGAAGTGGATGGCAGAGTGGCTCCGGTCTGTGTGATGTTTGTATTCAGTTTTCAGAACAGGCTATCAACAATCTACTGAACATAATACTCAGTGAGTACACAACGGTATCAAAATGTGCACAAGGTTGTACTTCATACATCATGTTTATGACCAAATATGTTGTAATCAAAAACTATACTTTGTGCATGCAAATGAATGCAAGTGAATCAGATATTAACCTGTTATTTCTCAGGTTATTTCAGCCACTAGTTTTGTTAGGATTTTACACGCTGCTCCTGCATATAGTATATAGCATACGCTGCTCCTGCATATAGTATAGCATACGCTGCTCCTGCATATAGTATAGCATACGCTGCTCTTGGATATGGTGTAGTATATATACCGAGTTACTAATGATTAAAGTAAAATATTTAGACACTGGTGTTGTTGGTGGATGCAATGAGGTATGCGGAATACTCGCCAACAAGACAGGAAGTCAGCCAGTTGGAGCTGTCTGCAATGTGCTGTGCGATATCGTTGGCGTTCAGGCATTCGCAAAACTGATCCAAAAGTATGTATGCAAAAGATATGTGACCATGAGATAAAACTTCAATTACACTACATGTGAAAAAAACAATTTTTTCTACCAATTTACACGTGACAAACCATAATGGTGACACTGCAAATAGATTTTGTCATTGAAGTTTTAAAATAAGTCTCCCTTAATATCTTGCACCCATTGATGATTTAACAAACAAAATTTTTCTGACTTGCATAGTGCAATATTGGTGTTTAGGCTTTTTAAATTGATTCCTAATGTACATGTATTTGCCTAGGGCCGATCTAGACCCAATATATCTATGTGAGCTAATTCACACCTGTACAGTCAATGACCAGGGAGATGCTAAAATATCCAGCATCACTGCCACACCAATGAAGGGACCAGTTGGCACCACATTTGCAGTAAGAATAGTTAATATCTGGTTTTCAATTACAAATTTTGTTCAGTGAACTCTTTGTAGTCACTTAATTTTTCTTGTTGATGGCAAATTTAATAAATGGAGAGTACTGATGGCTTGTATGCAATGTAGAATCATTATAATTTTATTATTTTTAAAGTATTTAATTTCTGAATTCAATACATTAGCATACAGACTAGGTTTAACACCATATATTTTGAGTTGGTACCTCATAGTCCTTTGTTGTCCTACTTACCATGGCAGCGATTGACAATGATATTTACACTACCATGTTTATTATAAAAGCATTTGACAATGAATCTACATTACCACGTGTATGAATCATATTGTAGTTTGACGTAGAATACGTCAGCAAAAATGGTACAGGAACTGGAGAAATGGGCGTTCAGGTTGATACTGTTGATGGAATTCCACTTGGTATAACTTATTGCAGCATATAATACAATTTTAAATTGTCTCCCACTCTTATTACTGCATTCTCTTGAACAGTAAAATAATGAAATGAAAATTCTAAAATATTTGAAACTTTACAAGGCAACGACACCATGATTTATATTTGTTTACAAAACCCATTTTTAAATGTGATTTTTAAACTAGATATTCCTGTAACATTTCAAAGCAAAAATAACCCAAAGAAAGCTTCTAACATACATGCATTTGAACAGATCTTCTAGTGATCCTAAGTACTAGTGCCATAATATGGTCATTTGCTTAATACTGTATAAACATAGATGGCTTGTCTACATGATATCTATATAACATTTATGATGTAAGTATGTATAGAATTCCCTTTTTTTTGTGTTCTACAACCTCACCCTGTATGTCTATAGCCTCCAGTTACCTCTTGGATCCGCAGGCTGCTGGCACATACTCTGCTAATATCAAGGTAAATGCCAGCCCCGATCCCAACTGTGATCCCACACAGCAAGCTTGTGAGAACTGGCTTCCTGGAAACTATACACTTACTGTGGGTAAGCATCGGTTATTTAGATGTGCCACAAGATCTTCACCAAATTAAAACCATTCTAATATGTCTGAAGTTGTAAGTGGTACGAAACCTTTTCAATACTGCATAGTCATTACTATATTCTCAGTATACTGACTGTCATAATAATATATGCAAGCTATGTGTATGTTTTGGACTATAGCAATAAGCTTGCAGTCAGTGGTAGAGCACATGACCCATGAACGCTCCCCATTATTTTGAACTCTGTATATAATATAACAGCTATAATACATATTTTAGTAGACGAAGTGATGCCCTGTGTGCTATTATGTTCTGTATCTATTTTAGTTCTGTGTAACGGAGAGTGTGGCAGCAAACATCCTCACAGCTCAATCTATGATCAGAGTTCAGCTACATTTGAAGTCACCGAAAAATAATTGTAGCTAAAATCTGCATTATGCTCCTTATGGCTAATAAATAATTACACTTGTATACAAAAGTTACAATTCTTACTAGTATTCATTCATTGTATAATGCATTTAAAGTAGTGGATAGCAAAGTTGACCAACCAATGTATGAATTATCATGTTGGGCAGCAGGGACCTACTCTTAGACAGGTATCATACCTCATGTACTTGATTCAGAAGCAAGTTAGCAGAATGATTATGAAGTTAACCATAAAAATACTTTCCAACTTCTCAAAATTTTGATAGCTTGTAGACTGCTCACATACCTGTAGCTACAAACCTGACCAAAAATAATATGCACAATCAAAAATGGGAATTGTAGATGTCAACAATTCAAGGGGAGCTAGCTCAAAAATAGTAGCTAGACTCATAGTAGGTCATGGGCCTAAGGCTACTGCAGGTGCTAAGATTTTTAATTAGCAGCAATCCAGGGCTCTCAACTACTCGGATTAAATCCAAATTGTTCGGAATTGTCCTTCCCTCTTGGGCATTCGGACGGATTTCCATATATTCCACTCACTGTTCGGATTTTGCTATTGTTTTAGGATTTGTTACTAGTAGCAAAGAGAGTACTCCCTTTGCTAGTAGGCTCACTAGCACCAAAGCCGTACACAAACAAAGTCTGTTCAATGAAATCAATAGGGAGTTGAGAGGTCGCTAAGCTACTCAATTTAGTATTTGAATCGAATGGGTGTCTAAAGTATTTTCCAATCTGATATTAATAGGTTGTACAAAATAACTCATAAGAAATATGTGATTGTATATGCTGCAAATATTTTTATGTTAGAAAGTTCCAAATACTACTGATTACCCACAAATATATAACATTTTAGATATTGACACAAAAACAAGGGAGACAAGTCAAAATATCTCAAACATTTTGCATGCACTGTGTACCCATCTCATTTGTTCCACTTCCACTTGGAGCCATACAGATATAGGCTATATCTGTATTTTGTTTAAGTCTGTATTATGGTGTCATATAGCTGTTACCTGTTATTGTATATATACACAATATTTTCCACTATCTCCACCACCTACATCTACTCTGTACATGTATATACTGTATGCCCTATTTGCATCTCTGTTTGTTCTACCAAATAAATACACATGTTACAACCTCTACCAAGCACAGCACATGTTAAGTAAAATATGACTAGAATTGCATGAAATGGTGCCATTTTAGATGGCACGGTTAAAAAATTTTCAAACGCAGGAGGGTGCTTCGCCGCCCCTCCCAGGCAGCCCGCTTTGCAGGCTGGCGGGGCCGGAGGCCCCGAAGTGGCATCTTTTTCCTCAATTCAACATTTTATTAGGATTTTTCACTTTATCAAGTTGAGAGCCCTGAGCAATCTTATTTGTCAATAGTCAATAATATTATGCTTCTAAAATGCTGTCGATTTATAACGAGTGTTTTGCAGTCAACATTGTAAAATCTTGTTTACTAACACACTGTAAAAGGTTGAATTGCAATGAAGCAAAATAACAATACCACTACTATATCTATTCTGCAATGTATACTGCCGCATCCGTAGCTACTGTCTGCTCTTCCACTGAACCATAGAAATATTTACATGCACATGTACAATGTAATTCAATGTCCGAATCGCGTTAGCGGTTTTGGGCGGGTTTGTCTCCCCACGTCGGAAATTCCACAAACAGGGAAAGCTCTGCGAAATCTTATAGTGGGAGGTGTAGAAGGAGGCGTGTCTCAATTTGTCCCTGAAAATGTCTAATCCCAGGCGAGGCTGTTACTTTATATTTTTACATTTTTATTTTACCACTGTATGATAATAACTCAACATAAAATCAAGTTAATTCATTCACAAATACAACAGTTATTTTAGAGTTTGTGGTCTAACTTCATCTTGCGATATTTTCTATGCGCTAAAGGAAATTAAAAATATAAACCATTGCAAGTCAAAAAATGAAAAATGTCAAATCATATGGTCGTGGAGATGGTGGTGGTGGTGTTAGAATTATGTAAATAAAAGTGTCTATGGCTATACAGTATGAAATTAAAACAGTTATGAGCGTTGCTATAATATATATTTGAATGTAAGTGAGTGATTGTGCTACGTTATAAACAATCATAATCATATGATAATTTGTCACCAATAAATAAATGTTTTTATTTAAATTTATTTGTAGCTATAATATTTATATTCATCTTTACCTTTGTTCTATTCATTCTGTCCATATTTCTACCATTAGCATTATGTGTAATTTCTAATCTTAGTTTTTCTGTTTGCTCCAAATCTCAAATACAGGGTATCTTAGATAAGTTATCTGATTGTAATTGTTTGAAGCATCAGATCGTGGCAGGGACATCTATTTTGTAGATGTCATGGCTTAATGTTGAAGGTATGTTTGAGTGAGGCAGTACCATTACTCTTTATTTAAATGGCGGTTGTGGATGTTGAAATGAATCTCACTGGAGTAGAAGAAGTTGGAAACCAGACCAGTGGTACCACAATTCATTCCGAATCATCTTCTGCTGCTACTCCACCAAGTTTAACAGACTCAGAGTCTACTAGCACTTCTAACCCAACGGCATCAATAGCTAAATCAAATACGATTGGGGCATCAGTTGCTGGTACTAACAGGTATGCTCCACACGGTTATTTGGTTGTGTTGAAAGGTGCAAAATTGCTTCTGAATTCGTATCAGTGAGTGATTATTGTTTTAATCTTTTAGAACTTGACACTATGTTATGGCAGATAATTAAGCTATTTGCATATTATTACCAATTAAATTGATGCACCTCTGCTGTTATTTCCTGATATCCTTTGAAAGCGCATGGTTAGGCGAGGCACATGCGAATAAAATATTTGCTTCAAAATGTTGTACGTTGTAGAAGGGAAGTGGCACCACCCAGACCTCATGTAAACGTAAACAGTGCATTTAATCCGGACACAATCTTTGGTAGTTCGTCGGATTCAGCAGCAAGTAAATACAACACAGACGTCAAAGAGGTAAATCTCCAGTGGAACGTATTTTATTGTGATGATATCTAATTGTTTTATGTTGTAGCATGTTACCTACTCATTCAGTAAGTTACTAAAAGTATGCTTCTTTAGCTTCTATTATAATTGAAATGATTTGATTTGAATTGTGGTATAGGTCATCATCTATAGTTGGCCTAAACACTACTTCTAGCTTTGTGGGCATTCATTCCTAATATGTCATTGCGGGAGTGTATATGTACAAGTGATAAGAAATAATGTTTTTGGTTTCAGACTATAAAGTTGGCTGCTACTTTAGTCCGCGATGCCAAATCCAACAGGTTTCTAGATTTCAAGCATGACCGTGACTCTCTCAGGTGTGTTCTCTTAGTGTTTGTATTACGAGTGTACTAGTCTAGTGCACAGTCAGTGCGTGAAGTTTTAGGGTGTCAGGTGACTACGAGTAGCAATGTTTGACTAAGGCACATTATAAAGGAAATTCTTATTGTTATGTTTAAGGGAATGGCTAGCTGAGCTTGATGGTACAGCATGAAATTTTGAATATAATCAGTTATTATTTCATTTACATATTCGTGAAGTGTTTGGCCTCATGTATATCCTGATATCTGTATAATCGCTACTAGTTTTTTTTATTCAGCTTTGATGAAGGATTGCATGCTGTCATGTAATACTGAACTACATATTATTGTATTTTAACGCCTTGTTTTTATTTTGTTGCTGCAGGTTGTACATCCTGTACTACAAGCCAGGATTCAAGTATATACAATACTTGATGATACTTATCATACTAGGACTAGCTACTATAGAGAAACCAGCACTCTGGCCCAATGTGCCGTTTTGGGTAAATAATGTTGGAGTTATATTACCTTGTTTAAACTAATGAGAGAGAGGACAACTTTGGTTGTACATAGTTTTCCATGGATAAGGGTCCATATGCATTTAATTTATATTTTATGACTAATACAAAGTCGGCTGTGCTTCACAAACAATTATATACATGTTGCGTAATATTTGAGATACATGTAATATGTTATTGTTTCAGGCTCCAAGTGTCGTAGAGATCGTAGCCTTGGGGTATCTTGGCTTTAGAATTATACATCTCTCTAGTTTCCAGCATAAAACCACTTTCTGGAAAGACAAGAAAAATATTGTAGCTATTGTACTAATCATAGTAAGTGTATAGAATAACGCTTGTCAAGATAGTGGGTTTATGCGGCAGTCAGTTATTTCCGTTATTTTTGTTTCACGGTACACTCCTGTGAAATGTGTGCTTTCCCGTTGACAGATTTGTTGAGTTCTTCATATAATATACTGCATTTACTTTGTTTGAACTAGTATACAGTTTTATCTCATGAGCTATAAATGTCTGGCACTCACAGTTGGCTTGAGTGAATGCATACCGAGACTACAGACTGACTTAACTCCTTACATCTGGTCGTCTGAATCATCTTATTGGCCAGCAGTGCTGGAAATAGTCTAATTTCGAGCCATGGAAACTGCACATGTGCATACATTATGTAAATCAACAAATTATGATTTGTACTCGTATATTTACAGCTAACTGTACTCGACCTCATCAGCTATTCTATATGGGCGGGGATAAATGAGAATTCAAATCCTATTCGCTGGTCACGCCCCCTTCGTCCTTTATTTATTATTAACTTTCCACATGCCAGGCAGGTGAGTCTAATGATATATACAGTGTAGTAGGTAGATAGTATATATTACGCACACAATTATAATTCAATTGGATTCTCAATAAGCCTACAAACTTGCTGTTTAACCAAGTTCCTTGTATGCGTTAGAAGATTATGATAAGGTGGTCAAGTTTGACGTCTCAAACCTATTTACTTGCAACATAAAAGCCATGTTCAAAATTGAATTCAGTTTCGTAATATCAAGCCTTTGTTTATGACAAGTACACATATACTATGTATGTATAATTATGTATGTCTAGACTACCTGCTGTCAAACCTCTGCGTTATGTTTGTAGATACGTCGAGCTTTTAGGAACATCAGACGTACGATGACGGAGATAGTATTCGTACTCATTCTCTTTCTTTTCAGTGTGATGCTCTTCGCTCTTCTAGCCTTAAAACTTTTTGGGAACAAGTAAGTTGTCAGACTAAGAATTGGGATTATGTTAAGATGACAGGACTAAAATACCTTACACACTCTTCAGTTATTTACCTAATATTTGTACTGCTAAAACCCAGTCTCCATGAGCTGCTGGGCTCTGTGTTTTACATTTCTATATTAACTTTCAGAGTCAGTTGGCATCATCTGGTAAAGTATTACATTACATAATACTAGACAGTAGTGGGAGGAGTTTGTGCTTCAACTATTTACTTGCATTTCAAATTTAATTTTCCATGCAGCATTTTCTAACATATTGCTATTTTTATAAACTTTCATAAATCCAATTATCAGAAGTTTGACAGTTCTGTCCCGTCAGATCGAGTAACAAGTCATGGATTTGTGTTGACAACCACCTCTAATTAAAATTTTTCAACTATAGTCTAAAAATCTTAAAGTTGAGGTTACGATCACTCACTTGGCTCCTCCCACTGCTTTGGATGGTTCTGCACTAGTGCAATGTTTGCTTCCATTATTGTTATTATAACAGGAATCGTGTTTCCATTCATTGATAGTTATTGTGAGTGGCAACCTATAAGTGGATCCTAGCATTTATTGTGTTTCAAAATTATAGTTTAGTTTGTTATCTTTTTATTTGTTCACCACCATGAGATACATAGACATAGTAGAGAGAAAAGTGAACCTCATACCCTACATGTAATAATTTTGTAACATTGTGTTTTCTTAGGGAGTGCAACTACAAAATTGAAACAACCGTGTCTTTGGCAAGTAGTATAGCATGGCAGTGTGTTGCGTTTATTGTGACTGCATTGAGTGGGGTAGTTATAGTTATAGTGGGTGAATAAGAGACTGTAGCATATACTCTGAAGCTTAAGTAACAGCTGCATCTCCTTCTTTGCTTACTAGTGCTTGCTGTAGCAATAGTAACACATATAAATGTAGTAACACATAGGCCCAGCTCTATAGTAACACATAAGCCTAGCTCTATTAATAGTAGCGCATTCTTCTATTTCCTGTATTGTTTAGTTCTTAGTCAATATTTTTGCTTATGCGACTATGTTATTATTTAGACTATGTTATTATTTAGACTATGTTATTATTTAGACGTTCATCTACTTGTGCATATGTGTGCAAATGAGTATCTGATCATTTGGCCATCTGGCATTTCCTACCTTTTAAAGAATTTTATAAGCTTGCACTATGTTTAGTTTCAGCTTTGTAGGTTTAATTACAATGCTTATAGGCTCTTGTTTATTTAGTTTGTTATTTCTGGGCACACCATTTTATTTTATTTATATTGATATGCAATTAATTAACACAGTTTTGTAACTATTTATACACTGTTTATGTTGTAGACAGTTGTATGATAGGTTTGGTAAGCCATACTTCTCAACCTACCCAGATGCATTATGGAATTTGTATGTCCTGGTGACTACTGCCAATAACCCGGATATAATGTACGTATGTAGAATTCTCACATCCTGTTAATTCCTTACGTCTGCTGTGAACAGAGACTAGTGTGTGGATGCTACATAAAATATATATAATATCTGGATGGTGTAGTACCATATCTGTTTGTTTGTGTTACGTTATGTGTTTTTTGCATTAAACTGTTAGTAACATTTATCAATCGCAATTGACAATGTTATACAATATTACAGGATGCCTGCATACGACGCCTCCCATTGGTCAGCTCTGTTCTTCATCATATTCCTAGTAGTCAATCTCTATGTGTTCATGAATGTGCTTCTAGCTGTCATCTTCAACAGCTATAAGAAACATCTCAAGGTATTCTGCAGCTTTGC
Organism: Bugulina stolonifera; assembly: GCA_935421135.1. Classification (NCBI taxonomy): domain Eukaryota; kingdom Metazoa; phylum Bryozoa; class Gymnolaemata; order Cheilostomatida; family Bugulidae; genus Bugulina; species Bugulina stolonifera. Next base: position 14,949,940 of record OW285191.1, read on the forward strand.
TATGTTGGAGTTTTCTCTTTTCTGTGTGGCTATTGTTGAACAGAGAGTAGACAACTCTCGGTAGATATGTTTAGACTTGAAAACAGTGCAACTACCTAGTTTTAGTAGGATCTAGTGTAGTGGCTGTTTACAGTATATCTACATAACTAGCTATATACAGTTATACTATTATACATAATGTAAATGGACATTGTATTTTCTTATTTTGCTCAGCAAACAAGAGTAATGTTCGATCATGTCTCTAAGGTAACAATGTACAATTTGGATAATGTCAAATTTTTGTGCATAGAATGAAGTAAAACAAGCTGTGTTTGCAAAGAGAAGGAAGCTAGCTGAAGCATATGACTTAGTCAAGGTATGTATCTCACACAATAACACTTACTTGAGTGTATATATACATGTACATGTAATAAACAATGTATATGTATGTGTGCCATTTACTACAATATGATTTCAGATATCTTACTCACTGCAGGTGCTTGTTTTCTATAGTCTGATCATAGTTCTAGTTAGAGTTGAGTTAAGCTATTTGTGGAAAGCATTATTATTGTTTCACTACAGTAGGTTTCTCCATGGTACTCTAAGTAAGTTGAGATGTTTGAAATCTATACACGTTTACTTCTGCACTACTCGTATTTGCATGCACAGGTGAGAAACACAAATGGGGATGGGTATCATCTAAACATGGCGGCGTGGTCTAAGTTAATGAAAGAATTATTTCCAGAGAAGAGTAAAGAGCAAGTCACCATGTTATTTCAGGTTATGGATGGCGATGGGGACTCCATGATCAGTACGTTAATGAGGAGTCATCTCCCTTGATATTACTCAATAGGTTTCCTTTATTTTTGTTATGTATTTGTGTGTAAAAAGAGGATAGTACACTCAACCTTTATGTTTAATTCTGCGGAACATAAGTTGATATTGGCCCCGATTAGTCAAATTAATAACTTAGGAGTTGTAATCTTTCAAGAGCTAGTTTCCAAGAATTTGATGGCAGAAATATGGAAAGATTTTGATTCAAAAGAATTATCTTGGTTTCAGTACATAGCTTTTTCTTATATTTCTTATATTATTTACATGTAGCTAAAGCAGAGTTTCTCACATGTGCGGACCTGCTTAATGTACCGCTGACCGAGGTCAAGGATAGAATGCTGCTCTGGAACAGAATCTGTCCAGGAATATACAATAGTACATTCACTAAGTATCTCACCAAGATAGTATTACACAAGTAAGTCAGAAACAGACAAAGAAAGAAACAGACTTTATGATATGTAGAGGTATGAGCAAAGCTATGAAAGTGGGATGCTATGGAATGTTCAGCTTCTGTTCAGTTTAGGTTGAAAATGCGTTTAAACCCACTCGTGTGAACTTCCCGGTAAATTAGTAAAGGAATAGCTTTCGTTTTGTATGTTAATAAAGACAGTTGGTGGATATACTACTGACCAATCAGCATAATGGTTCAAATTAAGTGGGTATTCACAGTCAAACTAATAATTTGTTTAAGAAAAGTGTAGCTCATCGAGTTAAAACATTTATGTAACTATTTAAAAAGTTTCACTTTCTGTTTACTCGATAGGATTTTATTTCCAATGATTGAATTGTTAGAAAAACGTAGCCTTCATTTTTGTTATCATATTATTTTGTAGGTTCTTTAGATACTTCTTTGACTTTGCTATCTTTGTGAATGCGATATTCATAGCCATAGATATAAAAGAAGCTGAGTGGTTCTTCCTAGCTCTCTTTACTCTAGAGATCATTGTTAAGTTCTATGTCTATGGACCAAAGAACTTTGTCACTCAGTTCTGGAATATGTAAGTACCTTACTTACCATTTACTTGAAGTAGCTTTCTAGCATAATTATATTATAAAAATAATGCAAACTTTCCAAATTTCTCTGATAAAACCGAGAGAGGTTCTGCATTTGGGTGGGTGTGGGTTGTGTAGATTGAAAGGAAGCTCAGATACTCGACACAATTTCTAAATATTTCATAGCCTAACAACAATATTTGGTCAATGATCACAACATACATGTAGAAATTAAATTTTGATTTTATTTGATGACATGATGCCAAATTATCGGTTTTTAATTTTTTGGTGATTCTGGTAGATTTGATGTGGTGGTGATAGGAGGGGCCCTTATAGCCACCATCGTAGAAGCTCTGGACCACCTGAAGCAGCTGGAGGGAGAAACTCTGGACGTGATACTAGTTATCAGAGTGCTCCGTCTTATCAAACTTGTTAATGGTTTTGACAGGTAACTGTTTGAGTTACTCTTGCTGCAATATGGTTTTCCTGGGCTTTATTTCACTGCTACAATACTATGCTTAAATTAACACAGTTGAAATTTGAAGATGTTGATATGGGTGGACAGTTTAACAATACAAACAAGTACTAGACGCATTTTGATTTTATTTCTTACAATTCGATGCTGGTCCTAGTATCATCATCAGAGAAACTTAATATTAGTTGAACTTGAAACTAATTAAATTTACTTTGTTTTTGTAGATTTAGGATAGTGATTACTACTTTGGTAAACATTGGACCATCTATTATCATATACGGAGGTGTTCTTTTTGTAAGTACATGTACATAGCAGCAGAATATTACATCATAAAGAGAAATTGTTTTTCTAATGTTTTTTGTAAGTGGATATGCTGTTGTTAATCTTTTTGCAAACCATTGTTTTTAATTATTTTTTATAAAATTTTAGACTTTTTATTACTCATATGCAATCGTGGGAATGGAAATATTTCAAGATAGAATTCGCTACTTTGGAAAGAATACGTATGATTTAGCTAAACTACCGACAACGAGTTACTACTGTGGTAACAAAGCTTTGAATGGATCAGAGTTCTGGATAGACAGATATTGCAGGTGAGTTAGTGAATTTTTGCAACCTTCTTTGTTACTGACAGTTATATACATATCAATCAGTTGTTTTACATTTCAAATGACCAAACTGTCAATACATTTTTGTCGATTTGTGTTTTTTAACTGTTATGCAATCAGTGTATTAGTACATATGCAAATGTATTATGCATCTAAACTATGTACATGGCACACAGTTGTAATGTCCAAACTCTCACTAATTCAAATCATCTGAATCATTGATTGGAGTTGTCCACCCTGCACTCAGGGTATGATAACTCTAATCAAAAGTTTCACATGATTAAAACTTGCTAAAAACTCTTACGTAATATGAAATGTTGTTGAGAGTTGTATTCCCAGTATTTTAAATGGATATGTTTGTGGCTGAATGCCAAACTGTGTGAGATCTGTTGTCACTCAGTAACGTACTCATGATTTCGGAGGTCTTGAACCCAGGCTATTGTTCACACAGAATCAAATCATAAAAATGGAGAAATAAATTCAAATCTATCCATGTACTCCAAGTACTCCAAGTACTGCCAAGTTGAGCCCAAATCGTGACAGTTATACCGTTTTGTCCCTTAAATTTTGCTCAACACCATTTTAGTTTTGTACTTGTACTAAATAATTACTTTTGCTACCAACACACAGTAACAACTTCAACAACATTGGTCAAGCATTTGTTGTACTGACCGAGTTAACCGTGGTGAATCAGTGGCACGTGCTGACCTCAGGATTTGAACTGGTGACTCACAAGGCTGCTAAGATCTACTTCATTCTTTTCCACCTCACTGTAGTTGTTCTCATTATGAAGTAAGTCAACGTGTTAGTTGTCTACTCTTGCTTTGAATACTGTGTACTGTAATATGCATATATGTGCTGACAGTGACACTGTACAATGTACATAAGTAATCATACTACTAAGTACCCTAAAAGCAGATACATTTTGCGAGTTTTAACTTTTGCGAATTTCGCGAGTGACAAGCAAATAATTTCCATCGCTATTAATATCTGCTTTCAAACTGATTTAAATAATTTCTGGTTTAAACAGACCATACATGCAGCTATATAGCTATATGATACATAGTTGAATATTTTACAAAGCAGCAAGTATTTGCTGTAACATAATTGGTAAGTAGCCTAGAGTAGGGGCTTAATCAGAGGATTTTTTAACAAGCTATGGTAATTACTTTACCTCACAGGTGGGCTTAACAAGCTATATAGGAGTCAGTTGTAGTTTTGTACTGTATGTAAGTGGGGTTTAAATCTGAGTAAACATAGAGCTTAGCTAAGCTTGGTTTTAATGCAGAAATATGCTTAAACATCAATTTTGGGACTTAAACAAATTTCGCGATAGGCCAAACTCGCTAAATATTTCTATCGCAAATTGCTCCAGGATTAGCAAACTCGCGAAACTTTCTTCCGCAAAATATTTCTGCTTTTAGGGTAGTAAAAGTAGTAGTAAGGATTATGGGTAGAATATAGATTAGCACTTCTCTTTCAATATCACTGCAATGTGGGTGTGATGGAATTATCGTATTAAAGTGACTATAAGGTGACTATAAGTTACATGTAATTAGAATTGAATTATATCTAGGAAAAGGTTGGAACGCTGTACAATTTCATTTTGTTCGATGTGCTGGTCACTCACAAACTATTGTACAATATGAAGTTATCCTCTCCTATTTTGACTGTTTTCTCTTTTCAAGTAGGAGTGGACAACTTCTTGTTATGATCAGCTGCTTGTGAGTACCCATGTGTTAAACCGTTTAGCTGCTACGACAGTTTTAGTTGTGGATGCCTGATGCTCGTTATTTAAATGTATAACTATATAGTTAATTTATTATTTTGTAGCATTTTCATAGCCTTTATTTTGGAAGCTTTCATTCTGGAATATTCTCTCTCAAAGAGTAAATTTGAGAGCAGATTTGAAGCTAAAATCAGGCAACTTGGCTATGCTCTTGGGTAAGTATGTTGTATTAACTTTTTTCCAGATTTTCTACACAACAAATGTCTAAAATATATTTTGCACAGTTTTCACATAGTATAGCTGTCAAATGTAAGGAAATAATAACGTAAATTGCTGCCGCTTGGTGCTTCTAGCGTGCCCATAAATAAATTTTATGAAAACCTGATGATAAAGCAACTAGCAGAGTTTAGAATTCACACGGTGAAGTATTACTTTATGCATGAGGTCTTTTAAACTTGGGGCAACCTCTATCATATTTTATATTTATGCAGTCAGAAGAAAACAGAGACTTCGGGCAAGAAGGTTCAAGATAAGGAGGCAATAATAGACGACATGGAAATGGAGATAAGACCTGAAGAGGGAACTCGTTTCCATGTTAAACAAAGTGCGTACACTGACCAATATATACATTATATTCAGTCATATGATTCGGTGTATTATAGAGGTGTTTATTGTGTACTTAGAAATGCAGTGAATATGCTTTGTAGTTGGATTAAAAGAATATTTCTCAACTGTGGAGACAGATTCAATAACTGTAATGTTTACTGCTTGGTGATCCTATCTAACATTGTTACCAGGCCAGGAAGTAGCCACTTATTAGTTTTAACATTTTTAGTGAACATTTGTATTATACTGTCTTGTTGCCAGCTACTCCTATTTAGATCATGGAAATGTATTATATTTTGAGTTGATAGATAATAGCTGTAAATGTGGATGGTATATGATTAGTTCTTTACAGGTACATTTGTTTCACTACAGTAACCTTGTAAACTGTATCTATCAGGTCGTAAGAAAGTTGAGGTTCTGTTGATGAGGATGTTTGAAGACGAACTGGAGCCAGAAGACCTGGGTATGCATGATCAGCTTGATCAAGATCAAGACAGACCACCCAGGAAATACACTCTTGATTCTCTAGTCAGTTAGATGGACAGTGACAGTTCTAAGTTGTTTATGCGCTGAAAGCCATAGGTTGCTCTATGCGTTATATTGTCTGCATATTAATCAACATACTTGTATGTATGTGAACACTTTCCAGGCGTTATGTATACCTACTAGATTAGCAATATCCATGGAAGTCATTTTCAGCTAAAATCTGGAATAAACTTATTTAGCCCTATTCCCTTAATAAGTCATTTGATAGGAAATGTCGAGTAACCATCATGGAGGGAATAACTACAGTTTAATATGCATTTATATGACTGTATAAGCAGAAAGCAATGATGGCAATTTATTTATTTATTCATATACATGTACTATTTAATTATATTTATATACCAACTCTGATAAATGGTGGATGCTGCAAAAGTTAATACTCTAATTTTTGTCATTATTGCAGACTTATATTATGTGTAGTGATCAGCCAATGTTAGCTTGTTTGAATTTTTTCGATAAGCATTATTTGTATTGTGAAATTTTCATATTGGTTAGTCTCTACTGTTAAATGACATCATTATTATCTTAAACTTTAATAAACCTCTAGTCAATATTGTGACCAGTTTATTCTCAATTTAAATATATACAATGTAGCAATATATAGCAAAATATGTACAATTCCAGTAATTACTCAAGATAATCACATCTATTTACTAGCTGAAATAAAATCAATTGTGTACCAAACTTTGAGAGTATAACAAAAGTACATTGACCACTCTTGCTGCTGTTCATCACCTCACATTATACATGTAGGCCTATTATAGGCCTACAAAGGAAGTACAATAATTGGTCTTTATATTTGTATGTTCGTGGAGATTCAATCTTCCTCCAAGTTACCTCTTGTTTGTCTCTGTTTGGTAATCTTACGCTTTTTGAACACCACTGGTTCACCAGACTTTTCATTGGAACCAAGAGATACTTTCTTTGTCTTAAATTTAGTTTGAGGTTCCGTTTGCTCCGATTTAGCAAAATTTTCTGGACTAAAGTCTGGTGCAGCAGGTGGAAGGGGAATATCTTCTGGGGCAGTTATATTATTTTTGCTATCTGTAGGTAAATCATAATCTGCAACCGGTTGCTCATAACCCGTATCAATGGTTTCCCACTGGCCATATCCAGTAGTGGCTGATTTTGTAGCAGGTTTAGTAACAGCTGTATCTGGAAGACGACTTTGGAGTTCAGACGAAGCACTCGACTCCTCTGAGGAGCCAGGTGGATACCAGCTGGTTTCATTGGTTACAGTGTTCCAATAATATAGATAACCTTCTTCATTGTAAGCAGAAGTCCAGTCACTGTAACTAGATGATTCTACACTTTCTTTACTGCGAGAAGCATTATCTCTAGGCGCATCAGCTTTTGTTGGAGCTGTGCCGCTGGTAGGTTGCTTACCTTTTTTCGAAGTAACGGCATTTACCTGCTCACTGCTCAAACCATATGCACTGCTCATTTCCTTATTCTCCAATAAGTCTTTTTTCAGGCTCGCGAGAGCTGCCTTTTCGATTTTTGCCATGTCTGAACTTTCAGTTGCTCTGTTACGAGCATCTTCTAATCCTTTTTTACGTAATTCATCTAATTTACGCTTGACATTCTCTTTATGGTTTTTGCCCTGTTCATGAAAAGCAATAGATGCCTTATTGTCTGCAGTCCAACATTTACAGTATGTACACATCCGCCTTCCTTGTGAAACCCAATATTCAGCCATGATTACCAGCAGAGCACAGTCTAAAATTACAATAGGTAAACATTGTAAAAGTTACGTGTATGTTTGTAAACAAACATCAAATGAAGTTCCCAGCAGCGTGAGTAACTTTTTAGCCCAGATTAACTAGTCGAAACTAAACTTTGCTGAATCAAGCAAACAAGAGAAACCTACCCAATGGAAACTAATCATTACATTAAACTTTCAAAATTTGATGATAATATAGCTGCAGATAGCTATTATCAAATCTTTAAAATTTGAAAACATGATCACATGACAAGGAAGATACAAACTTTTCTGCTACATGCTGCAAATACAAACAGGTGGCCCATGAGCTGTAGCGTCACTATTACAAAACTATAAAGGTGCATCATAATTTTCATGATTTGCCTAGTAGATCTCCAGATATTTACCTCGGTGAAGTAGTGCGCATAAGCAAATGATCATAATCATGAGCCTAATGGTCATATTATAATATAATTACAATGGGGAATGCTATGATAATCATCTGATTACAATGGCATTAAAGAGGTGGGGTATGAACAACTGACCAGTAATTAGTCAACTGGATACTAACAACGGGATCCAATGCAATATAGCCTACTAAAGATGTAGGCTAAATAATTATAGAAACTTCCAGGAATCCAGGATGAGTTAGAGAGTATGATTTGTTATCTTTATGATTGTATTATATTATTATTAACTATATTTGCTTATTTATCTATTTTAAAAATTGAACTACATGTAATTCAACAACTAAAGGTAAAATTCCAATGAATGCACACATATTATTATTACTTGCTAGCTAAAATTATATTATCAGTAGTTCAACATGATTTTGTACAATTGTATTTAGATATAATATTCTTAATCATCATAATTATATTTTTTTAATTATTTTATATTTATATTACATTCATTGACGATGATTGTATAATATTCAATACAATTTAATGTTCATATTGTAATAGCCTATCACTATTTGTGAATGATATGATGTTATAATCGACTACGAGGTGTATAAATTAAGAACCTGACAGTGTCAAGCAGCATCACGTGGAGCTTAAAACCAAACTGAACTCGAAAAAATGTCAATTTTATTTAACACATGCGATGATTGATAATTATAATTAATAATAATGAAATATGAATAATTATATAAATATAATAAAAGCCATAATAATATAATATAATTACTAATTAGGGATAACATAATTATAATAGTATAATAATCAAAACATCGCAGCCCCTCAATTATGGTGGGGCTATTTAGTCATACTTCTTATAAAATCCCTATGATTTATATCAACAAGGAATTGTTTTTACACGATTACCAGATCATGACTATACATGTATATTCCAATCATTATTATGTTATTTATAAAATTATATTTGGAAACCGAACCGGAAGCAATGTGAAACAGGAAGTACCCAAGCTTCTTAACAGTTCGATAATGATCATTTCTTTATCTGTGGGCTCACAAAGCATTGCTTTAGAAATATCGCAGATACCGGCGCCAAGGCTATATCACATCACGAAAGCGATAAACTGGAATTGGTGAAATTAATAATTTTGCGGGAGCTGACCATAGTCCGAGTAAATCTGACACAAACTGTTATTACAATGTATAGAGGCAGTACTATGTTGCGTGCGGATGCACGAGGACTTGTAAACAAGTTCTGTTCGCTCAAAACATTTTGTTCGCTTTTTGCATGTTTAACTCCTAACCTCAATGATAGTACTAACATAGAAGGGAGTATTATTTTGATAGAGGTAGTATGTCTGCAAATTTGAACAAACTACGTAGCAATATAATCAAAAGCAGTAAATTGTATGGGCTTTCGCTGAACAGGTATGAGGTCCCCTTTGCAGTTGATGAGTTATTTATTATATATTTAATATTAAATATTATTATTATTGTTTATTATAATAATTATTATATGTTTCATATTAAAAAATATTTTATTGTTTTAATAATTATATTATTAATCTAAAAGTAACATTTATGATTTATTATTTATATAGTACAGACTTCTATTAATTAAAATTAGTAACTATGACTTAGTTTTATAGGTTACTTATAGGCTACTTTATTGTAGGTTACTTTATTGTAGGTTACTTGACTAATGACTTGTTCTTTGGTTAGCCCCTCTTCTTTCTAATAACTCTATTCAGATCCTATGAAATTGCAGTGTGTAATGATACCTAACTTATTACTCTACTGAAGCTTTCACTATTCTACGCTGTCTACTGAAAACCTTCGGCAAATCTCAAATACTGTACTGTTGAAATTAGATTAGACCAATTTTTGGCTAGGGGTGAAATTTGATTAATGATAAATAAGGCTATATGTTCATCTTATCTTACAAAGTGAGATTGCGAAGATTTTCTCTATTCATTAAATTTTTTATTTTACTGCTGTTTTCAGTGAATCTTTAAAGTATTTGGTGGAAATATTGGTGGATTTGGCTCCAAATGAACGAGATGTTGCTATAGAAGAAATCTGGGGTAGCCTTGCTAAACAAAAGGGTAAGGTTAATACAATGATGGACCATAGTCCAAGTATCATAGTATATGGTACTTGACTATGATGCATATACTAGCCAAATATATGTTATATGCCTACTAGTGATGAATATTTTGGAAAAAAGTATGTTTACTATTGGCAAGCTCATTTTTGTTATCATACCCCGATATTTCATAGAGTCTTTGTGCAAATATTATAAAGTAGCAATTCTCTCTAATCTATTTGACATGTTAAACTATTCCACTGATTTACAATGTAACTTAATGTATATGTTTCTGTAGCAAATGTTGGGCTCACAACTAGGGAACAGTGTGAGCAAGCTGTACTTGAGGTTACTGGACAAAGAAAAGATGGTTCAATCAAACTTTTTGATGTGATTAATGCGTTCGATGCACCACGTTTTATATATGATCGTGAAAATCAAAAGTTTGTTACGTAAGTTGAAATAGGAATCTTTTTAACCGCTTATAGCCTACATGAATGATTTGCATTAATGTGAGGCATGTAGTTGTGAGGTCCATGGTATAGTATCTTGAATGATTTCGCTCTATGCATTTTATCCTGCATAAGCTGATATTAACAATCATTTTGTGGTACTTGTGAGAAGTAGCATATTAGTTGCTGGACAATGTAACAGAATAGCTGCAAGGTGTATCTTCATCTTGCTTATGCTAATACTTTTTAGAGGTCAATCTAAACTCTTCACCAACAACTGTGATGACTTCACTAACTACTTTCGGAATCGCTATAACTTTATCTATCAAAGAGTTGTCAGAAATCCAATATTTTCAAACAAATCAATGACAGTCAAAGACTCTTTACAGAAATATAAGGTATCAACTTCCACATATGTCACGGTTTGCAGTAATTTAATAATAAAGTGGGTAATTAGATTAGATTGCCTTTTGTTAGTGTTCTACCAAGCAATCTAGGCTTACTGGATGTTTCCGATACTAGACAACTACTTCCACAGCCTTCATGTCTTTTATCCATATAGTATGTGTAGAATTGTTTTATTAGATGGACCATAAACTGTCCGACCATAAACGCACATCAACCACTAGACACAAAACCAATTCAGTGAATATCATTCCAAATTGAAAATACTTCTAATCCTATTTGTGTTTTATTATTAGCTAAAAACCCTGGAGGCTCTGTATGGATGTAATGTTCTCATGGAAAATATCACTGTGTTTGGAATGATCACACAGCTTCAACCAGTAAGTCATACCCCATGTTATCCTTATTCTTTGGTGTTCCCATACTTTAATGATATCCCATACTTATTATTATTTAGTAAATATGTGGTATATGTGGTATGTGTTGTGTATCTGTTGCTAGGGGCAGTGGTATATGTTGTGTATCTGTTGCTAGGGGCAGTGGTATATTGAAGATTTTAATGGTGCTATAAAATTGGACTTGAGTAAAGTGGAGTATGGGCCGGGCCTGATATCTGACGGTACATTTGTACTCTGTGATGGAAACTACGAGCAGGAGATACTTTATGCCAATGTGATGAGTTTACCGCCAACAGAGACTGCTTCGATAACGAGGTAACATACTCCTAGGAAGGACATAGCTTTAGTTCTTGGTATTAGCGGTGTACGTTGTTTATGTACATGTATATTGATAATTATATTAATATATTTGTAAATGTAAACAGATGTGATACAACTTGCCGTCATATTTATTTGCCCACACATATTATTTGGGTATTGGATATTATTTGAAGAAGTCTACTGAAACTTATCTAGACTCAGTACTTAATTCACAAGGAAGTTCTAGGTTGTTCTTTATAAAATGATTATCTTGTCGTTACAATATGCCTAACATCGTGCTGTAGAGCTCAATTTGGAGACGTGAACTTCTTTGGGGGAGATCTGACGACATGTGCTGCTGCCAATCAGGTGCTGAGGGCTAAAGAGGTTGAGGATCCGAATGCATTCATGGTACGTGTACAGAGTCAACATCCAACGACTGTTCACTGATTTGGAGTTGTCCATCTTTCCATTTTGATTAGTTTGAAAGTTTGATTATGATCTTTGGTTATATTTTGGTCAGTGAAAAGGCGGCTCTAGTTTGAAAGCCAGACCAATTCCATGTTGTTAATAACGGGTTGTTCACCAGCCATATAAATATCATGCAACTGTAACTTTTGTTTGTTTTGGAAATGTTCTCTCAAACTTGAAGGCGAGGTGACTCCAAATAAGTAAATACTGACTACACACAGTCATCATTGAGTGGTTGCATAATGAACTCAATATGAAATGTAGTATGTATCATATGCCATTATATATGTACATGTACCGTACATTGTGTGTAAACAGTTTGGTTAACAATGGGACGAAGAATAGACTGTGTTCTAGGTATTCCTCTCCTGTGTACACCTAGACAACCCAGAGGTGATGAATAAACTACAGATTCTGTTCACAGGCTATAGTAAATCTCCACCTATAGCATTTGTCATGTGCGGACCTTTCATCTCACCGAGAACTCGTCCAGATCCTTCTGGTTTCCTCTCAGGTAATCTAACACTCACAGGAGAAATATACATGTATGTGTAGATTTAGTAGTCGACTGCTAACAAATGTACTACAATGTGCACATATTACTTTGCATGTTGCTATGTATTTTTGTCCTAAATGATTTTTTTGGGATTGGTATTATAATCCCGTTGATCTGTGTTGTGTAATGATTATTCCAACAATTAAGTAGTTCTGTGTTACATATTAGTAGTGGTGTGTTACCTGTTAGTAGTAGTTCTTTGTTACATATTAGTAGTGGTGTATTACCTGTTAGTAGTAGTTCTTTGTTACATATTAGTAGTGGTGTGTTACCTGTTAGTAGTAGTTCTTTGTTACATATTAGTAGTGGTGTGTTACCTGTTAGTAGTAGTTCTGTGTTACATATTAGTAGTGGTGTGTTACCTGTTAGTAGTAGTTCTGTGTTACATATTAGTAGTGGTGTGTTACCTGTTAGTAGTAGTTCTTTGTAGTTTATTGGACTTTGTTTCAGAGAATTTAAAGAAACTTGGCAAGCTAATATCATCAATAGACGATTTGAAAGAGAAGACTAAGTTTGTATTTGTACCAGCAATGGAAGATGAGGGAGGCCTATCAGTATACCCCCGACCTCCACTGCTAACCTCTGTCACAGCTGGCATTACTAAACAGGTATGGTAATGCGGTTAATCTATTCACATTTGTTTATAGTGTCGGTAAAATACAACCTTTCGTCTGATTAGTGCAGTTATACAAAACTTTGTCTTAGGTCTTGACTGTAGAAACTCAATATTATGCTGAGTTGTACTAGACTGAGCATCGAGTTTTCCAAAGGCGATGGTATTGGATTGCTGTTACACATGAAAAAACAACTCCCCATGATTGCATTACCACATTGATGTCTGTTTGTATATTATATTTAAGGTAAAGAACGCCATATTCACCTCTAACCCGTGTAGAATACAGTACTGCACTAAAGAGATAGTTGTGTTTAGAGAGGACCTAATTCCCAAGATGTTTAAGTGTAGAGTGAACAGTCCCAGGGAGAATTTATCACAGCAGGTATGTGTGCGTGACACAGGGTCAAGGTCATATCTACCTTGAGTTTTTTGTCGCAGATATATTGACCAGTACAATCAACGACCAAGTACATGTATAGTCTGGGATTTATCCAAAAGGAAGATGGCCATAGTATTACATGTACATGTATATATACGTATGTACTAGTATATGCACATAGTAGGTATGTGTGTTGAGTATGTAATGGCAGTAACTGCTGTAATTTTATTACTTTTCAGCTTGCCAGGAGTTATCCTATCTCTTGTCTGCAGTTTTTCTATCTAGAAATGGGATGGAAGTTGGCTGAGTCTATTCTCAATTGATGCACACCAACCCAATCACAAAGTGTAACATTCACCTCCAGCCCTTCCAGAACAATCCATTCAGTCTATAACAATGCAAGTAATTGGAGTTGTCATTCTCTGTTTAGGACTTTGATCGAATTAAAGGTGGAAACTAATAGTTAATGACAATTAAGACACAGGCAGGCACTTCAGATGAATGAGGTGACAACTCCAAACTTTAGCAAGGGTGAATCAATCACATTGTAATGAGATGTGATTCATTCAATTCAATGTATCTTATGCATACAGATTAATAGACTAGTTATTATTTGTAGTTTGCAAGAACTCTGGTGTCCAATGGTAATCTAGCCTTATTACCTATGAGTACGATGCCGGTATTCTGGCAGTATGACCACGCTATGTCTCTGCACCCCCTTCCCAACCTCGTTATCATAGCCGATGATTACTATCCATACACAGAGGAGTGTTCGGGCTGTATCGTCACCAACCCCGTAAGTTAGAGCACTAAACACTTATGTTTATATGTATATTTCACTGGTGTGTGTCACGTGTATCTGAGTTTGCCAGTGGTATGGTAGAGCACACAACGCCAGTACCACATCTCATATACTAGATCTAGGGGAGATAATCCCTGTTGCCCAAACTATATACGTTTTATCTAAATCTGTAATATGAGGGTCTTGTCATATATATTATAATATTATTATTATTATACATGGAGATAAGCATGAGGTCAAGACATCATCTTATCATTCTAATATACATGTATGTAGGCTATATAATGGTATGCAGTGTTTAGGTCCCAGCTTAGCATTGCAGATATTATACTAGTTACTAAGATGATGTTATTACCTTATTTATGTACATGTATATAACATAGATAGTTAAACATATACATAGTGCACACACAATATATAGTTATGTGCAATGTGTACATGTATGCCTACATGTAATACATTAGATAAGACTAAGCCTGGGGACCATGAGACTGATTATGACCCACTCAGTTCATCCTAATCACACTAATTAGATAGATTTGTGTTAAATTACGGATCTCTCTCTATTCCCCTTAGTCTGTGCCGACTTGGCTATGATATGTTTTACTCTCACTTCCTGTTACCTATGTAATGTTTATATATACTGTTTCTACTAGCCTGTGTACTTAGGTACAGATACCATGAGCCTGTGTACCTAGTTGTTGCTAACATTAGCCTGTGTACCTAGCTAGTATTTCTAGAAATCTTTCTATCTTACTCTTTTAGGGCTCATTTCCAACATCAAAGTTTAGTTTCAAGGTCTACTATCCAGCTAGTGACGAGGTGGAGGACTCGGCCATATCCTCAGACATGTAACCTATAAACTCAGTATGCAAGTCGTCACTGGCTGCTCTACCACTAGGTACATGTACAGTAGTAGTGTCATCGTTCTACCACTAGGTACATGTGCAGTAGTAGTGTCACCGTTCTACCACTAGGTACATGACTGTGCAGTAGTAGTGTCGCTGTATTATATACATAACTGGGTCAAGTGAGGCTACAGTTCTTTTTATGTTTCACCTTCAAGGACTTTTTAGAGTTTACAATATAACCTTTTTACTATTTTAGCATGAGCCATTTTTTGACTACTCACCATGGTCAGGCATAACTATTGAATTATGGAATAGTTTTTTTAAAATATATTTTCATGCACATGCATATATACCTAGTGTTTTATTGTGCTCTTTATTTGTGAAGGGTGTCAGAAAACAGTTGGTCTCAGTCTGTCTGTTCATCTTATCTGGGTTTCCAGGGTACAGATCCAATTCTATATCTCTCCAAACTCCTGAGTTGATTGCCATTGTTATGACAGTCTGTGGTATTTCACTGTGAACTCTTATGGGTGTTTTTATTTCTCAATAGCAACTGCTATCTGCAGAATGTCTTCATGTCTATCTACAGTTTGTCAGTGAAGTAGATTCTGTGCAGGTGTACTTCTAATGTGAACTGGAGGTAGGTGAAAGCTTTGGCATACATCAGCATGTCATACAGAAACAACTCATTGAATTGTTGACAGGTGATTGTATTAGGTTTAATAAACTTTCATGAGTACATATTTCTATGTTGAAATTGACATCATTTATAGAAATAAGTATTTGTGGTAAAAGATTGATATGATTGCCTTGATAATCTCAGCTGATGAGAAAAGCTAAAAATAGAATTTAATATCTGTTACTTTTATTTAGGTAGCCTATAATATGCCAAGTAAGCTTACAGAAAAGAGACTGCTAGAGTATATTGTTGGTGTTAAAGTTTGTAGGACATTGTGCAGTAAACAGGTAAATAAGTTGACCAGGTGGGCTGATGGACAGGACAGAGTTGAGTATCTACTATACTGTACATATATTGTACATACATGTACAGTATAGTAGATACTCAACTCTGTACTGTCCACCTGGTCAACTTATTTATGTACCTGTTTACTGCACACTGTCCTACAAAGTTTAACACCAATAATTATCGTTATTGTTTAATGCTCATTATACTTCACTTCATCTATAATATAATTTATTTTCAGTCAGGTGCTTGAAGCATTAATACAGTTAGCCTATGCTTTGGTACTGGAGCATTCAGCAAGTACTTAAATGATACTTAAACAGTAGTATCTAAGTAGCTAATTGGACTCCTTATAACATAAGATATGGGTGATTAGTATATGTGTTACTATGTAAATTGTAGTGGTATTTAGTCACCCCCCATCTCCATCTACAGGTACTGCATACTGTGACCTACCTGGGCTGTATTCCTCTTCGGTAAGTATTATTTTTATCATATATATTGTAGGACTTGTAACTGGTGTATACATATATATGTATAATACATGTGATATAAATTATTCATCCATACAGTAAGTAACCTTTTATATGTGTGTATATTTTATTTGTCTATTTTAAACTATTGGTATAGCCTCTGTAACTTCATTCTCTGGTAACCTCTACATAGTTGGGAAAAGTTTATTAATTTACAGCGACAAGGGCTCCAGCAAAGGGACAGCATTATACTAGAATGTATTTTACATTTTCTATTTTAGGTTCAGGTTGCTAACACTAGCTGTACATGAGCCAGCTATTGGTCTGCACAATTAAAACTGGATTTTCTAAATCTGCTGTTCTTATAAATTGACAAAGTGGACTAAAGTCTAAAATAACTAATTTTCTTTTACAGCACCACACCAATTCTCTGTAAACTTTTAGTATACACATGTAGGTTTATTTATGCCATGCTATGCCACTAGACCCTACCCTACTGAACTATTTTAGATACAATATTGTACCAATTAATGCTGACGGCAGAGAGAAATACTGTTTACCTCAAGTTCTCTTGATCTCAACATCGGAGAGCAAAGTTGGACAAGTGCCAGCATCATTATATTCATCATTGAACAAGGGAGGACAAATCCAGTTATTCTGTTGATATAACTAGCGAATAACTACAGCCAGTTTTATGGCAATACTACTTGATGAAGTGGCTGGGAAGTGAGTATTGTGATTCAATAGCCTGTCAACATTAATTTCTCTGTCAGTTTTCCAAAGAAATTATTATGTTCCAGGATGGTGGCTATTGTAACTTACATAACTCATTATTGTGACATAAAGTTGTATGGCAGCTTCATTACATGTTACATGATTGTACATGTATACCATAATGTATACATGCTATAGGTGACTACTGCACATGTGGATAAGTTACGTGTAGATAGTATACCTCAATTACTATCATGATAGACAATTGAATATAGTTACTGATTGCATGTCGCATGTAATAATTATGTAGTTGATAGCTGATGATTCCTCTATACAGATTAGAGACAGGCAGATGTCTTGACATTTCCTCAATATTGATTCAAATAACCATAACACAGGATACTGTCTAGTGAAGACGGCTTGCCGAGGACAAATATATCGCCTCAAGTACATGTAAGTCCTTAGATATTATATATCTAGTTGTATATGTTTCTGTATTACTCCATATTATTACTGTTTCTATGCATTTAAGTTGTTTGGAAAAAAGTACTTTCTCTTAATAACAATATTGGCTTTAATTTTAAATTTAGAAAATTTAGACATTAATGTAGGTATTTGTCGTCTTTTATCAAAATGAACATGTTCAATCCTGTGGGGAAA
Source organism: Bugulina stolonifera (assembly GCA_935421135.1). Lineage (NCBI taxonomy): Eukaryota > Metazoa > Bryozoa > Gymnolaemata > Cheilostomatida > Bugulidae > Bugulina > Bugulina stolonifera. Next base: position 14,967,958 of record OW285191.1, read on the forward strand.
CTCAAAAGTTATCAGCAAAAAGCTATCTAGTAGTCTAATAAAGTAAATTTTAAACTAGCAATTTTGTGATGTTTTTTATGCAAGGAATTTGACTTTTGAGCTGTCAGAGACTTGTTTCACAGCCATGAAAATATCAGTCTCTGAGTTGGTGCCGTAGAGGCCCCTGGCTATTTTCATGGATGTGAAACAAGTCTCTGACTGCTCAAAAGACAAATTCCTTGCCAAACCCCCTAGGAATTTACATGTACATGTTTTATACTAAAAGGGTGGGTTGGTGGGTTGATTTCTATCAAATAGATTTTTTCCAAATAACCGAGTTCTGTATACATGTGAAAGAACTACATTTTTCTCTGAGCTAGTCGATGAAGCAGTTTCGCTATGCTATATGTTCAGTCATTTTTATTTAAAGTTGATGTCCCCACATACATGTATTACTATAAAGAAACCTTCCAGCAATGATAGACCACTATTATAATCACATCTATTATACTGTATGAGTTGGTAGAATATAATTTATAAGAATCTAGTAGATTATGATTGTAACTGAATATCTATTGACTATGCTTTGTCTGTTTGCTTAGTAATCAAGAGCACATGAAAACACTGACTGCCACGTGCCACTTGATAAAGACTATCCTACATGCTTTAACAACTTCTTATTATTTGCTAATCTTGATACCATGCTGCTGGGGTTTATCCCAAATATCTCATGGTGGTACGAGCTACATGTTCATGTATATATGGTTGGCAGTGTAATTCTAGTCTTGATCCTAAAACATGTTAAATAGGGAGTTGCTATGTCGAAAATTGACTGTAGATCGGGTGACCTAGTGAGTATAGTTTGCTCAGTAAGTATCTTGTCCTCTGGCAGCATGTGAATATTTATGATGGTTTTACAATTAGTAAATGGCGTTATGTACACGTGGGTACATGATGTGCAATTGTAGTGTTGTCCTCTCTTGAACTACATCTACCTTCACGTAGTACTTAGGAGAAACACCGAGGGTTGCTCGCTCCTGTATCATTAGCTATTAATATTGACACAAACTGTAAAAGGCATATCAATGACACTTGCAGTATTAAGGTGGCACACTTCATATCTTCATATTTAATTTAGACATCCTGCTAGAGCCGAACCAAGTTTCCTCTTTGACTATCTTTCTTTTAATTTTGTCACCTTTATCCATGTGACAGATGGATAAGATAGTTATACTCTAGTTCTAGTTCTTCCAGTAGCTCTGCTAATGTGACCTACACCTATCAGTTCACTTATATTCACACTTTAAACCAGACTAATGGTTAATTAGTCTACATGTAGATGTTTCGACAAAATCAAACCAATTCTCTTGACTCTTGACACCAACTCACATAAAATACTACAAGGCTCCATCCTGCACTACACATACAAACCAATCAAACGATATAATTTTAGGATGTTCAAGTTTTCTAGTAAATTGTTAAAATCAGTTGCTAACTGTTGAAAAGGTAAAGCCTTAGTTATATCTTCCATTGGAACATAGACTAGTACAATGTACATGTAGGTTGGCATATCCCGTTTGGAGCATAGCCTTGTGTCCCAAAAAGCATCCTATTCTTTCTGGTGATCTAGTGTAGACTGCTGACCTAGTGTAGAACTGTAGACTTGCTGTAGACTGATGGCTATAGACTGTGCACCCTTGTGGCTTACCTTGTCACCACTTATTGCATATTGCAGACAAACACACAAGAAGTTGACGAATTTGTTGATGTTTATGTTTTATTCTAACCAGTTCAGATATTGAGGATTTAATAGTCGGTCATATTATTGTTGCTTGTCTGTAACTTCTTGGGGTACCAAAGTCAAAACATCCGTATAGCCAACACTGTATTTTATCTCTCTCTCAACGTCAAATACATCAGCAGTCCTCCTGCTGAAGATAGGTTTTTATCTCGACTTTTTATTGTGGCATGTTGACACTTGGAATATATAGTTACTGTATATTACAACTTCAAAATGCTATTATAGCCTAAAAAGTTTTATATTAGAATGTTACATACCAAGTATGAGTATTTTAAAATAATTATAAAGCTATAGTCCACATGGAGGCCTATATTATTATAAAGCTATAGTCCACATGGAGGCCTATATTATTATAAAGCTATAGTGGAGGCCTATTAGTCCACATGGAGGCCTATATTATTTAGAATAACCTGTCAACAGTATTCGCAACTACCATTGTTTTCTTGTGAATAAAATTGAATTCGCCAACTTTTTGTTTTCACTATTGCAACAGTATTTCTCTTTTAAAAGATCAACCTTATCTTTTAGTTTTGTAGCTGCGGGTAACCGCTGTGCAGCTGATGGTAGCCAGCGATAAAATAGTAACTTGCTAAAATATATTGTTAGAATCATGAATTTTATTTTGATGTATTTAAAATTGTTTATTTTACAATCACTCAAATGCAGGTATTGTTATAGACATGATATCTAATAATAGCTGCATTGTATTGGCTGTCAAGTTAAGGTACCCTCACGTGTCTGTTTGGTATTTAGTCTGCATGCAATATTCAATACATTACTGTGTCTCATCACTTGCATACAACTGTTTGTATTTACTATGCATAGACTAAGATTCTAAGTGTCTATATTATTAAGTAATGAGTTCTTTATTGTTAGTAGGGAATTGAGAGAACAGAGGCTAAACTATCATGTCAATATAAATATCAATAGAACATGCATGCTCTGTGTATTATCATTAGTTTGTTTGTACATGTGGGATGGTAATGGTGCTCTTTTCTAGCCTATCCTAACAAACATGTGAGTAGATACATAATTATTTATTTTATATTTTTGTTCGACTAATTGGTGTAATAACTGATCGTACTTCTTACCTATTATATCTACATTATTGATACAGTCTCTGGTGTGGTATTATGTTATTCTGCTATAATCCTACAGAATGTACTAATTAATTCCATATATTTTTTATCTAATTAATTAATAACATAAATTGTGAATTTACAATATTTAGCAGGTACTATACAAATAGGTCCTTATACCCAATAAGATGATCATATTAGTATATTGGACTGTAACGATGCTGCAACTGTCTAATTTCTGGTGAAACTGTTAATTTCTTCCTTTGGTTAATTCCCTGGTCCTGACCAAATCGGGTCATTTTCAGAAATCCGTACCGGACACACCTGACATATGCACCTGACATGGGTTTAGTGTTTAATTCTCTCAGTAAACACTGAAACAAAGTGTCTAACATAAACTATGTTATTATGAGGTTCATTTCACAAATTCCTGTTTACATTAGAATAGTTTAAATTGCTACACTAAATGTTCTATACTAGTTTGTTATTTCTAGTGGCATAGTTGATGTTTTGGTGTCAATAAAAACACCACTAATTAGGTAGGTTCAGCCATAATTATTATTATTAATAAGCTATCAGCCTTAGTAACCGAAATTATTGGGCTATCTATAGTATATTATTGGCCTTCCATGTTTATTTCTCCATCATTTCTAGATTGTAAGGACTAGCTCTAGGTTTAACCCTAATGTATTTCCTATTCCATGTATGTCTAAATACTACAACACACAATTAGCCTTGCACTAATTATAGAACATGGAATAACACTACATATACATTGTTCATGTATATACATGTATACTCATATAATATTGCTATAGTGTATATAAAATGTAAAATGCATTACGCTACTACGCTTTGGCAATGCACCATAATATTATACTTGTTTTTTTGCTCTATTTTCTATCAAATGGCAATAGTTAGTTGGTTTATTTTGTTTTGATCGCAATATTTTATTTTGACTTGTATTCTACATGTTTTGTTATAGCGTTAATTTTTATCAATACAAGGAAGGAGGAAATTGGGTAAAATGTGTGGGCAAGGTACACATTGGTCGAAACTGCAATGTGCTGTAGATTATATAGACTAACGAAATGACGTATGACTTCTCTCAACCAAACACGAACATGCATGCCTTCAGGCTAAATCAGAAGTTGTGTACTTTCAATTTTATGTATAGAAGCTACTGACACACTGTATAGTGCAGCATTTAAATTGGCAGGTTGGTGTTTAGCCAAACTACATGACTGTACAGTACATTGTAGGTTTATGTGAAAATCATACACTATAAAAACTGATTGCAATGATGTTATAATTAAAACTTGAAGCCATAACATCATTTATGTTTTACCGATTGTGCTGTACATGTACATGTAATTACTAAAGTGGAAACGATATGTAGTATAATTTGGAATGGCATATCATGCAAGTACAAAGTTGGTGCAAGAGTATATTTACATAACACAGTAGAATATTTAACACTTTATGTTGTTACTATACAATGCATTTCTGAGAAATCAGTTTTGTGTAGCTGAATATATCTTACTACCACATTATATATATAGTTCCAGGGTTGCTAGTGGGTATGGTAATATACTGTATATGCTGCCTATTACCTATACTGTATGTTATACAAGATACGCTGCCGATATCGGCTCTGAAGCAGACGTTGTATGGTGTCATTAGTACCCATAGTATTTCTACTCAATTACATGCCACGTTAATTAATGATTTTTCATTCCCAAGAATGTTCGTCCATGCATATGTAAAAGGAAGAGTGGTTTACATGTTGTAATATAACACCAAATGTATTTTTTTCTAGAAGAACAAGCTGTAACTAATTTAAGATTAAAACGTGTGCTGTACGTCATTTTAATAGAAATAATGTCTACATCATCATCCTTTATATCATATTTTGTGTACTTTACATGTTGGTTTATATCTGGCAGTAGTACGAGTATTAGAAAATATAAACATGTAGGACTAATGTATTATGGGTGACTATGATATCCAGGAAAATGAATTAGATTTTAAATTATTAATTAGATTATCTTGGTATTGTTAACTTTAATAGATAGGACAGCCCTTTAGACTTAGGTCGACTTGAATAGGCCAGGTGATGGGTTAGGTTTTAGAACTCCGACTAAGAGGGTACTGGTAGAATATAGGCTATCCTTCAGACTATGTTCACGTATTCAGGCTATAATAAATAGTATAACACGTACTATCTAATAATGTAATATATCTATGTAGGTGTTGAGTACATGTACGAGATTTAGATTTATACCTTCTATTGTACGCTTGTGAGAAACTAGTGTAGCATATAAACAATAATAGAATCTAATGAGACTCCATTAATTCTGATAATAAGATATTAAATTTTAGTAGGAATATGCTTATAATAATATCAATGTATATACCAGTATATGTACATGTAGTATATTGTGTATTTTATAGTTATAGCATATATACATGTAATATGTACATTGTATTATGTATATGCAATAAACATTAGAGAATGTTATATGCCTGACCTTTGGTTCTCCTCTAGTTAGTTCCGACTACATATGAGGCTATTTGGGCTAACACAACCTCGTTCTGCACCAAACCGTCCCATTTTCAAAGACCAACATGTTGTTCTATTCAATGTCACACTTGGTTGGTCTGGGACGATACTCTGTCTGCCCAGGCAGCCTCTTTTACAGCTTCACCTTTGCTTATTCTGCTTGTGGTAGCCAGAAGAAAATCGTCAATTGGTACATAACTATGGGCAGACAACTTTAAATGTACAAATGTGCATGTATTGATTATTACCTGTATGTTATTATTAAAACACTAATATTGTTATTTACATGAAAACCTAACCAACTCTCAAGGTACTAGTAGATTAGATTTCAATAGTAATACATGTATATTATAATATATTATAGTATGAATAAGTACATGTAATAATGTCTATCATCTTAGATATGCAGCAGTAGGAATAAGAACAGCTGTTACATAGCTATATTATGTCACATACAGAAGTTGACTTGATTAGCTCCATCTTTCCATCATCATTTAGTTTACACCATCTAGCCATTCAATTACATACAATTATTACTTGACAGTACGTTGTAACATATGTTTTATATAGCATTATAGTATCTAGTCATATATGTACATAAAGATAATACATTTATTAGAAGGGACTAGCACTATGATATAATTGGTAAGGGGTGATGGTAGGTTGGCTGGGCAGACAGCTGTTTATGAATACTAGTTTGAATTCCGTAGATATTATAATAATTATCACTTCAGTTTCAGAGGTTTTAGACAGTCTTTCTAAATGGTAAAATAATTGATACTTCGTTGTACACATCATTGTAGTTTAGTAGATAGCCTGGGTACCATCAGGTCCACCACTCCAAACCAAGCAGTTATCGGTCTGGGTTTAGAGTGGTTGTGGTACCCAGGCTTTCATACATACCAATAAGCATGACACTAAACATGCTTTTACTTACAGTTAGTAGAGAGAGATGAGACCTTCACAAGCATTGACATGGATCCTAGCAGTAGTGGTGATGTGGTTGGGGGGAGTACAGACGTGCCCACTCTCTGGTGATCTATGTCTATGGAACAGTTATAAATTCTACCAGAAAAATATCTCTGGTAACTATGACTACCATGTAATACAAAGAATGCAGAGTAACACTTTTATTATTTTGCAGCCGGCACTCATTTACTTTTACTCTGAGTATAACTACATATCAGACCCCTTGCTTATTTTCTTTATAAGAGTTTGCACTGTATAAAAGGAATCAGATTTTATTAGGCTAGGCTAAATGTAAAATAGTTTTAGTTTCAATCTACTGCATACTCTTAACCGATTCGTACCATTTTGATTCTTATGGGCCTGCATGTACATGTACATATAGCCTACAACTTTTGCCATTTTGTGTACAATATAGCCTAACATTTGGGTCTAGAAGTGTTTTGAGTAAACTCTCTATAGAAATGAGTAAAGACCACACATAGTACAAGTACAGCTTGTATCTTCTGTTTCTCTTGAAGCAGACTGATTGTACTCAGTTAGATTGACATCGTCTGTCATATTAGAAACAATCGGTTTGTCTTGATAATTTTTCAAGTCTAATTACGCATGCATATCAGTGGATGTTATTGATTTTAATTAGATCAGGTGCAGTTATCAGAGATTTTCTCATATTCATGAATTATTCAACTGTCTAGCATTGCTCTCCTTTAGTAATTACACGTCTTATGTAAGACGCTGCCACAGGCTACTGCGCTGTATCTAATCAGACACCGCACCAACCTCTGTATTATAAAACGGTTTTACCGATATAACTGAGAACCTAAGCTATTAGCTTGGGTAATTAACTGAGTTTATAGATTATTCTCGTTGAATAATGAAACAGGAAATGGAATATTTCACATCTTATTTCTTATGAACGTTGAAACATCTTGTTATATGTTATCGCCTAAATGTTCACCGTTTAGAATGTTGATGAGCATCCAATGGAGGAATATTTATCTGTAGCTGATATTTGATCACTTTGCAAATAGATCGTTATATTCAAAGTTTCTGCAAAGTATAACATTTCAATAGGTTTCTCTCTCCATCACCATCTAAACTGAATAGCATATTTTATCGGATATCGAAAAATGGTGTTGAGTGTTTAAATGTTTAATGTGCCTATTGTGTATATTTCTCTTGAGCTATCTCCTCCTTGTATAGAGAGAAGACAACTCTTCACTCTGTTTGCAAACACTGCAAACTGAACACTGACTTCAATAGTAACTTAGTTGAAAAGTTAGTAATACATGTGCTTATTATTATATCATATCACTACCTCCATTGTGATATACATGTACATTCACAGTGTTGATATACATGTGCATCCACAGTGTTGATATACATGTGCATCCACAGTGTTGATATACATGTACATTGACAATGTTGATATACATGTACATTCACAGTGTTGATCTACATGTACATTCACAGTGTTGATCTACATGTATATTCACAATGTTGATCTATATACATGTACATGTAGCTTACATGTAATTTGATGTGTTTACGGTGTATTCGTAGGCTATAATACGACTACAGTATAACAGTTTGACTTTCTTCTTATTCAAGTGATCAAGACTCCTAAATCATCCTAGATGTTTCAATGACTTGGATACTGCTGATACTATTATTGCTGTAAGTACATGATTATTTTGACTTTGTGTCTTATTTTGTTTATTTTCAGATAAAAGGGAGAAACCAATATTATATTCTAAATCTAACAACAGCTACATAATTTCTTTGGAATATGCTAACAGCACAGAATCACAGTGTGGACTCAATATTCAGCACTCCTCTTTCTCAGACAGTTCTACCAGAGTGTTGGTATATAGAGTGAAAAACAATACCGAGAGGGAGCTTCTGTCTTCTCTTCAACCTAATACAACCTTCAGGTAGAACTAAGGCTATTTTCCTCTTGCATTTCTCAACTGTGATATTGTTTATATACAGCGTGTTTCCATGCTTTGAGCTGGAAAACAGCTCACAGTGGGTTTCCATAGTTCAAACTCAGCAGAGCTGAAGCTGTTTGATGTCAGTTCACCCTATTTAGTTCCCCGGTTGACAGGGTTCAAACCGTTAAGGGTTAATATAAGCCATAGCTCATGTACTAAAAACAACAGCTGTCACCAGTTTGGGTTGTATTTTAGTTTGAGCAATGGTAACCCACAGTCCAGCAGTTTAGGCTCGGCTACTTGAGAGACCGATTGTTCTGTTTCGGCCAAACAGGACAGCCTAACTTACTCTATGAAACATGGAAACCCACAAGATCTACAAGTTCCAGCATAAAGTTACTTCATGCAATTAATCAGAAGAGACAACATTTTGCTGTTCTAGAATTGCTTTATAACGTTATATTTCATCCAATCAAGTTCATGCTCATACATCTTAACTCGGAACACATTGAGGGTCTAGTAACATTATTTCTCTAATGTTTACAGCTCAGTCAAAGTTCCCATTACTAATAAAAGTTTCAAACTAATGGTGAAGTATGTGTTATATGAGGAGACGAGTTCTTTCTCTATAAAGTCTTTGTATCTCTCACAGTGCACCCCTAAATGTAAGTAGTTTGATTTATGTCTACCTTTCACTCCTGCCACATGTGCTTGACTTTCATCGTATTTTGGAGTTGTCATATTCTTGTGAATGTATAACAATGTAGCTTGTCATCTTAGCAATAGAGAAAGACATCGCATAAATTCCATGGTTTATCTATTTGTTTCACATGTTTTGCTTAGCGATGATGCGTTACCCTCCATCTTGCTTCATAACCAATAGTCACCTTTGTGATGGCTGGAGAGAAGAGTATGAAGTAGAACAGTTTAGGTTCATAGCTAAAGGTAAGTCCTTCATAGCAGCAGACAATAGGTAGGTTCATAGCTAAGGGTAAGTCTCACATATGCAGCAGACAATAGGTAGGTTCACAGCAAAAGGTAAATCCTCCATGTGCAGCAGACAATAGGTAAGTTCATAGCTAAGGATAAGTCCTACGTATTATGCAGCAGACAATAGGTAAGTTCATAGCTAAGGATAAGTCCTCCATATGCAGCAGACAATAGGCACTAGAACTTCTATTCACGATGTTGTCTGCCCAAAAGAGATCCAATGCATTAGCAGTATTAAATTATCAATCTTGTTTTGTTTATTTATTAGGAGTTGTGTTCTCATCATTCTATAAAAATGGAAGTTGTGTTCTCAGCTTCCAGTGGAGAAAATATTATTGAAAACAGTTCAACATGACGTAGTTTCCATTTTACAATACAGCTAGTAAATAGCAATCATTAGATTGTAATTTAACTAGATCCAGTTTCCAAGCTGCCACTCTTGCTGTTATAAATTGTTACTGGAACAATAATAAAGCTAGAAATAAATGCAAAGTAGGGCACATACAAAACTGTTGATCTATTTTGTGAATATTCATTCTAATTGCCTCTATATTATATCCGTCTATCTGTTTTGGAAAACAAAGATCCCATGCTAATGTCCAAGCATTCTTCTTATGCATGAAAAGCAAGTGATGAATAAGCCTGTGTTCTAATTTCCTTCCAGATGATTACCTCACGCTACATTCTTTTGCTCCGTCTACGAAGGAGGCAGCACTATTCAGTGCCAGTTATCCCTATAGACCTCATGCCAGTTGTATGGTAAGTACTAGCTACTACTCAGCACCTTCTAATTGCAAATCTCACAGACTGTCGATGTTCACGTTCAAGTTCACCAATTAGAAGGTGCCACTAACATACGTACATGTGCTTGCAGGTGTCCCTGCTGTACAATATAACTGGATATTTTGGATCTAGAAGTTTTATGCTACCGGCTGTCTATATTGACCGGTACAATCCACGCACAGGCAAAACAGTGTCCCATAGCTTTGCTCTTGACAAGGAAAAACGAAATATTGGTTGGGTTCCATGGAGCCGCTCCATACCATATCTGAATGACCGGTAACTATGATTTTTAGTTATTTCATTAACTTTAAGAAGTAGCTCTTTGAATTGTGTCTGTGTATTAAATACTTATATTACAGAAAGAAAAAACTTGAAGCATATGCATATATGTGTATAGATTAATACTGGAGCTGTATATTTGTAGGTTAATACTCAAGATAAGTGTGAATAGCAGGCGTAAGTTGAACGGCAGCATCAGCATAGCTAATATTACGATATCAGACAGCTGCTTTCCACAACTACCAATTATAGTGACTGAGCCGCCTACTCTACACCATACAGGTAAGTTATGCCATATAGTATAGAAGAGTTGCATCATATACTATAATGTCATACCTTATTGCTTTATTGTCTATAATCTATACATATTGTGTGATGCATCTATTCATGTATTAAGACTGTACTGTTTGAATGTATAAGTGTAAATAACTGTTAGTGATAGGATATACAGGGAGGTCTATGTTGCATATTGTATCTGACTACTGTTACAGTAGTACTGTACTGTACTATACCACACGAGTTCTTTGTGTGATGGTATGACAACTCCGTAGTATACACACCATGCAATCCTATAGTAATTCTATGGTGCATACACTATACAGTGCACAAGCAGGATGTACCGCCAAAGGAACTTTTTAGAACTGCATATAGGGAAGAAAATTACAATAGTATTAGGTTGATTTGAAGTTGTCATCTCCTTAATATTCTCTTCGCTTTTTGAGCAGTCATCATTTCTGTCAGATGCAAATGGATTTAACTTTGAATTGTATGATTTTAGTTTGTAAATTCTGGTATTTCTGATGCTTTATTTTTCTCTTAGGCAAACTATGCACAAAGTGATAAACCATTTAAATAAAAGACTAGTCACATGGCAACGAAAGCATGAACGAAACGTGAAACGACAACTCCAATAAAGTCATTGGAGTTATCTTGTCAGGCTTTGTTGGTGATTTCATTCTTGTGCGACTAGTCTTTTACCTTTGGCCGATATATTGTTATACGATGTCAGCCTTTTGAGCTGCCACTTATCCTCAGTTTTATGTCTGTCTGTGTCATAAACATCAACTCTTAAGGCTGCCTAAAGCACTGACTTCACTTCTATTAACCCTCCATATGATGATCATTTAATAACAATTATATTGGCAGGTTATACATAGTTAAGTAGATGGGAAGAGACATGGAGTATATACTGTATGTACAGACCATTTGTGTTGTATCTGGCAGCAATGCTGACCCTTGACAACACATCAAGGCATTACTCAGTTTCTTGATAAACTATATTCATTGTGTACTCAGTAAATACACTCTAGTCTCTGCTCTTTAGTGACAACATTAATTATCATAGACATATCTAAACATTGTGAAATTGTGTCTCACTATGAACACATGTATTTTTTATAACATCGATGGTCTATATATATAATATACTCTGATACTATGTGCACCTTGCATATGCTATCATCAGTTGGAGTGATACATACATGACTGGTAGATAGGACATCATACTTGTATTGGTATCACCAATCAGCTGACATTAACCGCAGAGTGACAGCTACTATTTCACACTTGGATTATATTAAAAAATATGGCAAGCAAATAAGTTGAAGCTCGGAGCACGGTCTACTCTTCAGGGACCAGGGAATAATGTACCTATAGGCTATTATATTGTATAGAATAATGCTATATAGGTGTACCTGGAAAGCTGTATGTCAATAATATTGCTGGAAGGTATACTATAAACGTTTACGATGCATTACTTCGCTAGACTCTCACCGGTCACCATGTTCTTACTGTCACTGCTGGTGTTTGCAGACGCCTATACCGGAATCACAAAGACTTACGCCGAGAATCTGTCTGTAGCCAATCGATCTAGTAAGTACGACTACTTTACCAGCTAGACTCTCTAGGTGAACAATTATGATATTGTATAACGCTGGTAAATTTCATTTAAAATAATTGTTATATTAGTAAGGCACGGTTGTTGTGTAATCGTATGTACCATGATGGTATTTTCGTAACGTTGTCCTAAGGCAATAATCTAGATATCTAACGTGGGTAGGAGTTTGATGTAAACAATTAGGTGCAGTAGTGGAGAAATTTAGATAGTCTTAGTTCCTTGTTTGTGGTTGGGGTTTCGGGTAAGGGCGGTCAACCAGCAAAATATAGAGAAGACAACTTCTCCTGCTTCATTTTTGGCGAAGAACAAAGGCTATCTCAAATTTCTCCACTTCTGCACCTAACTCGATGTAAAGTACCTTGGTATAAATATATGTATTCTTTGTGTAGAGCTATTTGCAAATGAACATATACGTGGGCCTACATGTACTTTATATGGTTATACGCTTGTATATACTTGTGCGTGTACATTATGAATGTACACACTACACTATTGTATGTGTATCATGTATGTGTGTATCATGTATGTGTGTATCATGTATGTGTGTATCATGTATGTGTGTATCATGTATGTGTGTATCATGTATGTGTGTATGTGTACGTGTACGTGTACGTGTACGTGTACGTGTACGTGTACGTGTACGTGTACGTGTATGTGCATGTGCATGTGTATGTGTTGCCTACGTGAACTGTTGTACAGCAGTACAGTAGGTACAGCAGTGTACACATGTAACAGTAGGTACAACAGTGTACACATGTGACAGTAGGTACAGCAGTGTACACATGTAACACTAGGTACAGCAGTGTACACATGTAACAGTAGGTACAGCAGTGTACATATGTAACAGTACATGTAGGTACAGCAGTGTACACATGTAACAGTAGGTACAACAGTGTACACATGTAACAGCAGGTCAGTGGATCAGTGCTAGTGTTTCTGTGTTGTTATTTTCTAATCAGAAGGAAGATGATGTTTTGATTACATGTTTTCTAGTATAGCTGGTATTCAATGTACAGTATGGTAGTACATAGTGACCTGCTTTCATATATATAATACAACTGTAACAATATACACATACACTATAGGACTTGCAGTGAGCTATAATAATGTATACTTGTACTATTGTGGACATCCAAACCTCTACACCTAAACATCTACATGTATATGTTGTGCATTCGGTTACCAAGTTACCACCAGTTACATGTACAATGATACTGCATGTAGCAGCGTATTATTAATAATGTCGACAGCCAATAATATCTAACTTCGATCAGTTGTGACAATTCCATCGGCAGTTCTAAATTTTTGATTTTTATTCAGTATGTCAACAGTGATCCCAGTCATGGCAGGCTTCATATTATAATATAATCTCATCACTTTACCACCATCAAAGCTATTTTTTGTATATAAACACAGTGAAAGTTTTTAGTCCATAGAAAAAGGTTTTGCTCACATGATAGGTTCTTATGCACGATATATCCATCAGGAGGGAAGGGGGCAGTGTCTAGGCACCCGTATTGAAAGTTACACATTATGTAATATGTGTTATTTCTGGGCTAGGCTGCCTTTTAGTATGACCTACTGGGCTAGGTGTATGTATATGCAAGTAATATACTACTTATAGAACATGGCATAGCTTAGTATTGTCTTTGGCCCACTAGATGCATACAGGCTCCATATCTAATAATGAATAAACATTTATTAAAATAATATACCAGGAGCCATTTACTGGAAGTCTGGTTTGGAGGTATAGCTACACCTCAGACTCCTCTACTATGCTTGTACTTTGAGTTGGCAGCACGAGTCAGCCATATAGTGAGCTCTAATGCATGTATATGTAGTATTTTATTGGATGTTACTACATATTTACCAACACATAGTTTAGATGTCAATGTACTAACAGTTTCAAGTCAATAGCTAGTCTAATTCTACTCCTGGCAGCATTCTATAAACAAATGTGACTATTATATTTGACAGCTAGCTACTGGTTCCACACGTGTGGTTCGACAGGCAGGATAGGACCCACATCTGACCAATGCAAAGAGTTCTACCCTGTTCATCGTAACCCCATTGTTAACGTATCCATAGACGACATTGGTTTACCCGGTGTACAGGTGTGGAGGGTTCCTAAGACTAACCAGTATGAGTAAGTTATTCAGATGATATCGGAGTGGGCGTACTTACAGTGTATATACAAACATCTCTCTCCTCTTTCCATACTTCACATTATAGCCGTCTCGCAATATTAAATAATTAATTTATTATTGTACATTACTTGTATAAAAATATTTTCCCAGAGTAACATTATTCTAAAATGATAAGTTCATTGTACGGGTATGTAGTCTCTCTCTCCACCCACACCACGTATTACACATCTGCTGTCATGTGCCTGTATGTTCTATAGCATTAGGAGTTGTCTTATCGTATGATTGTACTATATTCTAGAACCTGCCATATTATTCCCGTTTCCCGGTAATAAATCTATTTTTACTCAAGAATTGTCTAAGCACACAAGCGCTGCTCTATTTAGATAATTAGACCAATCAGATAAGTTTAAGCGATGAGTTTGCCCTCTCTCTGCTGCCGACTGCACGACTGCGACTTGAAGAAGTATGCCGTCTGCAAGACTCTTCGTCTCCTTTATTGGCTCAGTTCCAACTTTTCACACTTCTTGTGCAGTATTTTACACTCAGTAGCTCTCATTTACTATGTTAATATTAATAGTTGCTTACTTTGGCAGCTCATAGCCGCCATTGCGACATTCTTGTGTGTTGTGATACTCTCTCGAGGGTACTATCATGTATTCCCTTGGATTTTCTCACCTATTGTGAAAACCGCTTAACTATTGGCTTATGTCGTAGGTTTATAATATAGCCTAATTCTATGCTTCTATTGTAGCATTTCGATGTACGGTGCAACGGGTGGGTTTGGGATAGACTCAACAACCATACCTGGGTTAATTAGAGGCACAGGCTATATAAATAAAGGGGTGAGTTCTCTACCCTCCTGGCCCTCCAGGTTACATATCAGAGCTGACTTGGTAGAGGGAGAAGAGTTGTATATAGTGGTAGGCCAGGCTGGACTAATGGCATGTCAACAGGTGCGTTCTGAGATACACAGTAGTGTACATCAAATACTTGAACATCATTAGAATGTAGGCATATTATTAATTTACAAATTTTATTCTCTGAGGGATGCTGTATGTTTGTTTTGGTTAATTTGGTGATAAACATTTTACAGCTCAAAGTTGAACCATGCAATGCGTTCACAAAAACGCCTTTCAAGTGCCAATAGGGCAAGACCCTCATGGTCTAACCCTATTTATACATTATATGTATGTACATGTACACCGCAGGGCTATATTACAATGTACATTGACATATAATGGTGTCCGAGTACCATCCCAACTTACACTGGATAACATATTATAGTATTGCATACAGCACAAACTCAAATATGTCTAGTAAAATCAACACTAAATACCAGATTTCTATTCCCGGTACGGTATACCTACCCCCATGTTTGGTAATGTAAAGTTCATGAGGCTATTTCTGCTGGTATCTGTGTTAAAGTAGGTGGATTAATAATAGTTACACATCTCCGTTAGCTACTGGTTTCCTCAACCCATTCTAGTGTATATTATGCTTTGGTATTTACTACTGACTACGCTGGTCATTACTACTGACCACTCTTTACTAAAAAACGCTGGTCATTACTGCTGGTCATTACTGCTGGTCATTACTGCTGGTCATTACTACTGGTCATTACTCATGCAATGTTTGTTACTTGGATCTTCTATTCTAGTTTATTTAGCCTCAGAATCAATTACTGGTTTAGCTCAGTGACTCTGGTGTCCAGGCTATTACTGTATATCTTATCTACATTTATCAACTTATAACCATTTATGTTTCATTCATCTATTCAATGACGATATTCTAAATTAGCATTATTAGTGATTCGGTTTACTTTTACATCCGCAATGCCGGGTTTCACACTGTGCCTACACATGCAACCTCATACTAAATATATTCTACTCTACAGACAGTCTTTTATAATCAGTACCCTTAATGTCAACTTATATTTGTGGACCACTTACTCGACCTCCCTGGAGACTTCTATGGTCTATGTGTATATGTACAGCAGTGGCCCAGCGTGCTTTTGTCACACACTGTTATATTGACTGTCCATTATCAGCAGGGACAGGGCAAGGCTATACTGAATTGGTCAGCTGTGAAAATATAGTTTTTAATCTGTTTGAAATCTTGTCTTTGAAAGATAAAAAGATGATAGCGTACATGCTTATAAGGAATTCGTCTTTGATATTTCTAATCCGAAAAAGTTAAATTATTTTATTAATTTGTGTCCGTTTAGCCCTAGGAAAAACTTTAATATTTCATGCTGTTGTTATCATGCATGTACATGTATTACAGAACTCCTATCAGGACTGTAAGAATGAGAATATTACTAGTAAGCAAGGTGGAGGAGGGGGTGGTGGTGGAGCCTCTATGGTTTTCTTGGTAAGTATCAGGAACTTGGTCTAACAATACCCTCTGTGAACAAAGACATAGGTACATTGTTTATATACCAAATATATTTTATATCCACTCAAACTTACCATGTACTGTTGTGTTATTATAGAAAAGGAACGAGACCATACACTTGTTGGCTATAGCAGGAGGGGGCGGGGGTATGGGTAGACGCGATATGCCCCACAAACTCAGCGGAGCTAACTACTTAGAAACCTATCTACAGAGAGAGTGTTCTAACCCCAACTGCAGCAGCAGTGCAGTTGTGAGGCCAGGTTAGTAGACATCAAGTCTCTGGGTTGTTCTCGATACACTGTCATTATTTGATTCGCTATAAAATGTGGGTTTAGAACTACCAGTCACCGAATGCAGTTGCCGCGGATTCTTGTCTAATAAAATGTGAGCTCACAAAATACTGAATGGAATACAAAGGTTGTTCTCATTTTACTACCTCCCTATAAATAGGTTTTGGTGGCTCCTTTGTGGTTGATACTAACTCCACTCGCAAAACCACTCGACAAGATGGCCGCAGTCTTGATTGGCTGACATCAGTCAAGTTCTTATTGGGAGGCAAAGGTTGTGGTAAATACCGCACCTTTTATGAAACTCATGGAGGGTTTGGTGGTGGTGGAGGTGGCTGCACGGCTGGAGGAGGTGGAGGAGGATACTGGGGTATGTAACGTACTATCTCTTGCCTTATTCAGCTAGTATTACTTATCACAGTCACAATTTTACGACTGTTTTATCACTGCTGTCAACTTAGCCACTGTGTTCCCCCCCCCCCCCCCCCCCCCCCCCCGCATATTTTCACTATAGTATGACCAATAGCTAACCACTGTACTATTCTGTCATCTATTTTGAGTTCAAGCCTGTTTAATTCCACCATAACCTAATGAGGGTAGCTTTTGGTCTGTGCATTACCATATATATTACTAAAGCTACAACTGATCAAAGCTCTATGGCCTTGACAAACTTAGTACAATGTATATCCTACCAAGTTTTTATGATAAACTCCATTATTCAGAAGTGACACCACTTAGGTTAATCGGCAAATTTTAAAGCGCAATACAGGTACATATGCACTGACATGCACCTGAACACGTACACATATAATTCACACCAAAACTATCGGTATGTCTATTTAATATTTAATTTTTGTACTCAGCTGTTATTGCTTTTGCACCCTGTAGCAATGCACTTCACATTCCACATTCTCTGGTTCGTTCTCTCAAGGGAATCCAGATTCTAATCTGCTTACATTGTGCTAATATATTAACTGTCCTTTTATCGATCTTTCAAAACAAAAGCACGAATGTTGTTGTCGGTGCATCGAAGAGAGAGTATAACTCCCATATTGTACATATTAATAAACAAATTGCATCCATTTACGTGCAATACGGAACACTGTTCGTTGCATTTGGAAATAAGCACAGACTTGGTATGACACAGTAGTACTGGTATCTGACAGCTGAAGTTGGTGCCCTTTATTTTGAACAAGTTAGATTTCTTAGATGGGGAAATTCATTACATGATTCAAACCAATCATTTATGTTGGGTTTTACATGTGTAGTTCGTTCATATGACAATTTTTAGAAATAATACTGTAATATTGTAGTTTCATATTTAATTTATTTTATTCAACCACCGGCAGTAAAGTATATTAGTGCTGGCATGTATAATATTTATCGACTCAGTTAAGTTGCCTCTAGTCAGACAATTCTATAAAATTATTTTCACATTCAATCATTTAGTATTTTAGTTACTCAGGGTTTAAAAATAGTTCGTAAATCTTTTCAGAATCTAAATTAAGTAGAAATCATTGCACATGTCAGTTTTGAGGTTAGTTCTTATAAAATATTTGTGTCTTATGTAATATTAGCTTATTGCAAGTTTTAATATTATATTTCAGGTGGAAATATCTCATTAATTGATAACGGTGAGATGCCTGGTCAGCAAGGGTCATCATACTACAACAAAGAGCTGACCGTACGTGTACAGTTTGATCAGCATGATCCATACACGATGCAGCATCCAGATGGTATGGTGGAGGTGACAGAGGTTCCCCCTGACTGCCGTTGTGGGGACCGAAACTGTCGGTGGCAGGATGGCACGTATACGTCTTACATGTGTGAGTGTGATGATAGATGGGTGGTACCACATGAACTTGCTACTTGTACTGACGGTGAGTATTATTTGGTTATTGGGTACCCGAGTATCATCCTATTAGAGCAGAGCTCTTCAGGAGTTCAAGAACGCTCAAGGATGTCTAAAGGGCGTGCTAATTACTATAGCTCAACATAATATAAATAATAATAAATAATATTATAAGAATACCAAAATTACATAACATTCATATCTAGTCTGTATAGACTATGTAATTTTAAAGGTTTTGTAACATTTTTGTTTGTTTTGAAAGTTGATCTGATTAAGCACTGGACTAATATTTACTGTCCAGTGTGGACACTAGAAAAACAAACATGGGTGTACTAATGGAACAACAGATTCTGGTGTGACCGTAGCTTGTTTTTTACAGGCCAATCAAGTGAGGTGACTCAAGAGGAGCCAGCCAATCACTACATAGTATATGGAATACTCGGCGGTGTAGTAATTGTCTTAATTGCTGTTGTGGTCACTTGTTGTAAGTATGTCTGACATGAACTGTTAATAGTATTAATTGTGGTGGCGATACAAAGTACGACCAGTGATCACTGAATCGTTCCATAGGTCGGTACTCGAAAGACACTGGCGCCTGACTGATAAACAAATTTGTGAACCGAAAATTATAGTGTATTTCTATTAAATTTAGTCTGCTAGGATCTAAGGCTATGCAATGCACCAACCCATGTACTCAGAGCATGTCATAACAGTTTTAGGTGTTATACTGCAGTTTTGTTAAAAACTGTTGGCAGGATTCACACTGCGAAAGCTATCACTTACTAAAGATGTTGATTTTGGACACAAGCTAATGTTTCAACAATGTCAAGAATAATAAAAGTTGTCCATCCATTTCACCATCCTGCCTTGATTTTGATTTACATTGAAAACAAAATTCAGAAGCATTTCCTAGAATAATGGTTACTATAGTTGAGTTGAGCAAACCTAGATGTACATGGTCGTTATCAATCATTCATCTTTAGCTTTTGTAAAACCACACCGAATGTAATTACTTGCATTTACAGGTTTAAAATGGAAGACAGTGAGGAGAAAAGCCAAATTCAAGACTCCATATCAAGTTAAGCTGGACTCCAACCCCGATTATGGTGTGTATGACGGTATGCCAACTATGCTGTCGGAAGATAGGATCAAGATTGTCAGGTAACAATTTTTATAACAAAATTCACTCAATTCCAACAATGTTATTTCGTCCCCTGTAATGTTGCGTCATGTGACTTAATGCTATCACTGAAAGCTGTCCAGGCCCTTTCAGGCTTGGTTAAATATGTGGGAGAAATTTCGAAAGAACATTCAGACCCCAGTTACATAACTTTAATGGAATAGTTCAGGCAGAGCTTCCAATTATAATAAAACATGCTTTATTTAGCATAACTAAATTAATTTTTGTTTTGGGGGGGGGGGGTCGAGACTGGACCCTTGTGATTGTTGAAACTTGTTTACATAAACTACATTTAGCATTTCAATTAAAAACGTATTTACGCTCCCAGACATCTTGTACCAACTAATAACATAAAGTTATATGGAGAGAATTTTTTGGGGTAATTTGTCAAATTAATTTGCACTGCTGTAATTGTTTTAATTTTCAAAAAGTTAAATGTTTTAAAAAATAAGCTAAAATTTCGTTATAATGCTATACATTGTATATACTCATATAACACACGTTCTTGTGTTCTACAGGTGTTTAGGTGAAGGTACATTCAGTAAGGTGTACCAGGCGCGCCTCGCACTTAGTGATACTTGGGATAGTGAAGAGATCAGTGTCGCAGTTAAGAAGCCGATAACCAATACGGCACAGACTCGCCATGAGTTCCTGCAGGAAGCTAAAACAATCAGGTTAGTATCGCTGCGGTACTTTAGTGTACGGTTGGAGAAAATAAAAATAATCAACTGAACACAAAGATACATATAGATTGATAATATGGTCAATAAACGGCAATTAGGGGTTTAACGCTATCACTGAATTTAAACCATTTTATACTGCTATGAATAGCATCTATATTTTCTCCCTTTGTATGTGATATTTTTCTTGTTTTTGACGCATCTTAGATTGAACCATTCTATGTAATATTGGCAGTGCATTTAACCATCCAAACATAATGAAGATACTTGGTATATGTGAGCTGTCAGACGGAGGGATCGGAATTGTGATGGACGTTCTTAAAGGAGGAGACTTGAAAACCTTCCTTAGGAATAACCAGCAAGCTGAGGTAGTATGTCTTATATATATACAAATGTACTATGTAGTGCCTGAGTTTCTTTGATTCATTGGTTGTACAACTTGGGCAGTAAATAGATTTTTGGCGCCCAGGCTAATATACAAAGTAGTTTATGTAGGATGTTTATTAATATTAGGATTGCTTCCCCATGATCACTACAGTTCAACAAGGTGCTTCAATGAGAGCACTTACTGTTTCCTACCAGTAATCTAATCATTGTGTAGATTATTATTGTATGCTGACTTGTGTAGGTTTGAAACACGTATATGACATCACAGCCATTTACATCTGTAACACTGTTTCCCTTGAGGCTCACGTATATTTGTGTTCATTATTATATCCAGTATTTCACTGAAAATTATTTCTGTCACAATGTTGCATTGGTATATTATATACCCTTATTCCATATCTTATAAAAACTGTATCTCCCCTTGTAAGCCTTTTTACAACAGAGCCTGTGTCTTCCATTTAGCCTTAGGCTAAACTGAACCTTTATCACCACACCTCTAGCCTCAGGCTAAATATGGTATATATGTACACCCTTGGGCCTTGCTGTTGAATTTTATCTTGGCAATGATGATCAGGCTAAATCCACCTTTACTGTACTGGTGTATAAGGGAATCTGTCTCTAAAAGACATTTACCTGTATTACCTGCGTCAGCTGAACAACCATCTTGTTCTATGCTTACAGAATAGCAGCTCTAACCTCAGTTGTTATATGCTTACAGAGTAGCAGCCTTAACCTCAGGTTTGGAGATCTGTTAAAGATTTCGGCGGAGATTGCTTCGGCTTGTAAATATTTGGAAGAGATGAAATTTATACACAGGTAGCATTTGCTTATGTGTAACATATTCCTATATTTGTGTATTATCTGCATGTATAATTTAATTGTTTCATCATTTTATATTATATGGTATGAATCCACCAGGGGCGTGTACTGTATTTATACTTTGTAGAGATATAGCGGCTAGAAATGTATTGCTGACGGAGCTAGGAGAGGGGAGGGTGGCTAAGATTTCAGATTTTGGATTATCAAGAGATATAAATTACAGTGATTACTACTGCCACCGTCGTCCAGTGCCCATCCCTATTCCAATCAGGTGGTACCCTCCAGAGGCTGTCAAGAAGAATAAGCAGACGACTAAATCAGACATCTGGTGAGTTGAGTCCTGTTTGTTTCAGCCATGTTTGTATGTGTCTTGCCATTTACTTTAAAAGTATTCATGAAATTATGCTGTAGTTTTAAATTCTTACTGTGTTATGTTTGGATAAAATAGAAAGTATTTGTGTTGAAGTTGTCTCCTCAGTAAGCTGTAACAGAAAGACAAAAAATCTCAAATACTTTATGATAGTAATTATCCATTATAATACATGTACCCTGTATATACACAGGTCATTTGGTATACTGCTATGGGAAGTGTTCACACTTGGAGTACAACCATATCCTAACATTGTGAGTAATGCAGAGGTTGCTGAGTGTCTAGTGGCTGGCTACACCATGGACCCACCCTCAACTTGCCCTATGCCGATGTAAGTATGCAGGCTACAAATGTTATTTCTATTTTTATATGACATTACGCTAGATTCTGCTGCTGGCTGGTTAAGATTGGTACCGAAAGACCAGAGTTGAAGTAGATTAGTGGCATATGAACGTAATGTGCACATATTTATAATGCAAGTTCTTTAGCTATCATAAGCCACAAATATTTTTTGAAGTTGTCTTTTCATTGATCACAGGAACATTGAGAAGGCAACTTCTAAAAGCAGGAGTAAAACACTTATTTTATTTGTACATGTAGATTATACCATTGTACCTTTTATGAATTGAATGTCATGGTTTGTGCACCATAGTGAATAGTTCAGCTTTAAGTAGTGTGTACATAGTATAGGCCTATGTGCATGATCTACTATTGTGGGTAGTTGAACCATTTTACCTGAATTTGACTGTACATGTACATGTATATGCAAAATTTTACACGAAGGTAATGCGTAGATAACATTTCTCCTACACATTATATACATTGTATATGTTACCCATACTATCGCTACATCTATATGTATGTATTTTAGAGCTGAGCTGATGAGGAAATGCTGGAGGTTTAACCCAGAGGATAGACCATCATTTGGATTTATATACTTACAACTGAGTCGTATGATGCAGGTATTAACATTATGGTACATGTACATGACTGTACACTATGTAGTGGAGTTATTATCCCTTGTCCCCTGTTGGTTGCTCATAGAGGGGAAAACTCCACAGTTTGAACTGGCTAATTTATAATGTGTACAGTAGTCTAGAGTTCTATGAATCGAGTTCCAGTCTAATTTGGGATCTGTTAGAGTAGGATTACCAACCATTTTCACGGAGTCAGCGATTAATGTTGTAATTACTGTAATTTCCCAACTGCATACCATGGATACGTAAGATACCTGTTAATATTTGCTATCCACCTTATATGCTGGGAGCTACAGTATAATTATGCTAACCATTTTGAACTGGGATCAGTAGACAAAAAATGTTGAGAATAATAAATATAAACATGAGTGTGAGATAGCCAAGCGCTCTCCTGTTTAAAATTGTTGATCCTCCGTCTAAACAACTATTGGAGGAGTAGAGGAATTGCATAGTGGTACAGTTTATAGCAGGTTTTATATAATTAAATTAACAACTTCCCGATGTAATATATTGTAGAACACACAGATGACATGTAAACTTATAACAGAATGTAACCACCTTAGGCTACCCAGTGTGACGTCTAGCAATAGTTCAGGATTTGATGAGAGCTTGGAATCTCCAAGTTGCCTTTCGTTAAAACCCTTAATTAGTGAGAGCAATTATCCTGCAGGTAAGTCAGTATGTGTTAATATGTATGTCAGTCAGTATGTGCTGACGTGTCAGTCAGTATGTGTTGATGTATCAGTCAGTATGTGTTGATATTTTCAGTCAGCATGTGATGATATGTCAGTGAGTGAGCTAGCATGGCTCTGTGTTGCTGGGTACACCACATGACAAGTAATGTACAACGTATAACTAATTCGTAAATTTCACTTTGAAAGTTTTGTTAAATGTTGAATTGGAAACTCCCAACAGTGTGTATGCCCCCACCCCCTCTCCGAAAAACTGCATATACATGTATGTAAGATTCTGTGACTGCCATCTGCATAGACTTATATCCCCTGCCAACGCTGTGGATTTACACGTATATAGTATAATACAATTATAATCCTCATTAGCATACTGTTTGTTACAGATAATGTTGAATGAAGCATCCAGTTGTGAACCTGCAGAGATCATCCTCTACAGCAAATCGGTCGAGTATTATCTGATATATTTATTATATGATAAGTATTACTACATGAAGATACGTAGGGTATCTACTCATCAGGGAAGACATCATAGACTTGGTCTAAGATTTACAGTCCAGCGTATCTAGTTTCTGGAGTGAGAATCTCTACATGCAATGAAATAATCAAAATAATTTTTAATATATTATATTTTATTACTTTATCAACTTGTATTCTATACTCTGTATTACAAAGACTAATATATTCAAATTATTTCATCTATAAAATATAGCCACTTATTTAGTAGTTGCATCATGGTATATTATATTTATATAATTTCTTACCCTACAGTACTCTTCTCAGTCTAATGTCGGAGATGGATCCTTGCCAGCCATACTTATTTACCATATATCCGTAGATGACTAGTTAGAATAATATTGTAATGTAATACTTATAACTAGACCTACAAACAGTTTTGTTTGCAAATATGCATTATTAAATGAAGAATGTAATACGAATATAGTGTAATGCAAAGTATGATATGTACATGACTGTGTATATCACCTCTGTATTTGTGCTATGTAACCTTGGCTTTTATAAGCCCTACATACTGTACATGTACATGAGTATACTCATATACATGTTGTTTAGTTTTAATGATACATTTATTCTAATATTATGTAGTTGTCTGTAATGGTACAATGTACCTACATGGTTTTATATTAGTATTATGTTAATTTAAATACATAACATATTACAATAGAACTCCATTGAACTCTGTGAATGACTAGTGATACTCTAAGATGTGGGGTGAATAACTCCAAAATCTATATCTTAGGGAATGCCTACCAATCATTATCAAAATAGTTTTTTTATAATAATGTGTGCTTCATCTGCTCTAACAAGTGTGTTAGACTTGGTGTAGCTGTGCATATGTATTATAAAGTGTAAATGACCCAAAACCTTCAGAATAATGGGAGGATAGGTTTGGTAGTAAGAGCAATACAATATACACGTGTTGTCTGATACATCACATTTTAATCTTAAAAAATGAAAACCGTGCAATGTTGCCATATTACACACTTGCAAAACAACATGATGCTGGTCTAATGCACACAGTACTGCACTATTCCATGATTGCACAATAAATAAAGTTACATGTTACATGACTTGTACATGGTGTATATTATACAAATGATGTAACATATAACTATTTAAGGGTTGCCTACTCTCTGCGATACAAATTTAGGGAGATAACTCTGCAAAATACTGCGAAATATTTCACGGAATTATATAAAATCGCTGCCTCGTTTTCCACAAAATTAGGTATCGTTTTACCTGGGTCACGTTAAATTTGTTTCTCTGAATAAAAGGCGCCGCCCAACACCTGCATGGTTATAGCGCTTCCGGGAAACGCATAAACAACAGGAATTTCCATCTTTTTACCAGTTCACCACATATTCTGAACAACTGTGGGCATATCTCGCTAGTGATGCTGTTAGTTGACTATTAAAATGAGAGGTAATGTTTTCAGGTATCTAGGTAGAGTTTACACTAAATAATAACATGTTTTGTTGTTACTTTGGTTGGAATTTTAAGATTATTCAATCTATTCAATTCAATTTTAAGATTTTCAATCTAAACATTTATATTAATTTAATTTTAATTTATTCAAAATGAAAAATAATAAATCGGTTGCATTCCGTTTTGGATTTTTTATTATGATTATTTTTGTGCCACTTATAGAAATTTAGTTGAGCAATTGAAATGGTTAGCTTTTTTTGTTTTGCACTTTTTCACACAGACCGCACTTAAACCACTACTGTCGCACCATTCAATATTTTCAAATAATCTTGTTCATCCTTTTTTCAGTAAGATTGATGTGTTGTTTGTCTTTGGTAACCTAGCAGGTGCCAAGAAAACCCTATTTTAATATTGGCTGATTCCACCTTCAATCAGCCTATGCTGGGGATTTTGGAAGCTCTCAAGCAGTTAATATAAAACTGTGCTACAGAGATAGGCATAGGACTTGCAATGCATTGCATTGTTTTTTGTAGGCATGACCCTAACTTACTTATTCATCACTGTGCACAATAGTTATTTATAGAATGACAGTTAGTGTTGGCTCAATAAGATTACTGGGCTATTTGATGTTAGTAGCTTACCTATGTACATTAGTTACAAGTATAGACTTAGAACAAGCATAGCCATAGGAACTTAACAGGTCTCAATGCTGAATGGAGGTCATAATAGCCAATATTCAAATGAATTGATCTTGGCTGCCACTAGGTTTACAAAGACAAACAGCACATCAATCTTCATGAAATAAGATGACCAGTATTCTTTGCAAATATTGAATGGTGAGACAGTAGTGGTTTAAGTGCGTAAAGTCATGAGAACTCAATTGTTTTTTTTTTGTTTTATGTTGAATGTACTATTTTTGTAATCTTTTTTTCTGTCATGTGCTATTTATATATATGTATATTTTGTGTTTTGTGATATATGTGCTATTATTGGTCTCAGTCATTCATTCACACGTTTGATGACTGCATCATTCTCGTTGGAACTCAACAGTTTATATGCATGTTGCGATATCAATTCATCATTGACTTGCAATATTTTGATATGAGTGTGTCTCAGTTAACTTTTAGAATGTTTTCAAAAAATTCACAACTGGTTTTGGCTTCTAATATATAAGCTATCTAAAAGATAAGTACGTTTTTAGTCAAAGAAAATAATGTCATGGTTTAGAAAGTTAGAGTGACTATGGATGTGCCTTTATCTGCGCTGAAGCTCCCTTGTGAGGAAAATAAGAAATCTGGACCATCTTCATTAATATCAGATGAGGAAATCCTGAAGGAACTTGTAAGTTTCTTATATGATGTATATCTGTCGCACAAAATCTGCGTTTTGAGACTGGCTAAAATTTGTGAGGTTAAATTCTCAAATATTGATGGAGCAGGTAAAATTCTTTGCTAGATGATGCTAATACATTGCAGCATTTTACATGTTTAAGGACATGATGTTAAATTTGCAATTAAGGCAGTCATGTATGTATTTGTATTGCAGTGCATTGTCAATGGCATATCCTATGACAAAGTGAGTAATGATGGACCATTACTGGAAACGCTAGAAGCATTTTTCAGTGGAATACCGAGATTAACAACGGATCTAATACCCTGCTTTCCCAACCTTGTGTCTCTTTGTGTTGTGGGCCAGCAGGACCTCACTACTATTGAGAATATTAGTGGTCTAAGCAAACTGAGAGAGTTGTGGGTAGCAGAATGCTCTATCAAGGTGAGATATATCCTTGTTTTTTATTTGATGTTAAGTTCAAATACATAGTAAATTGAGGAAAATTTGGTGATAAATGTTTTTGGGTATAAATTTAAATTTGACCAATATCTCAATAACAGTACATAGTTAGTCAATGCGTTCCTGGTACATAGTTGTACAATGTATTTACACTCTTACCATTGCATGCTTGCACTGATGCTTTCAATATGTACCGTATGATATCTCCAAGTACATAGCTATACTTACTGGTGTTTGATATTGATCTTTGTAGAAGATATCAGGCATTAGTGGTTTACGGAAGTTGGTGAAGCTATATCTCTATGGTAACCAAATAATAAAAATTCAAGGGTTGTCTACCCTTACTAATCTAGAGGTTCTTTGGCTCAACACTAATTCTATCAATAATATCCAGGTAGGTGTCATATTATTTTAAATAAGTAAATTTATGGAGAAGCGAATTAATGGAGATTTTGAAGTAAATCAAATTAAAACATCACTGGTAGGATTTCAGAGTCACACATAATAATATTATCATGTGCATCAAGCTATATTGTGGCAAAGTGTAGACTGTGTTATATTGTACATGTACATGTATATTGTAGCTGCAAAGTACAAACTACATTATAATTATTATATACTTGAAGGGCTTAGAGAATCTTTGCAATCTGGTGGAATTGAATCTGGCAGAAAACAGAATATCATCCATAGGTGAGTTTTTAGCACATTACATTTCATAGGTGAGTCGCTAGCACATTGCATTCCATAGGTGAGTCGCTAGCACATTATATTCCATATATGTGAGTTGCTAGCACACAGTAATTTTATAAACTTACTAGCACCACAGATGGAGTTACTAACGTGACATGACTCATATTTTATTCTATTATAGGTCACTCACTGGACCACTGCTCTAAGCTGGAATCTCTCCAGATATCTGGCAATTGTATCACATCGTTCAAGGTATGTTCTGTAGCAGCTGCGTGTGTGGCTTTCTATATCACACCGTTATGATGTAGTATGTTTTAGTTACAATATGCTTACAGATTTCACATTGATCGATGGTCATGCTCTATATGTTTGAATATTTACACATAATAATAGGGTCTAATAGGGTCTAATATTATTGTCACGTAAATATTCTGTTTAACCTTGCAGCTGGCATGTAATATTGCCTTGTAGATATACAAAGTACATACATATTGTGCCGTTTACAGCACTTGGAGCTACAGAATTGTGGAACCAATACTTAGCACCCATTTATTGCATATCAATGCATGCAAATGAATTCGGTTTAGATCATATCTATCAAAGAATTCTGTTTTGTTACTAGACTTGGAATATAATTTGCAGATTTTGCTGAATTTATGCAAATATGTAACTGATTCAATATTTTTAGTGGGTATGCATACCGTATTTGCTGATTGTTTGGTAATTTTTCATTGGTAGGATATCACAGCATTGTCACGTCTACCAAGGTTAGCTACGTTAGGGTTTAAGGACCCTTTGTATACACCTAACCCCATGTGTCAACTTTCAAACTACACCACACAGGTGCTCTATCACCTGCCAGACCTGTGCCGGCTAGATGGTCATGACATTGATAACAAGTCATGCAAGGCGCTTGCTGAAGTAAGGACAAAATCATATAGTGTGGTTATTCATCATACATGTATTTTACTCTGCTATGCCAACTAAATCCCCAGTAAAACACCAACGTGAGGTTTAATTATATAACTGAATCATTCAAAAGGAAATTGTTTTAAACTATTGTTACTTCAAGTCTAGTAATTAAAGTAGTATATAAACTGTAAATGTTTTCATATTTTATCACTCGCTAGTCGACTGTGCTCAAGAAGAAGATGTTCTACAACATGAGGCTAAAAGTGCTGCAGAAGGCAGCCAGTAACTTCATCAAAAAGCTCAATGAGTTTAGAGATCAATGTGCCTTGAAAGAGAAACGTTCTCGTCTAACTAATCTTTGGCAGGTGTACAAACAGGTATGTGTATGTAGACTGAGCCTCAGCTTTATTGTAAGCAAAGTGTGATATGCATCGTGTTGTTCAAGTCTTTAAATAAATTTAGGGATGTCAGGCTACATTAAATAGAGTGAGCAACACTCTAACCTGCAAAACCTGGGTAATATTGTGTTTTATATTATTTGATGAAAACATTTTTATGTGAACTGCATAATTTAAAATGATGACATTCACCCTTGTTATTACTTCAACAAACATGACTGCTGTAGCTTCAGATGGAAGTTGACAGATTGTACAAATCATCTGATTCGCCACCAAATTCTGAAGAGCTACTGAGTCAGATGGAGGCAAAGATGGCCGCCATTAAGCAACGCATTGACAACTGGGAGCGGAAGTGTAAGGAGTAAGTTATTAATGCGAAGATTGACTCTAAACTTTATTCATCTTTGCACATAGGTCTATTGTATTGTAAGAGTGAGCTGACTCTACTTCCATCTTGTTTCTGTAGAGTCCTTGACACGTATGAGTTCTACAAATCAAGATCTCAGATGACTCTCTCCTCTCTGACAGACAGGCTTTGTCTAGAATTGGAGAGTGGGGGTAACATCAAGTTTGAGATTGGCTCCCCAAACGATCTCTGGTGGGTTCCATTTCTACAAGAACTTTGAATGTCACAAACTACTAAATGTTAATTTATTTGTAGAAGAATATTACATGTTTTTGCGAGACAAATATTTATTTGGCCCTGTCAAATATGCACAATATGTAGTGCACTTGCTCCGCTGTGTGAATGTAACTATATCTTGGCTTTTTTAGGTTTATGTCGTGCTATGATCTCATCTTAGCTAGATTCTGTGCCGCAGATTATAGACATTTAGGGGTTCAAGGGATTAAGATCCATAGAATCACCCGCATCTATAACCGAATGTTGAGGTGTAGATTTGATGAGAAGCTGGCTAAGAAGAAACCTGACATTGGTTCAAAATCTGACGATGCGTTGAACAGGTGAGTCATAAACTTATTTCTTTGGCTGGTTGGTTCATTGGTCCTCCTCTGCCTTATGTACCACTCATCTACTGTACTCATAGATATACATCATACATGTAGGGCCAACTACATGAGGCAGCAGATGGAGTATCTATTCTGGGTCTGGGATCATGAACTACTCGGAGGGAAACAGCAGCCAATAAGAATAATAGAGGAAGGATTCTTAGACGCTGAAAGCTGCCAGGTATTCTACACACAGTTCACTCTTATGATTCTGATTGAGCGTGCATACTACATAATGTATGACCAAGATATCAATTGAAATGCGATATCACCAAATTTTGAGATATCATTATTGGTTTAATATATAACCTGAATTCCACACTGTTCACAAGAATGGGTGGGTGTGTCAATGATTAACTGTGGAGCTTAAGCTAAGAATGGGTGAGAGAGAAGAGCTATCCTGGTGGATAAGATCATCACACAGTATGAACATCACACTGCTGATGTGTTGATTACCTGGGTACTTATCTACAAGTATTTGTTTATAGAAGTTGGGGAAGCCTGCTGCCGTCCCCTTAACTAACTGTATCAGCATGTCAGACAAGGCCAGGATCAAGCATTCCTTAGAGATTGCGTCTAAGGAAGGTAAAACGAGCCACTGCCCATACAAGTACGGTCAAGTGGTCATCACCAAGACTTACCTTGGGAAGACTCAGCAAGTCTCTGAGAGCAGGGGGTGAGAAGACTGTTATATCATGTCATATATACAACTGTATGGAACCTACAGTGTACAGAATAACTTAACAGATGCCAATCCTGGTCACATAAACCATTAATTACGATGATATAATGTGTTTGTTTTTGATGAGAAAAAGCAGCTGATTGTCATTCCATCATATTATGAACGCTGTCAAGTTGTTCCTTTTTATTTTTTGTTTTATTTATTTTTACTACTTTACTTTTGCACTTTGGATTGGTGCAGCTCATAGTTAATTACTGTATGAGATCATGGGTTATCTCTCTAATTTGTGCCAATATCATACGTAGATTACTTGTAATGTACCATTGAACTCTACCCTGAATAAGAGACCCTATCCTTCACAACAACTGAACCTAAACTGCATTGTTGTAGGCTTAAATATACATTCGCCGGGGACTGAGGTGATGTGTGAAGTTAGTGAAATATATGGACTAGTAGGTGAAGTTATGTGTCTTTATCTTGCAGTAGCATCAAGGCAGACTCTCACCCCAATGCAGACTCTGTATACAAACCAAGAAGCTCCAAACCGTTTGAAAAGTTTCCTAGACCAGTTTCTGCTCGGATTGACCCAAGTCCATTGGTACACGATAATGACAACCCGTCGAAACCATGTGATTGTACGAGCACTCAGGCTGAGTGGTTTGTGTTTGACCATGACCTAGTTGTTCCTGAGTATTTGGTGGATTTTGAGTACATCACAGCGGTGAGTTGAGAATCTAGTCTATGTTCAGTACACTAAGTAATCACATGTATACGTTCGTAAGTTGGGTATTGCTGTTGATTTTAGGGAAGCTGAATTGTTGCAGACAATATTCAAGCTTGTGCTTTTATTATGCAAAATATACTTAAATTGTATCAATGCTATCTCAAAATGGTCGGCTTCTCAACAATTTTTTAAATAAGGAAGTATTTAAAATTCTATATCATCTTACTACATATACATGATGTGCCTCAATCATCCACACCTGATCTGTGTTACAGATGATAAGCAAAAGTGTAGTCCCATATTAACGATAAAAGTTGTTTATTTCAGTTGAAGCCTGCTGATGCATTTGAACAGTTTGACTTCACAGTTTTGGAGAGCCCTTCAGTTATGACGTCAGTGGAAACTCATCTCAGTTCTGATGATGATGTGTTACAGATACCACCTGCTGACTTCAGTCATTTCCCTCATACCAGGTAACAGCAGGTGCTCCATATGCTGTAGCATTCTTGAACTCTGTGTTATGGTATGTACTATGTTGTCTTCAACTACTTCAAAATCTTTGCTCAGCCAATGAGCCTATAGCATCGTATTACATCAAACAAAATAAGATAAAAATTGTGATAGCTTCATATCCAGTATATCAATACATTACAGGTTGGAGTCATTCTCTCCTCCATCACTACAAACTTACCTATCGGTAGAGAGTTTGGAGCATGTCACTGAGCTCAACATACACAAACAGAAAGTCACCAAACTATCCGGCATTCAGCAGATGGCTAGCCTTAGGATCTTAATAGCTAGCTTCAATGACCTCTCAAGAGTTGATGACCTAGTTAACATGGTAAGCAGTGCAGCTAATGGTTATTGATCTAGTGTAAGTAAAATCATAGATAGGCCATTGACCTAGTGAAAGTAAGATCATAGATAGGTTATTGACCTAGTGTAAGTCAGATCAAAAATAGGTCATTGACCTAGTTATTTCCTGGCTGTCATCTGGTAGCATTAGAATCAACATGCATAATCTACACGGGGAGAAAACTCTTGATGATCAGATAGATTTTTATGTACTGTTTTCAACAGCAAGCAGACATCAACTGCAAGATGTACTATTATAACCCTATATTAGTAGGATTTCCTTTCACTGTTTTCATCACTCTAATGTCTGAGTTTGATTACAGAAAATTGAAAGATTGGACATAAGCTTCAATAAGATCACCACGCTGGACGGAATAAAGGTATCTTTATACTAACATAATTATATGCAAGTCATGTGATCTCTTCTGTTAGAATCAGACGTCGAAGGGGAGGGTACATAAATGGAAAATTGCAGTAAAGCCAATTTAATCAGCGAATTTTCCTACTTCTAATGAAATTGGAATATTCATAACAAATATAGTTGAATTTTGAGTTATCAAAAGTTATTTCATGTAAATCTTGCATGGTCTGTGGTTGTAGTTGTCAAAGTTTCACTTTACAAAAGTCTTTGGTCCTTCTGTGTCTAATACTGATAGCAGAAGTCACATATATATGTATATATATATATATATATAGCAATCAGTTATAAGGATGTATTATATTCACTGGTTACTTAGTGAATATTGTATTTATTAACATTGTATTAACCTATTAATCTATTTCATGCACACTCCTTTCCATCTACATTTCCTGTCACTGTGTGGTCTTCTGCAGAACCTGAGCTGCCTGAGGACGGCTGATATATCCTGGAACTGCATGCGGTACATCAGGGATGAGTTTGCTATTCTTAGAAAGCATGCCCCCCTCCTTGAGCACCTCAACACTCAGCATAACCTTTGGCTAAAGGTAAGCATTAAAATACACATGGGTGTATCATAGGGTTGTGGATGTCAACATGAACATGGTGGAGCAATTGCGTTAAACATCAGTAGGGTCAATAGTAAGTAGGGTCAATTATCAGTAGGGTCAATTATCAGTAGGGTCAATACTCAATAGTCAGTAGGCCTACAATATTTAAAGTTGGTTCTCCAAACACTCTTTTGTGTGTTATTTTAAAACATGCACAGTGTTACTTTATCAATATACATGTACTTTGCATAGACTTTTGGGAATGAATTATCTTTTGCTAACAACAATTTATCAGAGAGAAACTATTTCTGTAGCCTCTGGACTTTAGACTGAGAGTCATAGCGAGAATGAAATCACTGCAAACACTGGATGATGTGGAGATAACAGAGTCTGAGGCTACTGCAGCACTAAGGCTAACTGCTGGGGCCAGGATCTCATCAGTAAGTACAGTGTACTATTGCTTACATTAACTAATGACATTATCTAGTCCCCGGGGTCCGGTATGTTGAAAATAAGAAGAGAAGCGGTTCCAAGAGCTAGATATTACACAATCTTTGTAGTTGTCTTTCCAACAGAGAGGACAGCTTCCAATGCAAGACAAACTACGATGGACAAATTTAACCTTGTAATTAAAATATTTGGTAAACTCCGGTAGTTCGTGAGATTCATATTCACCCTTTATGATACAAAAATCATACCAAGCAGCGTGTACAAAATCATATGTGCTCACACGCGATAGGTCAGTCTATTTCCATGCGTACACAGATAGTTGTCTCCACCAGGTGCACATCATGTCTCATGGCCGCACAGACCAACAGAAACCCCGCTCACTCAGTTTAGGTTGTGCTGCCCAGATACTCTCCCACAGTCTTTCCAGATCTCTCTCTGGTAGAGTGAACGATGCTGATGGTAACCAGTGGATGAACAAGGTTAGTAAATGCTAGATTAGGTAGGTCTTTGCTTACCGTCAAAGTTACACATAATATTTAGGGTATTTAACAATGAATTAAAAGAACTTGTTCATTCAGCGTTTTTTATTTATTCTGAATAATGTAGTATTTATTCTGTAAAATATGGAAATTGGAATACTTCCTTTCTCTAGATTCGATTAACCTTTTCTTTTTTGAAAAAAGTGGCCTCATTTCTAATTTATAACAGCTACGTCTACATAATGTATGGTTTGATTTGGCAATTGATTTCAAAAGCGAAGAAAACTTATATATGTTATTCAACTGGTTACATCTCTCTGTCCGTACTGTATAATATTCTACAGGTTGCATCTTTCTGTCTGTACTGTATTATATTATATCATAGATTACATCTCTCTGTCTGGACAATCAGCACCTCGCTAAGTTATCTTCTCTTGACCGTCTAGTCAATTTAAAATGGGCTTCCTTCTGCCACAATGATATTGTAAAGCTAGAGGTATGTGCAACCACATTTCTAGTATATAGACCATCTATCGACTGTAATGTTACACTTGGTTTATGCTCTATATACATTTGTTTGTGCCGCATTGTTACAGAGGCCTATTGTATTATATAATGTTGTATACATGTATATATTATATAATGTTGTTTTGTAAGTACATATGCCATGATTCAATCACACTTACATCGTGTTACTTCAAAGATAATCTGCATAATATTTTCCAAGAAGCTCTGAAACGTGCTATAAGGTCATGACTTGTGTTCCTGTGTGCTTGCTTGGCCTGTTTCTAATATAAATGTATGATTTATGTTGTTCCAATTTTGTTATTGCAGATATTTACAACGGTAGGAGCCCTTTTATGGTCTCAGATTATATGTATAATTTCCTCCACTCTAATAATACTATAGAGGTTTAGGATGTGGGTAGATGTCCGCTAATACAATGTATATTATGTTGTTATCCTTATACGACAACGTAAATGATCATAACAACTTAAATTTAATACTAACATCAGATTTTGAAATATTTCGAACAATAGTTTCAATCAATCTCAGTCATCTGGCATCAGTCTACAAATGTAATTGTTAAACTAACACAGAGTGCTATATGTGACGTCAGGAAGTGTGCTATGCATTCTGGGAAGGGAAAGGACTTTATTCGATAGTATTTGATTATATGCAGTACATCTGCTTGGTCTGTTTAGAGGGCACAGCTAGCAATATAAGCTACAATGTATGTTATAGATGTAGGAGTGGCAATGGTGTTATACTGCAGTTGTAAATATTTATTCTATTTTTACTAGCAATTATATTATTGTTTCAGCAGTTCTTTAGTTAGTAAGTGCACATAGAGACCCTTGAATTTTGTTTTACATTGATGTCCACATTTATGATTTGATGCGTCACCAATATACTAACAATTTTTGATTTTTCTATTCTAATACTCGATTTAATCATATTTTCTTTAAATTAAACTCGTCTCCTAGACACTGTTATCAGATGAAAATATGGCATATATGCCTGTATCTAATGTACATGTCTATGCGTAACATAGCAACACTACTTTTCATGCATGTAGAATCTACTGTAGCTTAAGATTCATCAACATTTCTTGCCCTATTACAGGGCTTAGACCAGTGCACCCTACTTGAGGAGCTATACCTTGACGATAACTGTATCTACAAGCTAGAAGGTTTACATGGCCTCTCTAACCTCAGGCGTCTTAGCCTCTCCAA
Source organism: Bugulina stolonifera (assembly GCA_935421135.1). Taxonomy (NCBI): domain Eukaryota; kingdom Metazoa; phylum Bryozoa; class Gymnolaemata; order Cheilostomatida; family Bugulidae; genus Bugulina; species Bugulina stolonifera. The sequence goes on from OW285191.1 coordinate 15,004,652, forward strand.
TAACTATCTCGTGCAGCTCGACGCCAACCAGCTGGACAGGGTGAGATTAAGTACCTTCACCTTTTAGTTTCCTCTATTAGACCAGGTTTGCTTTGGTTACCTCTTTGAAAGGTACCATTTACAAAAAATTATGAATCAATGGGTCAAAATATGGCTAATGAAAATGAATATCATGTGACAGGTCTGCATACCTTACCTCATTTATAGCACTTTACAGTTGGTGTATAGATGCTTCTAGTCAATAGCATAGACCAGAGCCATTGGCTCTGGCATATACAACCTTGTGGGAATGTAATGCCGTCTGCTTAATTTATATGTGTTTGAAAGTCACATTGGTCAATGACATGGTATTATTGCATTACTGTTCTATATTTAGTGTTCCATATTTAGTACTAGCTGTGATGGCATTACTAGACTACTTAAGTGTAACAAATATTTGCATAGTTTAAAACTGGAAGTTACCCTCTATCTCTGTTTATGACATCACAGCTGAACCATCTGCACTACCTGGCTCTTGATCATAACAAGATCTCTTCACTCTCCAGTGTACAGAGGTGTAAGAGTTTAATTGAGCTCTACATGTCACAAAATAGAATTCAGAACAGCAGAGATGTCTTCTTTCTCAAGGTACGCTTACTAGTATGTCTGCAATTGTAGGCAAACTATAGCCGCATTCATTAGCATGTACATGTATATGATGTCGTCTAATTTTGTAACGTCACAACACATGAAAGCTATAACTATTGAAAAATATACAGTATCCTCCACAACTGTGTTCATTGAAACACAATGTAAATGTAAGTGTGTTCCTGCCTCTATTCTAGGGGTGTATGAATCTGATGATACTGGATCTAAGTGGTAATCTAGTGGTGGATACAGATAACTACCGTCTGTTCATGGTTTACCACCTGAGTACTTTGAAGGCATTTGATGGCACCGCTGTTGTTAGTATATTATATTACTTCAGTATAACATTGCTCATCACTTATATTCCACTATCACACAGCCAATAGCGACACATTTAAATTATTATTGGACCAGCTGTTCATTTTATGTTCTAGTCAATGGTACTGAGCAACTCCGAGATATGAAGATGAGTCGCAGTATTTTAACTTTGGTTTTGCTCTCTGTGGAATGCTGAATGTTGTTAATTGTTTACAATTTAGCCTGTGTTCTTCTATTTCATAGGAGAATGGTGAGTTAACTCGGGCTAGAGAACTTTTGGGTGGTCGCCTTACCTCGGACTTTGTGGCAGAGAGAGTCGGTCACTCAGTCTTTTCTGAGATCAGAGAGCTGGATGTTCCTCAGCTTTCACTCAGATCCATTGACTTGGGAACTGGAGACGCATTCGTTAACCTGCGAAGTATCAACTTAGAGCACAACAACCTTACTAATGTCGGGGGTCTAGTGAACCTGCCCAACCTGAGGGTAAGTTGGTTGAAACTATCAGCTTCCATATGTACTTATATCTATGCATGTGATATGTCTTCATTCCTGTACATGTGATATGCATCCATATATATACATGTGATATGTCTTCATTCCTGTACATGTGATATGCATCTATATATATACATGTGATATGTATCCATACCTGTACATGTGATATGTATCCATATATATACATGTGATATGTATCCATACCTGTACATGTGATGTGTATCCATATTGTAGGTCCTGTGTTTAAATCATAACAAAGTAGAATGCATTACTAAGTTAGACAAGTCGATGACATCAGAGTACTCGAGTGATAGACTTATACCAGTGCTAGAGTCACTAGAAGTGCTGCACTTAGGTTATAATGGGATACGTGACTTGTCTACCCTCCAAGTCTCAAGGATGATCAACTTGAAGGCCTTGTTCTTACAGGGTAATGAGCTTCAGACTGTGTCAGGTATGTCTGAGACAAGTAGGCAAGTATACAGACATGTAAAACCGGTTGTAAATTTACTTCTGTTGCTTACTATTAGGGTAATTGCACTACGATGTGTATATCTGTTGTTTATTGTGTGTAAATATTGTTAAAAAAATCATGTGTTCTGGTTAAGGTCTGGAGGGTCTACATGACCTGAGGGAACTAGTTCTGGACAAGAATAAGATCAAGACTATAACTGAACACAGCTTTGTTCATCAGTGGAACCTCCAGGAACTGCATATGGAGGAGAACAGGTGGGTCATTGGTGGCTTTATCTGCTCTATTAGTCTGTGTTCTAGGCTTTTGTCAGGAAAGGGTGGGTTGATATGTTAGTAATTGACCTAATCTTAAGTTTCACTCCCAAAACCCCAGCTTTACAATTTTGAATTGAGAAGGGCTATGAACTCTGGTTATTGTTTTCCAAATATTATCTGCTGCTAGTCATCCTAGGCAGTAGTTATTTACTGGAATGGGATTATCGGTTTTGCTTGCTGTTCACAACTGAAATCAAATAATATTCACATTTAGAATTTGGGGTTATCTCTCCTGGTAACTATTGTAGGATTAGAGAGTTGTCTCATCTTCATTACTTGGAAAGCCTGCAAAGACTCTACCTTGGCATGAACAGGATACAGGACCTGAGTGAGGTAGAGAAGTTGTCTCCTCTTACTCATCTTTCGGAACTTAGTCTAGTTAGCTGTCCAGTGTCGAGGCGTCTTATGCATCGCCCCTTACTTGTCTACAAAATGCCTTCACTAACAGTTATAGATGGGATTCCAGTCACAGAGGAGGAACAGCTGAAGGCATCTCTTTACTACATCCAACAAGAGGTAAGGTATAAAAATATCTTACTGTTAGTAAGTACTTATTACAGATGCTAGTGTACCTGTAGAGTTTTCCATGAATATGTTCACACTTATTGTATTGGTACACACTCAATAGACACACTAGACACCCAATACACATGTGCACTAAAGATATCAAAGTCTTCTTACTTTTTATTATGCTATATATCATATTTTCTATGGTATTTACCATTTATTGCTTTTCAATAATCTAATCCATTTGCTTGAGATTTAATGCAAAGTTGTCTTCTCTCTTCCCCCCCCCCCCCCGAATAAAATTCAAAGAGAAGACAACTATTGTTCACACACCTAAGTATAATGTCATGATTGTTCATCTTCAGCAACAGCAGCAGATGATGCTGGATAACAACCAGCTGCTCCCTGGTATCAACCAATCTATGGCTACTGTCAAAGGTCAAGTGCCGGTCAAGGTCACTAATGTTAGCCTGGGTAACTTTGCAGACAGGGCCCCATGGAGTGGGACATTGCAGTTTGATCCATCAATGCTTGCTACATCAGATGAAAGAGGTAAGGCTACATATTCCATGTAGAGCATGGATTTACTTATTAGCCGGGATTTTTTTCACAAAATAATTAGTCTCTACTAATTCATACATGAAGTATCATATAACTTTATATCTAGTAGATGTTATTGTCTCTTTATTAACTAATAATTCTAATCTTGCATCATTTGCCGAGGCTTTGCTGTACTACAGTATGAGTTACACAGAGTCATTGATATATTACAGTGGTTTCCATACAGTTCATTCCTTTGGGTAGGTTACATGTATGTTATATACTTCAAGCATGTTCGTCCAGTGGCTGACTGTAAACTGTATTGGATGTAAATTTCGATATCTTATATCCTTTTCTACGACTCACTTGCACATTTATTGAATGCTATGGTTTCCGACTTTCTTACTTTAAACCAGTTCAGCCAGTGTTTGTTTCAACTATGCAGTTTCTTCATCCTGCATTTTGAGGATAAATTATATATATTCACGTGATCTATGTGGTATGTAAACTGGTAGAAGCTACTGCCTTTCTTTCTCTGTATATGTATTCTAGTGGTTACTTGGTAGTAGGTCGTTATGTACGTCAAATTACTTAGATGTTATTGTGTCACTTTCTATTCAGTGCCTCAGTTGGTAGTAGAATTAGAACCCTAAGCTACAAATCAGAAATTAAGGAATTATGGGAGTCATATTTCAATGTTACAATCAACCAAATTCCTAGGAGTTGTCCTTCCTATTTTATTAAAAATAGTATACAAGCTGCACTGCAGGTATTAGTGGCTGTTTGAGGGTCGTACCTATGTGCTAGATAATGTTAGTGTGTTCTATTAATAGCTCATAGCAAAATTAAAGTAATTGTAATTTTAATGCCCATTTAGAGACGTTTATACTTTCCTCCTACAATGTGAAGATAACTCCAATACATAATATACACTTTTCTGTAACTCATTAGCGGACAGTGGAGTCATAAACACCAGAGGCTTTGCAGGTAGAAACTCATCAGTTATAGCTACTGTTTGCTATTACTTGCAGTGTGCGGCATAGACACATATTTTATCCTTTGGGTATCTGCTAGATGTAGACGCCTGAATATTTCCATTATTTGATGTGATATACATGCTTGATCTTACATCAACATCCCAAGTGTTGGTGTGAAGTGTGTTGCTAGTATTGCTACTTGTATACCATGAAGTTTACAGCAGAGCTAGAGTGTGATGTCTCGGGATCTTCCCTTTCTGTATTATAATTATATCATCGGTTTATTCTGGAAATCTTTAGACTGTGCAGTTATTCGTTTAGACTATGTTCCTGATAGTTATGAGTTTTTTGTGTTTTACTCACTATTTTATAAATTATAATGAGGAGGGGCTAACTCCTGTATAGTAAAAAATAATCCCCATAGTCTTCATATATCAGGTTGGTAATGGAAAGTATTTGCTATAACAGGCTAGGGCAGCTAAGGTGTAGAGACAGTGAAATACAAGGTCACAAATATTTTACAGTTAAAATCTGGTAACGTCATGCAACCCCCCTCCCCCTGTCTGCTTTCAGGGTATTTCATATATTCAACGTACATATAATACTGTATCCTAGGGAATGATTTGCCAAGTTTCACTGATGAAAATTTGGGAGATTCTGTCTTTGAGTGTGGGGGGGGGGGGGAGTGTTCAGCTTCGGTGGGGAATAAAAATTTGGGATGAAATTCGAGATATATAAAAGCCTAGGTAGAACTCACTAGTACCTTGAGTTGTTTAACTGTAGATGGCTTGGATTGTTCTCAGAGATAAAACATGTCAATGATAACAAACACTGGTCAATAAAACATTTCTTATCTCTCACTACCTGGTGTCATCACGTGCTCCAAGCTCTCCATATGCAGTATAATGTTATATATGATACAATGTAAATGTAGTGGAAGCTGCTAGAATAGGCTGCTTGGTTATTTCATATGCAGTTTGGATTGCTGTGGGTCAGTGTTCGAAGTGTGGTTATACGGGAGTATACGGTGTGTACCCACCTCAATTTTAGTGGTTACAGAAGGCATGTACCCTCATTTTAATAGGTAGAGTGCTTGACACTCATCCATAAGGTCTTAAGTTCAATCCCCACCAGAGCATAACTTTTTTCCACTTTAGTAATTCACTAATTTCTTAGCTACCATAAGATTAAGTGGATAGCTATCCAATACTAATCTGCAAGATTGCATGTGCCCTATACCCACCTCAATTTTTCCACTTCGAACACTGCTGTGGGTACATATGACTATGTCTACTAAGATAGTTGTTTATGTTAGATTGCTAGGGATGTATGTGTCCATTTTGTTGTTGCCTGAGGTAATATTATTCACCTTTGTAGATGTACACCTTGATTTACTCTCCTATAATATAAAATATACACGTATTAGACTCTCCTCTACATTGCATACTATTCTACTATTAGCACCATTGGTTGTATATATTGGTACCATATTATTATTTCTTAGCACGAAAGGCCAAGGTAAGCCAGAACTCTAATGCTCCAAGAATGCAGTCACAGAATTTCCATATCCAGTCTTCATATGCCAATCAGTTACCACCAGGTGGACAGCAGGCAAGGAATGGACAGTATGGTGACTCCAACCAACCCGGTAACAGCCATTTTAACAGGAGTAACAGAAAGTAAGACTGTAGAGATGACGTCTGCATCTCTTCTGACTTTGTTCTGGATCACTCCTACACTTTTGGGTCTTACCAGCGACAGCTCTTTTATTGTCTACATGCTGTAGTACACTCTATGATATCTATTAGTAAGAAGTTGTCCTCCCCTAATTAGTTTCTTTTTTCAGGAAATAGAAAAGGCTACAAATTGCTAAGGACAACTAAAGTTCTCAAGTTCCTTTTCCACTGCAGATGCTATTCTTTTGAGTCCCCTCAGACCTATCTAACTGCATTTTTGTGTTTAAGTTACTTTTTATTTCATTTATGGAGCTTGTTTTGTATTTGTAATGTATGTGCCTATAAAATCACACAGTTATGTTACCACTTGTTTAGTTTGTTACAATCTATATACCTATATACAAGAGTTTGTGATGCGGCTGCAGTTTATAGGCTAATTATTATATTTTTGTATTAAGTATTTAATCACTCTTGAGATTAAATACAATGGACATGTACATGTACATAAAGTTCACTTGTATGCAAAAACAAAAATTATACATTGCATAAGCTATTGTCACCTACTGTACAAGTGTACATATTAACATAAAATATCTGCTATCCTACCTCAGTGCATGCTAGGTTATTAAACTAGTCTAAAGGTCTATAGAAAGATTTCAAATTGTTTAGTAATGAAAATAACACCATCAGTGTGATAATTGTAATAATAATAAATGATACAGATGTAACATGCAATGACAGTATATATTATTATTATATTTGTATGTATTGCTACCCTTGCTTCTGATTCATTTTGGCTTTCACATCTTCATCTTCTGGAAATCACCCAGTAGATCATCTACGTTTGGACAGCGTATCGCTGTAATATAAAACTATCAGTAGTGAGCAAACAAATGAGTATCCCTAACACCACCTCTATTTCTAAAGAATATCTACATACATGTATATTCTATATGTCCTCCAAGTATCCAATTCTGCCGGGAGTGTTAATATTCTAGTATCATAATCACAAGCTGGGTGACCGTACCCATTCTAGGAGACCTGGGTACCAGCCATGATGGTTTCACCTCAAGCTTCTCTGACTACAGCTGACTACGGCTGACTACAGTACAGCTGACTACAGCTGACTACAGCGACCAGAGGTAGCTACCACAATGTGGTTAACATATATAACATATATTATGCACATGTACATGTATATATGAAAATAGTAATATACAATGTATATACATGTATGTATATTGTTGTGGTTGTGTCCCAGACAGCCCAAGGTCTGTACACAAACTACCAATGTGGCTGTGGCTACCTAGCCTCAGCAGTCCATGCGCCTCAATGGCCTCAAGCTTGTAGCTACGTCCTGACTAGTTAGTGTTCCAGCATAATTCCATAAACGTAAGTATAAGTATAAGTGTATCGAATGAACTTAACAGCTTGAAAGTACATAAGAGACTGCACTGTATAACAATATTCTGATCCCTTTTATAGGCAAAGAGAACAAAGAAGGGCGTCCAGTTACTTCCGGACGACTACACATCTGGTTAAAGAAATGGATGACCCATGCTGAGAACCGTCCTCTAAGACATAATTATATATACAAATGACATTACTATAAAGAAGGTATTAATGCTAGTACGCAACTTTTCAAATTACTGGTGATGGACACTTTCCCTGCTGCTATTGATTAAATAAATGTAAATAGATGTTTATAAGACTATGTCTTAGTTCATTTATGGAGGGTTCATGGCCCCAGCACAAAAAAAAACTTTAAGTCACACCTAGAAATACTGCTTAGCTTAGCTAGCTTGCCTCATTTAACAAGCGTGTGAAAGGACAAGTTAGGGTCAAGTTACCAAAACTGAATGCCCAAGCTGTTAAAAAGGATTTCACCCATGTTACTTCACAAATTAGGTTGCATAACCAGGCCAAGTTCCAAATTGTACCACAAACTAAGTTTTGGCTGGCCTATATGGCCATAGCCAATTAGCTGCATGGCGATGTAGCCACTACATCGTAGTGAATATATGTCGAATTTATATCTAAGAATTCATCCTTTTATACCCAAAAAGGACGTTTTTTATTGCAGAAATGGATTCTACAGGTGTGAATTGTACATGTATATATAGCAACATTTTTACCAGCAATTTTCACTACAAAGTTGAGTAGATTTAGCCTTGAATAACACCCCAAAATGACAACAGTAGAGGACACATCTTACGCTTACAATGTACCTGGAGCAAGAATCTTACTGGAGTGTTATAATTATAATACTTGTCTTTGCCGTTTTACTTGATTTTAGAAAGTTCAATATGGCGCACAGTTTTCCCCCAGTGGCGCAACTCTCGCAATTAATGCTTTGGACACAACTGTTGACATACAGTATGTCATAATACTACATTTATATTGTAATAAATATAGATAGTGACTCACCATTTGGCTGCATACCAACCCGCAAGCACTTTTGGTAACGGCAATTCCTACAGTCTGTCCGGTTGTCACCTGTAACTTTGCATTTGCCTTCTTTCTGTAAGATATTGTGAGGAATTTCATCCTGACTTGAATATAATGTCAACTGGAGAGGTTATTAATATTATTATTATCATAATTATATATTAAATCATGGCATCCAGACACCAGTTATGTAGGAATATGGACCCACTGGTCAGTCCGCAAGTACTTTTGGTAACGACATTTCGAGCACTTAGTCCTATTTGCAACTGTTATGGTGCAGGGGCTGCTATTCTATAAAATATTATTAGGAAATTTGTCCGACTTGAATAAAGTGTCAACTTGAGAGATCATAAAGAGATGACATATTAGTGTTGGGTGGTTTTGATTTCCGTTTGAATTCAGTGTTTTGCAGCATTTTCGAAAAAACTGAATGATGCAGAAGTTGTCTGCTGCTGCTATAACTTACTACTTATTATTATAATTATATACTATTTCATTGAATGCAGACACCAGTGGAGAATGGACCCATATTCTTGTGGTCGATCTATTCATCAAAGTCAAGTTAGCAGCAAAAGGATAAAAATAAATTGAGCACAAGTACTAGCTACTAACTAGTACAAGTACTAGTTATTACAGCCACATATGATCAGTTAAATTTCATTAATAAATGCAATTGAAAAATGTTAATAGCACTTTACTGAATAACTAAACATTGTTTACCTTGCATAGTGGGGGGTCTTCACCTTTTATTACAACCTTTCTAAAGAACTGACTGCAAGCCGAGCAGGATGGAACCCCGTAATGATTGCCAGTATTGGGGTATTCTTTACAAACTTTGCATGGTACTAACTTTTTTGGTGTTAAATATGCTTCCTTCTGTAATAACATATACTAGATATAAAAAGGCAGATCATTTCCAAACTAATATTTTACTTACTAATCAGATAAGATTCCTTGAAATGACAACAAGATCATTGCATGGTTCGGAAAGTTTCAAATAGTGAAGGGGCCATTTGCTTAAAGTAGGCGTTGTGAACTTGCTCATGATCCAGTCAAATTTTGAGACTATTTACATATTTGTTAGGATGCTTGCCTTTAGTTCAGACAGCCAGGGTTCGATTCCCCGGCAGTGACAAGCCTGACAAGGTTGACTACGCAGTCCCTGCAGATCAGGACTACACTGTGTGTATATAATCGTTTTGCGGGATAAAGATCCAGCTCTGCTCTCGTTGAAGCATGAGCAGCCACATCACAGCAGGGTAGATGAAATTGGCCGCACCAGCACTGTCTGTTCCGGTCTTGTAGCACAATGCTTCACACTGGTTTAAACAGGCAGTTACTGAAGAGTGGTGATGAGATCTTGGTAAGCTCCTCCACCACTATAAAGAAGACACACCTAAGCATGTGCCATGTGGCATATAAAAATACCACCGATATGATATACTCGGTCACGAGTCTGCCATTATTACACATTTGCATGTACATGTATTTGTTAATCAGTTGCAATGGGTTCTATATTATATATAAAAGAGCCGTGCGCTTCCCACCACTGATCTATACCTCATTAGACCTGTTGATCTAGTACAATGTAACTCTTTACCTCCTTTAAATTTAGATGCTTGATTTCTTCACACAAAGTAGCAATGTGCTGTACCGTAGGACATGCATAGATCAGCCATTTAGTTTTAGTAGATTTTAGAAAATGCTATTTCTATTATGGTAAGTTGCAGCCTATTACAAAATAATGTAGTTTTAGTCTTAGTAGCAATTATAACTTCATAGTATGTATTTTTGCACAAATATTATATTACTGTCACTGATGGCTAGTTTTCTAAACGGTGCCGTATGCATGATGAAAACCCTTACAGTCACTTCTGACTTGTCGTCTCATTGTGATTTTGCTGTCATAAATCTTATTGCATATCGTTGTGTGGTGGAACTGTCCAGCTGTGTGTGTGGGCTGATTGACGCTATACATGGGGTCGTTAAAGCAATTCCTTTATTGGGGCTGCCGAGATGGCCGTGATGACACATGCAAGGCGCAGTGCCGGAGGTTGGCGGTTCGAGACCACATTGTTCCCAGGAAAAAATCCACAACAGTTGTGCCGCCAGAATACTAGCAGTTTATTGGTTGGTCTTCTTAGAATTATTTCATACAAATAGCAGCGATTTTAGTGCTGTCTTCTTTTTACTTTTTACTCTAGCTGCTGATTTATGTAACTTGTGCTGTAATTATTCTATTTCAACACATTATTTATTTCTACGTGATTATTCTGAGTATTGTTGTATTACTGACTGACTTGGTATTACAGTGTGGAGAATGAATACTGCTTGTATGCAGACTGACTAGTTACCGATGAGAGCTCAGTGGAGCACTGGGTACTGACCAACTTGGTACTTGCTTGGTGACAAACTCTCTTCAATTGTTTAACTTAGATATAAGGAAAACAGTCTATTTCCATGTAGCCGTGCTGTGGTATCTTTCAGTGGTCTGATGTGTTGAGTAAAGTGATCACTAAAGATTACAAAATACTGGGAGTTTCAAAATATTCGTAATTTTCTATTTATTCATGGGGTTGACCTTACTTACAGTATCATAAAACTATTTACAGTTTAGTTGCATATATTTAGTGCATAACATAAGTTTCAGCTAGAAGCCAAAACTGACCATACCTTACTAGCCATAGTCCCAGTCCAGTACAGTTGGTCAACCAGAGGTCAAGGTGAACACCAGTCAGGAGCCGTAGTAGAAGAGGAACCCTACAGAAGAACCAGAGTGAAAATATAAAACTCTCAGTTTTACACACATGCGAGTACCAGTATTAGCAAGACCTATTTACTACTTCATAATTGACTACTCTCACTTTTTACTTGGTTCCACTAAAAGGTATCTGTAGTGTTTGTAGTAGCTAGTAATAGCTCATTGACAGGTGGAATCATTATATTTTTATCATAACTGGCAACAACATTTGCTATGGTGTAGTTTATTTCCCTGACAAATAAAAATCAGAGAAAACCAGTGGGTACTGAAATACCCTTATTATAAATTGTATATCAGATGAAAGCTCAGTTCCTAAGCTATTCTTTTGCATATTATTCATCATTATAGCATCATTTCTATCAGGATATGTTTATATTATACTGGGCAGGGTAGCGATGCCTTCCGAAAATGACACTACAACTGAGAAAATAGCTTGATTTTTTATTTTTATTGACAAAAAGTCCAGGTGGGTAGGGCCACCTCAGTCGCCTAGATAATTACAGCTATGCTTGGCATGTATGTTATACAATTATGGCAACTAGTGGGTATTTGCAATAATATTGGCACTACAGTTGAGAATGGTCATGTAGTATTATATAATATTACTTATTAGTAACAACAGTGATACAGTGTTACATAGCATTTAAACAGCGCATGGTACAGTACAGAGTGTCCACTGGCCAGTCTTGCAATTCCATTATAGAGTAATTAACAAACTATTGTACTGTACATTGTATTCACTACTTACACCACACTTACACCACACTTACAATCAGTTAGACTTACAGTTAGTTACACTTACACCACACTTACACTACACTACACTTACACTACTTACACTGCGTAGTCTCACTTACACACAGCCTAGATATTACATTTGGTGCATATCCTCATAGCTAATTTTTATATACATTTGCAGTACTGTAATGTTTTTGAGTACTATTGCATACGAGAGCCGAGGGCTACAAGTATGTAAAGGGCTTGGAGGGTGGTAGAGGCCGACCAAGTGTACCTTCTGCTCATTACATAAAAGAGTGAACAGTTATGGGTGCTCTGTATAGTGTAGATTGTAGATTATATCAGACGTAGGCCGATGCCGAGACTCATTGGAGCTCAGGACCGACGTACATGTAGGTCATGCAGGGTTTATACTCCAAGGGAGTGTAGAGAAAGAGTATCTAACCTTAGAAGCCTAAGTCCGACGCTAGGTTCATTAGAACACGGGATTGGCCTAAGCCTAAGGGGTGGATAGAGATGTGCTTAGCCTAGGATGAGGTGAGCTCGAACTGTACCGAATCCAAAGGATTCTCAGGTGGAGTTACCCGCCTAAAGAGTAAGCCTCTGTAGGTTGAGTTAGGAGATGTTGCTTTATCCAAGCGCAATCAACAACTGATTCACAATAGAAAATGCACTGCCTTATATACAAACCAAACTTCCGGCAAAAAAGGGACGACATGGGATCGGCTCCGGAGCTTACGCAACAATATGTCTGGTTCCGCCCGACTCGGCCATATGAAAGGGTCGGCCATTGCACAAAATGTGCTTACAATAGGTCGAAACATGTCGTCTGTAAATATGAGCTAAATCCATAAGGTCGGCCACGTGGTTACAATATAAAGTGGCAGAAAGACTCTAATAATTCACAATCAAGTAAGGATAGACAATTACTAAATAAGTATAAATGTGTGAAAAACCAAGTTGCAATAGAATGTAACTCCAAGGCTTGATTGCTAGTACAGACATGTATATAAGACACGCAGTGGATAATAAGGTAATGAATGCATGGATAATATGGATAAACAATATATGGATAAGATATTGAATGTGATTAAATGTCAGCTAATATAATTGTCAGTGTGGCTGGCCTAGGTGCCATTACCACGGAGGCTGTTTCACCACAGTACTCTAATTGCTGCTAGTGGCACTGATAAAGTAAAAATGATACATATGTAAACAATTGAGATTTTTTCCAAGTTGGCTATACACTGTACAAAATTGTAATCCTCCACATTGACTTGGCAGAAACCAAGTCAAACTCACAAGTCATTCATGTGTCCAAGTCAAGCCAAGTCAAGTCAAGTCACATTGATGTGCACGTCAAAGTCAAGTCAAGCCAACATGTTGGCAAGTCCAAGTCAAGTCGACTTGTGACTTAACTTGACTTGGCAAATCAAGTCAAATCTTTGACTTGAACCTAGCTCTGCCAAGCAGCTTGAAAACAAAATTTATAAAAGGAAAAATAAGTAGGCCTACCTTGTATTGGTAGTAACAAATACACCTTGTAGTGTCCAAGGAAAGACTCTACAGTGGTTGGCACTTGCAAAATGTCCTCAATATTAATGATTAGCCTCAAATCAGGAGATAATAAAATATACTCTTTACTGGCTGAAATAGTAGGTCGTGTAGGCCTATATGATACACAGCCTATCAATAATCATTGTAGCACATAGAGGTACCTCTTTACTGTAGCATAACAGGTGTCTATGATTCAGCCTACCACAAATGTGTTTAGAGTAAAATAGATCATGGGCTATTATTGGTACTGGGCCAAACATAATGATAAATATACATGTACAGGCGTAGTTGTCAATAACAAAGTAGCTTACATCATCACTCAACTCAAGCCAGGACACCTTATACTTTATCTATGCAGAGCCATTGGCTCTGTATCTCTGTATAATAATATGCCAACTCTTTGCATAATATAAACTATTGTTTGGAAGTTGTCATCTCCCAATTTTGGTTTTGTCTACAGGAGACGACAACTTCAGAACACAATTAGTATGTTATGACTACGCCTGATTGAAAAATAACAACAATCTATCAGATTTATTGATAGTTGTGCAACATGGCTGTTTAAACTTAGATCATATATTGTATTTAATACAGTATTCTGTGTACATATGCATGAGGGAGCTGCCGTGGCCTTGTGGTAAGGGCTCTGGGCTCTGGCTCTGGACATGTGGGAGTGGGAGTCCCAGGTTCGATTCCCATGAGGGTCGTTGGTGGTGTTAGGAAGGGCATCCAACCTTATAATGCTCCTGTGCTACATCAGTAACTTTACCATTGGTGAAGTGCCTTCTCCACCCCAAATTAGAAAAAATGCAGATCTTTTGCTTTCTTACCTGGGATTAATAGGGAGAAGTAAAATTGGTAAGTTTCTTTTCTGTGTACATGCATGAGTTGAGGGCTTTCCATAGTACTTTGTCGTAAAGTGACCATATTGTGGGCCAACCTCCAAATCAAGGAGGCCGACCTCAGACTAAGAAGGTCAACCCCTCACGGCTCCTCAGCTACCTTGCTGGACACAATGTTATTGTTCCCTTGTTTTATAATATAAGTGTTGGCATAGTGAAGTGTATCATTTCATTGAGGAAGTAAACAGATAGAATCTGATTCATCTATGTCCTAATTCAACTTTTCTAAGGTTTCACATGTGAATGTACATGTAATTATTGTTAGACTTAGAAAATCATAAAACTAGTCCATAGGGGGTTCCACACTGGAGCAGGAATTCAGGCTGGGAAACATGAATTTGTGACTGTTGAGAAATTTCAGTTAGAAATAGGATGTTCCAAAAATGTTCAAACCCCAAACCCCAACCACACGCGAACGTTTTCGGAAATGCACTGTTTCTAACTGAAATTTTCGAAATGTGCTTTTCCAGGGAAACATCTCTGCCCCCAATATTATATTGATTGCTACCAAATTTGTGTTACTTATTTTCCTGCAATTTTTCTTTCAGTGTAAGTGACTTTACTCAAGCCAATAAAGTACTATCACTCACGCAAGTCATGTAAATTCATGCTACTGGGCATTAACAGCCTTTGCTGGTGGTCATCTTTCCAAACAAATAATCAATACTACTACTCATATCAAATACTGGCTTCATACCATAATATAATGTTATAATCAGCCACAGACTGCATGAAACACTGGAAAGGGTGAACTTGTTGTGTATTGTAGAGGCAGTCATGGCATCATCAGGGATGGCTTCATTGCAGCACCTTGAAGTACTGCAGTCAAACTTAAAAGATTCAAAAGAGAATCACAAAGTCTGCTGCATGTAGTAAGTTGAGTGCACATACTACTGGACTACTTCAGAATTATCTGCTCAATCAATGGGAGTAGATAGCTCTAAAGCATACTCTGTACTAACAGTATACATACAGTAATGCTGTTATTAGACCCTTTGTGTTATTATAGGCAGCGTTGTGATATTTATAGATCTATAATGCACTATGTTTGAGACTAGTATAGATGTAGTATATTTACATTGTATATATTATCCATGCGTTCGCATGCTCAATAGTATTTTTCATGTTGATGGGGAGACAACTCCAATTTATTCTGCTTATACTGTAATTGCTACAGCAATACTTATCACAATCAAATCAGCTGAACTCAGCTGATACAAAAGAGATCTTACAACAAAATTTATTATTTCCTTAAACCTAAAATATGTGCACAATTCATTAAACTGGACTAACACCCAGGGCACAACACATGATGGCTTTGTCCTTTTGCCATTTGTACTTACTTTAACAACAATAATTCTATATAACTAATTATAGGAAGGGTTATCTACTCAGTCAATTTTAGTCTATACTCTGTGTTATAAGTAGACAGGGCTTACTCCTGGCCTTTACTACAACAATAAGTTACTCATCCATTTAATAGGTTTATCATTTACCTTGATTCCTATTGGTTAGCTACCCTTTCCTTGAACTTATCAAGATGAGGACCAGTGGCTACACAAATATATACATGTACATGTGTATCTGATGAGTGTTTTATTAAACTATTAGTATTAAAATGATTTTAAACACTTCGGTTTTATTATGATACATATAATATAATATACATGTAGTTAGTCTAACATTGAACACCTTCTTGACATGATTAGTACCACACAAATATTCTCATATTGTGGTGAGGCAGGACATTTCATGCATTAATACTTAGCCTCAGTCTCCATTGAACTGACAGTAAAATGTAGTTGTCTTCCTTAACTCCTACTTTGTATACATGTGTTATACTGTATAATTACTCTTGCATTTATCCTTACCTTGTGTACATTGACTCGTTGTTGTTTTATTGCTATAATATTATATTGTGCACTTGCTATACATGATTGTAACTAGTCGACTACTAGTTGTTTAACCTACCTTTATGTTTGGTTACATAGGACCGAGGTCCCTATTAATAGTTACAATCCAATTATTACACTAAGTACAATTTTATATGTATTTTTAGCTATTACTGACCCAAGAGGTCGGCCCTCGTACTTATTACTCCATGTTGTTAAGCAATACCTATGCTATATTTTATCGTACTTTTACTTTTACCGAAAACGCTAATGTTATATAAAGTGAATTCTTTTCATATGTTAGTTAGTTGTTGTCTGGAGTTCAATAAAGATGCTAGCTAGTTCCAGCTCTAAGTCCTTTCGGACTTAGAAGCCCGAACTTCCTACTAATTAAGAATACACTGTAGACAATAACTCAGTATGAATTATGGGTCATACCTACAGCTCACACAAATAATAACAATCCATCAAACATACTGCTTCAGTCTTTATGTAATGAGGAAGACCTAGCACCACACATAGGTCCTTCCCACACTAGTATCACTATCGGTACTCGTGTGTATGCACAACCAGCAGATAAAACATTACAATATTATGCTCCATAATATGTACATGTACATGAATATACTAAATGATCTTACATATCATCACAACTCATACATGTATATCACCTAAACATATAATTATGACACAATGCTATGACACACTGATATGTGTGGAGTTCTAACTACAGCGTATGATCAGTTTCCGTTACCAATGTTATGGAATGACCAGTTTGGTCTTCATTTAAAATCGCCTGTTCAGGTGTAAAGGAAGATAATATGCAACCAACCAATGGATCTCTCTACTGCATGCAACTATATTATAGTTATATTACACCTTATAACTTTTTACTATTGTTTTAGCGAGCAAATTATGCTTTACAACTTAAATGCAACTACTTGAAGATGTTGGTGTGAGTAAGAAGTTTAACTATATAAAGTATGAGTTCCTTGCTGAAGAAGGTTACGTAAAGTAGCACTAGACATATATTTTGAGCTATCAGTCCTGATGTTTCGACATCAATCCAAGTACCATAGTCAGAAGAAAATAGTATCAAAATTGGTATCGGAATAGCAGGAGTAAAACAAACAAAATATTTGTCTAGTATTACTTTATATTGAAATAGAACTATATTCTGAATTTGCTATAATAAAAATTATATCATTTAGAGAAGATATAGCTACATGTACATGTATATTGTATCACAAAAGTTTTGTAGCAGGAATAAACTTTTTCTTGGTCAAAAGGGTTTTGCTTACAAAGATATATATATAACACCTCTGATATATTGCATAATGTATACCATTTAGTGAATGTTCTCTGTGCAGTAAGTTAAAAAGGCTAACAGTACCTCATGTGCATGTACATAGCATTTCAGGTACTCCAGAGACTAAATAGAAGTACACACTCCGTCAGCTGTATGATATTGTGAATGCAGTATTCAGTCTGTGATGGATCCCATGTAGACCATTGCTTGTGTCTTCTTATTTGACATATTTACTCAAATTTACAAGATTGTAATTTAAATTTTAATAGTTATTAAGGAGAAACAGAGTAAAGTTCACACAATATGAATATCTTTACTCAGTAATTAAACATACACACTTCTACTGAGAAGGTAACAATCCATTAGTTTAATCTCTAACTGAGTAAAAAGATTAACATTTAGTGAACTACATATTCGGAGGTCAAGATCCAACCTGTTCATTTAGTTCTGCTGAACAGATCCAGAGAAGACTAGTATCACTGTATATTTCATAGTAACATCTACTTGTACCATCAGTAACTCCAAACTTCAGACAGATTCCTTGTAAGTAAACTTGCTGTAATAATTAATATTATGAAATATAAATGCTATGTTATACCTACCACTATATAAGTGGTTGGTTTAGAATTTTTTGGTGATGAAACATTTTCTTTTTCAGTAGATTGATAGCTTATCTGTTATCATTGGTTAAATAGAGTTAAATGAACGAAAGACACAGCATTATGTAACATTCCCCAAATCTTTAGTACATCATGTATGTATGTATGTATGCATGTATGTATGAATTATTTTACTGTACATGTATTATACATTTCCAGTATTTATTTATCTCAAATGTATACTACATGTTCTTCTGTTGTGAGGCCACCACCTCTGTGATTTAAAAGTAACAAGCTGACACTTTTCAAAACTAGTTCAATGATGTATAGTTTTCTGTTAGAACTCCCAGCTGCTGTAATGAAAGAATTTATACTGTTTATTCTTTGTAGATTCACAATGGCACCCCCACAGTGCCAAGTTTGTGGAGAAAGTGGAAGCAGGCGGCATTACGGTGCACAAACATGCACCGGGTGCCGCCTGTTCTTTAAGCGATCGGTTAGAAACCGAAAGGTTTTAATTTGCCAGGTGAATACTATAATATATTATTTCCTGATCTGTCATCTTATAACCCGAAATATGAATCACATACAGATATATAGATTGTGTAGTTATACCAGACCTACAACACTGTGACACCAACATGTCAATTATTTCCCTTGTGTCGATGTTACATATTAAAAGAAAGAAGAGGACTGTCCCATAACAGTTGGAACACGCAACGGCTGCCAGGCATGCAGGTATAGATGCTGCCTATCAGCTGGCATGGACCCAAGTGGTAAGCTAAGCTCCATTAATCTATCAGATGATAATCTGTTACCCATATTAAATTGAAGCACATGTACATGTATGTGTAGTATATACAATTGGGAATTGAATAATGTATTATAGAATAGTTGTCTGCTCCATGTGTAATAAAAAAGACAACTTCTCATTTACATCACCATATTAAAATCGCGTTGTTTCATATGTATGCAGCACTTATGCTTTAAGTACATAGAACAATGACTCGTACCGCTGAGTATAACACATAAATTGTAACTAGAGCACTTAGGTAATTGTGTATTTATACATGACTTGATTTCACAACTATCAATGGTTTCATTCCCTGACCGAGGGCTGGCTCCAACGCCTCTAATATTATTATAATGCCTGAACAGACTGATGCAGTATCTACTGTGTGTTTGGTTTTGCTCAACATTATTTTGAATCACATGTTGATGTGAATAAAACATTTAAGCATAAGGATGCAAGATGTGACTACAGTAAATGCTACCAGCTGAAATAAGTTTCTATTAGTGATGATTTATTCTATGTATTTCAGCTGTTCAGGATCCCCGCATAGCAGAGGCCCCTGCAGCTCTGCCAATTGAGCCACCTGCAGCTCCACTACTTGAGCCGCCTGCAGCTCCACCACTCCAGCCGCCTGCAGCTCCACCACTTCAGCCGCCTGCAGCTCCACCACTCCAGCCGCCTGCAGCTCCACCACTTCAGCCGCCTGCAGCTCCACCACTTCATCCGCCTGCAGCTCTACCACTTCAGCCGCCTGCAGCTTTACCAATGGAGGTCCTCACTGCTCCCACGTAAGTGCTGTCCATCGCTACTTGTACAAGTCTACAAGTACATTAGTATATTATACGCTTTCTGTTACTGGTCAACAAAACTGATTTATTCAGTACTTGCTGTAAGAATAGTCAACAACATCTACTATTAGCTCTTAATTCTGATGATTTTATTAGCTGAATGAAATACCCAAACATTAGAATAACAGAAGTTTCTATACACAGATTGCTGGCATGACAACTGAGTTTGTTTTGTTTATAGGTTGTATTATAATCAACTACTAGAGTACCACTACAGACTGCAAGCAACAGTACTTTGGCTAGCCACTGTAAGGTGGTACTACACTGGGAGGTGATGAACAAGGCAAGGAAAAATCTGGAAGACTAAACTATTAGCTCGGTTTTTGTGTTCTATTACTGTAACTGTACCATAACTTGGAAAGATAAATCTTAATCTTTCCAAGCTTTATATGTCAGTAATATTTCCACTTTGCTTTATAGTCTCAGTGTATGGAGCAAGGGCAAATCTCATGACGTCAGGCTGCCTGCATATTTATTTATTATTCCTAGAATGCCTTGAGTCTGATCAATCTGAATAAATTTAATATTATTGTAGATGTATATTACATTATAGTAATACATGTATAAACAAAACGCACCAAATGCTTGCTCAAACATTCTATTGCATCTTAGATGCAACTCACTACTGCTCTATGTCAAGTGTGAACAAGCAGACTGCGTTGGTTTTATTAGAGTCTGCACCATAAACAGTAGGAGTTGCTCTCTCTCTTCCGCATAAATACCTGCAACTGCAGAATTATGTTTAGCTTGTGGTCCCAGTCTTTCATCAAAGGAAGTTTAACTGCAGCTGTGAGCTTTAACTAAACATAGAGCTACAACTAAAGGGTTTTTGTTTGCAAGTGTTTTCAAGAGAGTACAATATTTACTAGCTTAAAGCTGTCTAGCTGAATGCTCTATATAACCTTCACCATATTGTGAACCATCATATGATACTGACATATCATACTGTAACTCTCAACTTTGGAGAAATTCTATGTACATTGTAAGTGGTAAGCTTGCTGTAATAATTTATATTAGGGAATTTTATTGTCTACAATATAATATACTATATAATGTTATATCTATCATTGTGAAAGTGGTTGGCTAGATTTTGTCAGTCATAAAACCATTTTTCTATTTAGGGAGAGGTGTAGCTTATTTATTGCCATTGGTCACCTCAGCAAATGATTGAACAGACAGCTTTATGTAACATTCCCTGAAAAAGTCTTGTTGCATATAATTACTATGCTATGAGTATTGTATATTTTTACCATTGCATACTACATGCACTTCTATTGTTGAGAACACTATCTCTATGACTTAAAAGCAAAAGGCTAAAAATTTTTTAAAAAGTAGTCCTATGATGTATAGTTCTCTTTTACAACTTCCAGAGACCAAGATAAGAAAAACTTGTTTGTTTCTTCCTTTCAGATTCAAGATGGCACCGCACCATGCCAGGTCTGTGGGGAAGAGAGGAGCAGGTGGCACTAAGGTGTACATACGTGCACCGAATGCTGCCTGTTATTCAAGTAAATAGTTAGAAGCAGAAGGATTATGGTGATGAGGTGAATGTAATCTACTCTGTCATCTCCTTGATGGAAATATTTAATAAAAACTTATTGTACATGGCAGTCTGTAGAGTATACCATATAATCAGAGCTTATAGTTCATGGAAATAGTAATTGTTCATGAATACATAAAATGTCTGAACATAATAATGCACTACCAATTAGTTTGTTACTATTTTTACTTTGGTGATTTAAAAAGTATAAGTATGCAATTACAGCAGAGATTTCCATTATCATCTGGAGAATTTATTTTATCTCTTTCAGCAGTTCAGAATCACCAGGGATTAGCTGTAAACACATCTCCAGTTGTGGATGCTTCGTTTGGAAATCCAGCAGAGAGTACTTCTGCTGCTCCACCAGTATTTGCACAACCAGTGGAGTCCTCTGCTGCCAATACAGTTATAGTCAGTAATAATCCACGCACACTATTATATTCTTGTCAATGACATGTACATGTGGATCCAGATAGAAACTAACTCAAGTACAATGATGTCCCCTTCACTATAAATAGAAGAATCTCGACTCATATTACATTGTAGACAAGAATAGTTGTCAGTTGGGAGCAATAATGAAGTAACATAACAGCAGCAGTGAGTTATTAGTAAATGTATTACGATTTTACCTGACAGGTGCTCTCTGGCTGGTGGTGGGCAGGTGCTCTCTGGCTGGTAGTGGGCAGGTGCTCTCTGACTGGTAGTGGGCAGGGACCCCAAAGACTGACAGAGTGACACTGCTAGCTTACATCATCCTTACATAGGTCACCAAGTTGACCAGAATGTAGCTGTAAAGCAGTTGTTTAACATAATAGCTCTGAACTAGTCATATGATTTTTGCAGCCTTATAAATAGTGCATTAGCTGCTAATTGCATACACAATATGGTTGTACTTAAAAGAACTCTGGCAACCTCTTAATTTAGCACACAGAGATTGTCTTCTCTTTCCTTCCTTATTGCATTATAACAACATATTATGATCCAACTGATTGATGGAATATTTTTAGAAAATACAATTAATATGTCAATATGTAAAGATCTGACCACACTGATTGATGATTTGTGATTTTGTGACTAGGCATGAGACTTGATACATGTAATATTGATTAAGTAAAAGAGGAAATGCAATGTTTGTCACCCTAAAAGACAGAGTCCTGTATGACTATTTATAGTGCTGTAAAATCTGTATAAATATTTGAATAATCTTCAGTAATCAATAGTTTGTTTAGTTTGATGTCTCTGTAGAATACCAGATTATTCATTCTGCTTGGAGAATGAGAGGAGCTGTCATGTATGTCTCAATTAACGTGTTATGGCTGACGCTGACGGCTTTATGTCTCACAGTTCAAGATCAGTCTGCTAAATTCCGTGTTTATGAAGAGCTAGACATTTCTCCAGGGTCTGGATGGTCTCCATTTCTATATGCCCGAGGTAGGTCTGCTTCAAGTTTGCAAGAAGTGCCAATTCTGTTAAAAAAATATAATGTAAAGACCTACATTTCACGAAAATTATTTTCCACTTTATCCATTCCATTCTACAGATATGAACTATTTCATACAGATGACCTTCAAAACAACATGTTATAAATTTTTCCAAACTCATATGCATCTTAATAAACTTGACATTAGTATGTTTTTTGCTAAATGGAAATGGATGTTATTATCTCTTGGGAGTTACAATGATCACTTGTTATTTATAGATGTAGCCAGCATGGTTGTGTGTGCAAGCATGTGCCTATCAGACCAAAAGTGTGCTGCTGCTGTCTTTGATAAATCCTTGAAAGAATGCCAACTTGCAACCTGTCCTCTGAATAACTATGTTCAAAGTAGTGGAACTGACCTGGTCTACATAGACATAGGAGAAGTGGTAAGGTTGTCCTTCAGGACAAATAATTATATTTCATCAAACTGGTGCTAGAAGTGAGGGTACACCCTGATATACAGAGTGTACTCTCATCAAGATAATGAGCCTTATGTAAGCTGGAAATGCAAGCGCAGTGTATCCACCTTGTTCTGCTTGAGTTCTAACACTGCACCAAACCAATAGTTTATAATGGGTCATATTTTAGGAAAAAATTTTTATGCAAAAAATTGTTATGCAAAAATTTTATAACCGTTCACATGCAGTATTTTTATTTATAATCGCTTAAAAAATGTTTCTAAACTATATGTATATGGGTTATTTATTATTCTGATTGATGAATTACTGATTTATTTGTTTTTAATCTGCATACATGTTGCAAAGAAACGAAGTATTACTGCTATCGAATACCTATAATGTACACTTTCAAACCTTTTGATATGCTATTTCCATGACTGTAGCATAGTGCTAGATAGGATTACAAAGATTCTCTATCCTTTACCAATATTCACAGGGGAAGCATGACATTGGAATTTTTATTAGGTAACTGATCAGATTTCACTTGCAAACATGATTAAGAGAAAACCTCTTTTATTTGACCAGAGATTTATCTTATCAATAAGTGCTGTACTTCCTATTGGATGTGAAGAGTTAGTAACAACTATTTACATGTACATATAGCTCCATATCTGTGGATTTTTTGTTTGGGCCTAACTGAGCTTCAAATTCTAAAATCAATCATATTATGTTTTGTTTGTCATGTTTCAGTGTACTTCACAATAATGTTGGACCATAGTTCTAGAGAGATACACCATCACATTACACATTGCATGCATGTCATGTTGTTCCAACATATTATGTAAATACTGTGGTTGGCTTTCATTGTAGCATTCAAATGGAGAAGTAATCTCACGAGATGACAATACTGGAGTATATATTGGTAGGTGTGATGAGGGGAGATGAGAACACTACTTTGGCTATCCCTGCTATATGGACGGTTATTTTGATCTTGGCAGCATGCTATAGATATATCTATCAATCATTCTTCCACTTCATACTTCAGAACTAAGAACAACAATGAGGTACAATCATGGGCACTAATAAGGTATTGATCATAACTAGAGGTTGCCTGCTCTCAACTGAGAAGGGACAACTCCTAATTATAATCAATAGTTTATTAGTGCCCGTGATTGTACCTCATTGTTGTACTTTGTTCTGCAGTCTAAATGTTAGCATTAAGTCCTGTACTCTAGCTTCTGCCAGAAGTTGTGCATATATTCACATCCTAATTCTGGTTCTGTTGTAGATTGCCAGGAGGCATTTGAATCTGGTCAGAGGTGTTCTGGAATATTCACAATAAAGAAACCAAATCCTTCTGCTACTCCATTTGAAGCCTTCTGTGAGTTTGATAATGAACATGGATGGACTGTGATACAGAGAAGGATAGATGGTTCTGTTGACTTCTACAGAGGGTGGGATGACTATGTTAATGGATTTGGTGATGTGGACGGAGAATACTGGATAGGTAAACACTATATCGATATAATATTTACTAAAAAACATACAGTAGCGCTGGACTGCTGTTAGAAGTCAGCTAAAGCCAAAATATTGTGACGTAGAAGTAGTCTATTGCAGTAAAGTGAAATTGCGTAAGTACCAGGTAGATTGATGAAATATCTGACAAAGTATTTGAAATTAGCACAAACTACTGCAACACATAGGCTACATAATACTAGATGATAATATAAGGATCTGGTAACACACATGTATATGTTCTTGGATAGACTGTGGGGTGCTGTGCTCATTGCAGCTACTCTCTGCATGAATATCAGCAATTGTGTAGATTGAATAATTATAATATATTGTTCTGATGATCAAGGGCTAGAGAACATCCATTATCTGACAGACACAAACACAAAGCTCAGAGTCTACCTAGAAGATCATGAAGGAGAGACAAGGGAAGCTAACTACTCATCATTCTCTATTGGATCCAGTTCAAGCAAATATGCTATCACTGTAAGAAGTTTGTTTTACTACATTGCAAATACCTGCTGAAGTTACCATCCAATACAGTATGCATCACGGGTTGATTTAAATAATACAACAATTTTATATCATGTAGATATTTTATAACGAAATATTAGGCTTATTTGGAAAGTTGAACACAATTAATTCAGTTCAGTATTGTATGGAGGAGCACCTTGTTTAGCTAGCAGTGACTGCTATCCCATCTTATTTGTTGGTATCTGTTATTGAACAAGGTATCTGGGTACACAGGAGATGCTGGGAATTCCTTACCAACTGGAGCACCGTTCTCTACTAAAGACCAAGATAATGACAGTCATCCCCCTAGCAGTTGTGCCATCAGCTACGGAGGTACATTATGTTCAGTATATAGCCAAGCATGTTTACACAACTGGAGTGTACAAGACTGCATAATGCACCATTCCTAACTCCTTAGTTTATGTTAGAGCTTATGAAACAGAGACTCAACTCAGTGTATAAACATGTCCTATTAATACCAACAGTGTAACATTGTTTTAATATACTAGGTGCTTGGTGGTACACTGGTTGTCATAACTCCAACTTAAATGGAGTCTGGTACTCTGATGGAGGAGCAGCTGGTTATGCTAGAGGCCTGGTTTGGAATCACTGGTTGGGGTACCATTACTCACTCAAGGCTGACACTATGATGGTGACAAGATAGTGATATGATGCTCACGGGTGACTTGTTATAAAAATTCTGATAGTATATTCTGTCATATTCTAACGCATATACATATACTATTAGGATATATACCTGATAAGTTATCTAGTATAATACCATTCTTATATACAATGAACAGGAACATGATGCCACAGGCTGTAGCAGATTGTGTGTAAAATATTATAGTTGACCTCAAAAGACTAACATTATAGTAAGAGTGTACCTGATAGCATTTACTTATTCAATAATAAACATTGGACATCATTTGCTGCATATATATATTTAGGGGCTAGCCATGTTCTAGTTGATTCAATATATTGTAGATGTTTAGTAATATTATAATAACGCGATAATAAAAGTTTTCAGATGGAATTCGCTTAGTCAATATAATAAACATTGAATATCATTGGTAAGTAGAGTTCTCCCTTGAGCTTGAATCAACGAAAATTTTTATGTTCACATAATCTGAAGATGACAACTAACTGTACACAATACATAAAAAATAATAAGTATATTGTACTGTGTTGATTATCTATGCTGCCAGTTCTTGTTTTTGTATTAATCTACTTCAAGGTAAATAATTATAATGTTTCTATTTACTCTTTATAATATGGATCAGTTATGTTCTAAAAATTTAAACACTATACAACTTTTAGTTCAAAATAGCTAGTGGGAGTTGATTCAATCAAAGTTACATAGATGTAGTAATATCCGAACACAAAAACAAAGCTAATGTCTATCACCTTCCAGTGTAGTACCACCTTACAGTGGCTAGCCACAGCACAGCTGCTAGCAGCCTGTAATACTCCTCATTATAAGCCAACCTATAAGCAAAACAAACTCAGTTGTATTGTAGTGCCAGCAACCTGTGTATGGAAACTTCTGTTATTCTAAAGTTTGGATATTTTATTCAGCTAATAAAGTCATCAGAAGAGTTAATAGCAGAAAATGTTGACTATTCTTACAGTAAGTACTAAATCGATCAGTTTTGTCGACAAGTAACAGAAAAAGTACACTGTGTATAATATACTGATCCTTAATACAGCTGTATACTTGTTCAATTTCTCTACAAGTTGTGAAGTACAGTACTTACATGGAGGCGGTAGGGGCTTCCCTCGGTGCAGCTGCAGGGACCTCTATTGGTGGAGATGTTGGATGTTCAGCAAGCATCCGGGGATCCTGAACAGCTGAAATATTTAAAACAATTATTTACAAATATAAACCTATTGCATCTAACAATAGTGGTAATATTTGCTGTAGTTGTAGGCTTCTATAGTACTTTAGATATTTTATTCACATCAACATGCCATTTAAAATAATGGTGACCAAAACTAAAAATACAGAAGATACTGCATTAATCTGTTCATACATTATAATAATATTATATGACTTGGTTCAAACCGTAGTCAGCACAGTATATACATGGATGTGAAATCAATTCACAGATAAATTGGCAAATCTTTGCACAAAAATCTATCAGTGACAATATAGTAATAATACACAGTTACCTAAATACCCTAATTACAAGGTATACTCATCAGTGTACTATTAGCATATGCATTGCATGTGACTCAGGTTCAACTTTACATGTAAAATGTAAAATAATAGAGAAGTTGTCTGCTCAATTATATACATGGACCATAATACATTACACAATGTCCAATTGTATATACACATACATGTGCTGCAATTTACTATCATTGGGTAACAGATCATCATCTGATAGATTAATGAAGCTTAGCTTACCACTTGGGTTCATGCCAGCTGATAGGCAGCATCTATACCTGCATGCCTGGCAGCAGTTCCTTGTTTCAACTGTTATGGGGCAGTCCTCTTCTTTCTTTGAATATGTAACATCAACACATGGGGAAATAATTGACATGTTGGTGTTACAGTGTTGTAGGTCTGGTATAACTACACAATTTATATATCTGTATGTGATTCATATTTCGGGTTACAAGATAGCAGAACAGGAAATAATATATTATAGTATTCACCTGGCAAACTAAAACCTGGTATAACTACGCAATTTTTATAACTCTACAAAATTTATATCTAAAAGTATATACGATTGATATTTCAGATTACAGGATGACAGAACAGGGTATAATTATATTATAGTATTCACCTGGCAAATGAGAATCTTTCGGTCTCTAACTATCCTCCTGAAAAACAGGCGGCACCCGGTGCATGTATGTGCACCGTAATTCCGCCTGCTTCCACTTTCTCCACAAACTTGGCACTGTGGGGGTGCCATTGTGGATCTACAAGAAAGAAGCAGTTTAAATTCTTTCACTGCAGCAGCTGGGAGTTCTAACAGAAAACTATACATAATTGGACTACGTTTTGAAAAGTGTCAGCTTGTTACTTTTAAATCACAGAGGTGGTGGTCTCACAACAGAAGAACATGTAGTATATATTTGAGATAAATGAATAATAAAACTATATTGTGATATAATAACATCATATAATAGGTGTATCTATTATTTGGATAATGACGTAACACTGCCACTTCATTCAAATGTTTTGATAACCAGTGACAACAAATAAACTATTTTCCTACTGAAAAGAGTAAAAAATTTTATTACTGAAAGAAAATTTATCTTCCCAACATGTAAATCATGGTTTTGGTATTATATAGGATATATTATTACAGCAAAGTTTTGTAATATTAACCATAACAGCAAGTTTACTTACAAGGAATCTGTCTGAAGTTTGGAGTTACTGGTGGTACAAGTAGATGTTACTATGAAATATACAGTGATACTAGTCTTCTCTGGATCTGTTCAGCAGAACTAAATGAACAGGTTGGATCTTGACCTCCGAATATGTAGTTCACTAGATGTTAATCTTTTTACTCAGTTAGAGATTAAACTAATGGATTGTTACCTTCTCAGTAGAATTGTGTATGTTTAATTACTGAGTAAAGATATTCATATTATGTGAACTTTACTCTGTTTCTCCTTAACAATTATAGTCAAAATTTAAACTGCAATTTTGTGAATTTGAGTAAATATGTCAAATAAGAAGACAAAACCAATGGTCTGCATGTGTTCCATCACGGATTAAATACTGTATTCACAATATCATACAGTTGACCAAGTGTGTACTTTTATAATCTCTGGAGTACTTGGATTGCTATGTACATGTACATGAGGAGCTGTAAGCCTTTTTAACTAATTGCACAGAGAACACTCATTAAATAGTATACAGTATACCAAAGGTATTATATCTAAATATTCGTCTGCTCAAAAACAGAGCACAGAGTAGACTATGATTGACTGAGTAGATAACTCCTCCTATAATTAGTTATATAGAATTATTGTTGTTAAAGTGAGTACAAATGGCGAAAGGACAAATACATCTTGTGTTGTGGTTGTTAGTCCACTTTAATAGATTATGCAGTCATTTTAGTATCAAGAGAAGAAGCTTTCTTAAACAGAGTTGAGCTGGCTATTGCTAGCAGGGTAACTTAGATTTGTCTCCCCTGATCAAGAGAATATACCAATATCCTAGTGACTGTATAATTTATTATTGAATATGCAATACTTCCGAGCTTCCATGTTCTATTGCTACCACAACAGATTATAACACACCTAGTCCTGAAGATGGGTATCAAACCACTGAAACCAGTAATGATAAAACATTCCCTTCATAATACATGTAGATATACTGTAAATGTATTTATTCTAAATAACAAAATAGTACTCTACTCTACCTTGGTAAAGCCTGACTTGTTGAGGAATATTCTAGCTTTTCATCACTTGTGTGTCTTGGTTGCAGCTCTTCAGATAATGTAGAAATCTTGACAACTACCAATCTAATATTAATTTGAATATACATGTAGATGTAGATGTTTATTCAGTAGGACATTCAGTTCGCAAATTGACAGAAATACAATAATTTGAAGTTAAATTGTTCAAAATTATATTATTGATGTATATCATCCTTACAGTTTGACCATAATAAGAGAAAGTATTGTATGCAGTTGACTCAAATATTCGTTTTAAGATTGCTGACCTGGTGTAACAGCAATACTGTACGAGAGGACCAAGTGCCAAACTCTAGCCAGGGAAGGATATTTCCATGGAAGTGAAATTTCTCAAGTTCACTTGTAAATTATTTTTATGGTCAATTACATGTATACGCATGTATGCCACATAATTTATATTAAAATATTAAC
Source organism: Bugulina stolonifera (assembly GCA_935421135.1). Lineage (NCBI taxonomy): Eukaryota > Metazoa > Bryozoa > Gymnolaemata > Cheilostomatida > Bugulidae > Bugulina > Bugulina stolonifera. The sequence continues at coordinate 15,034,718 of OW285191.1, forward strand.
ATTGTCTATACTTCCAAGTTATTAAGTCAATAGAAGAGAGAATATTATATTCTCTCTGAAAATAACATAACAACAGCATACTTGAAGTCTTTATCCAAACTTGCTGTTAAATTATCTACACTCATCACATCATGTCCAGGGATAAGGTCAAAGGTTAGATTAAATAAATACAGCTGAGTAGTTGAAAGTGTCTTAATCCTATTGATATCATTGTTGTATATATTAATCATAATCTCTCTGAATGAACCCAGTATTTGATGTTACCTCTTACAAACATATATTATTACAATAGAAGCAAAAAGCTGACTTTGATGTACAACACTACCTACATGATCAAAATATCAGAGTTATCAGTGATAAGTGTAGGTTCCCCTGACAGATTGTTTGGTATATCTTCAAAGCCAGAAATGATTTCAAGACTTTCAGCAGATGGAATACGATGCTATGCACATTGTCTATCCACAACATAATAAATTATGATTCCATCTACATCTAAAGGAAGCGGAAGTCAGTTTAGGTGAAGGAAACGTTATTTCAAGGACACTATCAATATATGAATGTGTATGTAATAGTAAGGATGACGATATACAATATTATGAGTAAAAGAATATAAATTCCTCAGTATACTACATAACGTAGAGCTTAATACATGAATGTCTGGTGTTTGTACAAAAACACTGTCGGACCCCAAAGTGTTAGAATCTACAGCATAGATATTAGAAGTTGTCTACACTTTTCACAACTAAAAACTTGTAATTATAGAATTATGTTTGGCCTGGCTCCAGTTCTCCATCCAAGCAAGTATAACCGCAGCTGTGTGCACTTGTCCAAAGTATACACCTCCATGCCATGACCTATATTTATTGCAGCTATAGCCATTTTGTTATCCACAAGTTTAACTATCTTCAACATTATTATTTATAAAAAATAAGCACATATTTTGATGCTTTACTGAACGTCCATGTCAATATTTTTCACAAATAATTATATAGGGTAGTAAAAAGGAGAGCCTGCATGGTGAACGGATCTTTGAAATATCAAACATTTTGTAGTATCCCCCTACTAGAAAATATAGCCAGTATGGTACCTGAGAACTGGTGAGGACATAATAATGGATGCACATATACATGTACATAATGTAGTACATTGATGGATATCCCTCTTACTGGTACAGTACAAATGCTGATATTAATTTATATAATTTCTAATGTAGCTATCCCTATGAGTGTATACTATGAAGGTAAATGTATACATAAATAAAATTTAACTAATATCGTGGGAAGTTACTACAATATTATAATTTTACACTAGCAAAATCTTGTAAAGAGTATATATACTATAATTGCTATTACATAATTATACTTGATTTACGCTTACACTGTGTACAGGGATAAGGTCAAAGGTTAGATCAAATAAATACAGCTGAGTAGTTGAAAGTGCATTAATCCTATTGATATCATTGTTGTATATATTAATCATAATATCTCTGAATTAACCCGGTATTTGATGTTACCTCTTACAAACATATATTAGTACAATAGAAGCAAAAAGCTGACTTTGATGTACAATATTACCTACATGATCAAAGCAGCAGATGTAGGATTGTGGGTCAATTACCGGCAGTATAAAATTGGTAAGTTACCACCATGGACCTCATTTACCTACAAGCAGCCAAAGGTTCCATATACAGAGCATAATCACAGAATAATACAGAATATTAACATGGAGAACAGTAATATAGTAAGTGAAACTGTATTTTATACCAATACATTGAGTCTATAGAAACTTCTGTAAGAGATTTGTTATATTGCTCAAACCACATACTACGGTACACATAGCCTACTATTTCTGTTTCTCATTGGTGTTTTAAAAATTTGTTTTTGAAACATTTCAATTCTAAACCAAGAATGGTGGCAATAATATAATCCATATATGGACATTCTTTGAAACAATGTATTGGAATGTACCCCTTCAGGCATATATAAAACAAGGTAGTATGTCATACAATTTAATACAAGAAAGAAAATAGCATTCAATATTATACACTGTATACACTGTATGTGTGTACTGTAAGTTAAAGCAGACATAACATTAATAATTGGATGGTTGAAATAAGGTATAATATACTGTGATTGATATATTATTAGATTACATCAACCTACTAATTTGCAAACTAGCTGTAATATAAACATACAATACACATGTATAACGTATCATTATATTATATTTTGTAAAACAATATTAAAAGTGAATAACATACCTGAATGTGTCTTGTATCATCATTTATCATTGAAACTATTACCTTCACAAACAAAAGGTGAAGCATTTCCAGGTCAGCTTCTCTCAGAAAAACCTGTTGAAGTGATGAAACATACTGAATGGCTGGTGAAACACGTTTCGTTAAGTCACATTGTCAACCTATAATGTAGAAATACTATGTTCTAAATATGTACCTTGTATATACATGTATATATTAGTTACATTTCTTACATACATGTACATGTACATGCTTACATTACATGTATTTCAGGCAGGAGGACATTTGCAACCACCTATGGGATGTTCTGCATACCCGACCCACCCCAGTGTTGGGAACCCAGAATATCGGCTAGTTAACGCAGGCTATGCTCTACCGGGACAAAACCAAAACGTAATGTAACTTATATATTAAACAACTTATATAAAATATAACCTCTATACATAAACTTTCGCAAAGCATTTGGTTTGTCAAGTAATATGTTCATTATAATTTGTAATACCTATGAGACAAACTCTGTATTAACCAGTTATTACTATATTGTTTGTTCCAAAGTTGATTGAAAATGCTTACTACCCTTTACTTATAATACAAAAAAGGAAGCTGTAAGATTTTAGTACTGTATAAATATGTTACTTTATGGTTGTAATTTCTATAGAATGGCAATATATTTAATATTAGCAAATAGTTACTTTCTCTGACAAAAAGAACCTATATTAAAAAAATGAATGGAAAAATAAAACTAACATGTACAGCTTCTGCTGTGCGTTACTGTGCATTCTGTTTCAGAGACGGTGGTCTGGCGCTTGAGGCGGTGGACAGGTTTCTCCAAACAAAGTTTCTTCAGCACAGTAAAGAGATGATGCATCAAAGGAGTTTTCATGTGAAACGATTTTTGGTTGCTGTAGATGGGTGCTTTCCTTGGCCAAACATGCGTAGGAGGGAATTGAGTTCTAAAAAACTTGTTTGACTTTTTAGCTGTTGTGAAGTAGTCATAGATATAAATGGTCTGACATTGCCAGCCATTCATCACAAGATACTGAAAAAAGAAAATATGTACATATACATGTATTAGTTACATTTCTTATAAACATGTTTACACTATTTCAGGCAGGAGAACGTTTACAACCACCTTTCGGATGCTCCACATATACAATCCACCCCAGCGTTGGAAACTCAGGACATCAGCAAGTTAACCCAGGCTATGCTCTGCCAGGACAAAACCAAAACGTAACGTAACTTAAAGTAATTTGATGTAGCATATAATAATATTAACTAATATGTAGCTACTACATAATGATGCATAATGCAGCCTACACAATATCAATCTTTCTATAATAATCCATCAGCTCTTGAATGATAGATTGTGATATATTGTAAGCATATTTTAATAAGATGAGTTTATGACTTGCTGTATTATAGGTGTATGAAAGAGTAGAAAGATGTAACCAGGTACAACAGCGGCCTGTTCTGGTCCACAACCACCTCAACCACAATAACCACCACAACCACCACACTCACCACAACCACCACACCCAGCACCACAACCACCACAACCACCACAACCACCACAACCACTACACCCAGCACCACACCCACCACAACCACCACAACCAGGCAAGGAATAACTCATTCTATGTGGGACACCGAACTCAACCACCTGTGACTATGGTAAGTAGTATTTAATATTTTATGGAGCTCTAGTATAATATCTAGATTACTATGACCATGTGCTGTACAATAATTGTGACTCTTCTTGGAGTTAAACTTGTGATGTTCAAATCTAAAATTTAGATTGGCACTTCAATTCTTTCCGCAATACCACACCTACTCAGCCCACCCAGAGCACCCTCCAGCTGTCAGCCAACAGGTAACACAATCTTATCAGTCAGCTCACCCAACCTGTCAGATGCCGAACCACTCAATGCCACAACAAACTCTAAACCGGTCACCAGAGCAACAACAGCAAAATCAACAGGTATATAACGTAGCTATCTGATGTATCGAAATACTCATACTAACTCAATTATAAGAAATGTCTCTAATATTGCTAATTTTTATCTCCTTCTGTCTTAGGCAGCAACTAGGACAAAACATAGACAGCCCCCAATCCATCATAGCTCTCGTACCAGAGCTATCTTAATGGCTTGGTACGAAGCAAACAAAGAACGCCCCTACCCAGATCAGCCAACGGTTGCAGAACTAGCTAGAAATGGGGAGATTACCGAGAAGCAGGTGAAAAAGTGGTTCTACAACACACGCTGCAGGGATAAAAGTTTACGAAAGAGGGATGAGCACTAGTCCTAATACAAAAGAGAGATACAGTAGACAATCCACCAAAAAAATACAATATACATGTATAATTCTGCAATTCTATACCAATACATTGTTTTAGTCTATGCTTATGAAATTTTCTTCTTCTATGCTAAGCTTTATTTGTATATGTGCTACTCTATATTGTAACATACTCTATACAGTATTTTATGTAAGTAACTATAATTAACCCATGTACTTTTTGCTCTATAATCTAGTTATTATAAAAATGGAGCCTACTTTTGATGCCATACTCTACACATATTTATCTTTTCTGTGTAAATATGAATATTATTGCAGATACATGTTATATACACACGCTCATGCACTCTGTATATATACTGTAGTAATACATGCATAAAACATAACACACTAGACTCTTGTTTTCATCTTCTGTTGCTATTAGCGTTTGTGTACACAGGTATACCATATTATAGGCTACATGTTGTACATCATGTTATAAGCTATTGGTTTGATTTGGTTCGATCAACTAAATAAGGTGGGTAAACTGCACTTGCACTTTCAGATCAATGCCTGTTACAGTTTGATGTGTTGTATACAGGCGTGTCCTTTCACCTCTAACACTAGTTTGATGGAACCTGAAGGACAACCTCCCCACTTCTCTTATGTCTATGTAGACCAGGTCAGTTCCACTACCTTGATGGTAGTTATCTAGAGAACAGGTTGCAAGTTGGTATTCTCTGGCTGGTGGTGGAGAGGGCTGACAGAGTGAAACAGCTAGCTTACATCATCCTTATATAGGTCACCAAGTTGACCAGCTGTCCTAAACCAAGTAACTCTGAACTAACCATAGGATATTATAGCTGTATAAGGAATACAATAACTAGCTACAACCATAGCAGCTACAGTTTTGCATACACAATGTGGTTGTAGTATTCAGGAACTCTGGCAACCTCCTAATGTAGCACACAGAGATTGTCTTCTCTTTCTTTCCTTATTGCACTATAGTAACACACGATCTAACTGATTGCTGGAATATTTTTAGAAAAGTCAATTATGTCAATATGTAAAGGTCTGATCACACTGATTGATGATTTGTGATTATGTGACTGGGCATGAGACTTTATACATGGGATATTAATTTAGTAAAAGAGGAAATGCAATGTTTGGCACCATAAAAGCCAGAGTCCTGTATGACTATTTATAGTACTGTAAAATCTGTATAAATATTTGAATAATCTTCAGAAATCAATAGTTTGTTCAGTTTGATGTCTCTGTAGAATTACAGATTATTCATTCTGCTTGGAAAAGAACGGGAGCTGTCATGTATGTCTCAATTAAAGTGTTATGGCTGACGCTGACGGCTTTCCAGCTCACAGTTCAGGATCAGTCTGCTGCATTCCGTGTTTATAAAGAGTTAGATACTTCTCCAGGGTCTGGATGGTCTCCATATCTTTATGCCCGAGGTAGGTCTGACTTTAGTTATAGCGGGCTGGTACAATATTTCCCAAAAGCCTACATTTTACAACATACACGATACATGTATATGCGATTTCACACAGGTGACCTTCAAAATTGTGATGTTGTGAATTCCTCCAAACTCATATGCATCTTAATAAACTTGACATTAGTATGGTTTTTGCTAAATGGTTGTTATTATCTCTTGGGGTTACAATTATCAATTCTTCTTTATAGATGTATCCAGACTGGTTGTGTGTGCAAGCTTGTGCCTATCAGACCAAAGATGTGCTGCCGCTGTTTTTGATGAATCTATGAAAGAATGTCAACTTGCAACCTGCCGACTAGATAATCACGTTCAAAATAGTGGAACTGATCTGGTCTACATAGACATAGGAGAAGTGGTAAGGACGTTTTTCATAACAAATGGTTACGTTTCATCAAGCCAGTGTTAGAAGTGACACTTTACTCACATCCAGATTTGAGCTTGTACATAATAAGCTGGAAAATGCACGTGCAGTGTAGCAACTTCATTCAGTTCCCCTTCTAGTGCTGTATCAAGACCTATAGTGTATAATAATGGTATATTTTTAGGAATTGCTAAGAAGTTTTAGGTTCATGGTATATTTATTTAGAACTGATACAACTTTCGAATGTATGCTTGTTGCAGTATGTACTCATACGCAATAAATGTTCCCAAACTATGCATGTTTGTGTGTTGGCTCACGTATGACTTATTTGTTTTTGTTCATTTGTATTCCTATTGCAAGGAAACCAGGTATCACTGTTAGCGGATACCTATAAATGATGTACACCCTCAAATCCATAGATCAAATCTAAAATCCTTTTAATATGCTATTTCCATGACTGCGGCACAGTGCCTAGATAGGATTACAAAGATTCTCTATCCTTTCCCAATATCCACAGGGGAAGCATGACATTGAAATTTCTATTGGTTAACTGGTCAGATTTCACTTGCAAACATGATTAAAAGGAAACCTCTTTTATTTGACCAGAGATTTATCAATAAGTGCTGTACTTCCTATTGGATGTGAAGAGTTAATAACAACTATTTACCTTCACATCTGTGGATATCGTGTTTATAAATACTACTGTAAGGTAATATGAACTTTACTGGGCTTCAAACTATAAAATCAACCACGTCATTTTTTGTTTGTCATGTTTCAGTGTACTTAACAATATATTGTCCCACAGCTCTAGAGAGATACACCATCACATTACACATTACACATTACATGCTCTGATTTGTTTTTATTGTAGCATTCAGACGATGAAGTAATCTCACGAGATGACAACACAGGAGTATATATTGGTAGGTGTGAATAGGTTGTTCTTAGTTCTGCAGTTAGCATGTTAGCACTAAGTGCTGTGCTCTAGCTTCTGCCAGAAGTTGTGCATATATTTATGTCCCTCTGGTTCTGTTGTAGATTGCCAGGAAGCATTTGAATCTGGTCAGAGGTGTTCTGGAATATTCACAATAAAGAACCCAAATCCATATGCTACTGCGTTTGAAGCTTTCTGCGAGTTTGATAATGAACATGGATGGACTGTGATACAGAGAAGGCTAGATGGTTCTGTAGACTTTTACAGAGGGTGGGATGACTATGTTAATGGATTTGGTGATGTAGACGGAGAATACTGGATAGGTAAACACTATATCGATATAGTATTTACTAAAAAACATACAGCAGTGCTAGAATTCTGTTAGCAGTCAGCTAAAGCCAAAATATTGTGACGGAAAAGTAGTAAAGTGAGTTTGCGTAAGTACCAGGTAGATTGATGAAATATCTGACAAAGTATTTGAAATTAGCACAAACTACTGCAACAAATAAGCTACATGGTATTAGATAATAATATAAGGATCTGGTAAAACACATGTACCTTGGAGATGTATATTCTTGGATAGCCTGTGGGGTGATGTGCTCATTGCAGCTGCTCTCGGCATTGAATAGTTATAACATTGTTCTGATGATCAAGGGCTAGAGAACATCCATTATCTGACAGACACCAACACCAAGCTCAGAGTCTATCTGGAAGATCATGAAGGAGAGACAAGGGAAGCTAACTACTCATCATTCTCCATTGGATCCAGTTCAAGCAAATACACAATCACTGTAAGAAGCTCGTCTGAATCCATTAAAAGTACCTGTTAAAGCCGGAAATTGTGCCAATTTCACTAATGTTGCAAAAACATTTTACAATAAATAATACTAATAATTATTAATATTATTATTGTTGTGGGTAACTTTCTTCTAAGTAACTATCTACATGTATTATCAAACAGGTGTCTGGGTGCACAGGAGATGCTGGGAATTCTTTGATAGATGGAGTACCATTCTCTACCAAAGACCAGGACAATGACAGCAGTTCTGGCAATTGTGCCATAAGCTACCAAGGTGCACAGTTTTAAGTATTTTATATTCTTGCAGGTTTTAAGCATCATTACTCACAATATTGGAATTGACAAGACATCATTGTTAACTGATCAATCTATTTGGTACACGGATTACCTGTAGATTTTAATAAACTTGGTCATGATGTGCTAATTCTCTATAATATTCAGTTGTTTTTTTAGTAAACTTGAGCTATATCAACTTTAAACATACATGTACTGTATATAAGATGCAAATGCATCGAAAACCTACACTAACAGTGCACATGTGTATTGTACAGTGTACATGATGTAATGCGCTCAACCCAACGCATATAAATGTTTATTAGCTCTATAACACAAAAATATGTTACATTAGGAGCTTGGTGGTACACTGGTTGTCATAACTCCAACTTGAATGGAGTCTGGTATCCTGATGGAGTAGCAGATAGCAATGCTAAGGGTCTGGTTTGGAAACACTGGAAGGGCTACGGTTATTCACTCAAGGCTGACTCTATGATGGTGACCAGATAGTGATACAATGCTCACAGCTGGCTTATCATACATGATCATAGCATATTCTGTCATATTCTAATGTATATATACAGATACTGGATTAACCAAGTGTGTAATGGATGGAATGGAAGTGTGTGGTATATCATGATGTGTGTGTGTGTCATAGTGTATTGTAAACATTGTCTTCAATAGATAATTTTGTTGAAACAGAAATTTATATCTTTATTATTTATTGATAGTAATCGAAGGTTTAAGCAAGAGATGGGTGTGTTATGTTTTTATTTTATATACATATACCTTCCCATGAACAGAGAACATGAATATACATTGTACACACAAAGCCATTTATGTTTACATAATATATACCTGCAAGACTATTTATATTTAGACAGTCAGGGCCTAGGGTAGGAACACAGAAAAGATAAATATGCTGACAGTAGGTTCCATCTTTATAATAATCACTGGTGATTGAATCGGATTCCTCACATTGGATGAGTTATTCCTTGCCTCTGCGATTGCAAGTTATTATTCTGTAAGGGGTAGTGCAACTATCCTACATCTGTTACTCTGATCATGTGAACATCAGAAGTCAGCTTTATGCATCATTGTATTGATTTTCAACTACCTTGGCTATATTTATATTTGACCTCCTCCCTGTACGCAGTGCAGTGCAAATCAGGTATAATTACATAACAATATACTAGATATTGGATCTTTTTAGCAAAAAATTTGTCTGCGAGCAGTCAGAGACTTGTTTCAAATCCATGAAAATACCATATATATATAGAAAATGGCCAAACCCCCTAACATTCAGTAAGATGCAAGGTGGCCATAATAAGAAGGGTGCCCTCGTGTGCAGTTCACTCAGAGCATGTCTACTGCTCACCCTTGAAGCTTCCTTTCCAAGGTTGCTGAGCTGGTGTAGTGGTAGCATGTTCTGTTCACTGTGCTTGGCATTTAGGTGCCGGGTTCAAACCCCAGTCAAGGACTAGTATTTTCATGGATTTGAAACAAGTCTCTGACTGCTCACAGACAAATTCCTTGCTAAAAATACAACATATACATGTATATAGAAAATGGCCAAACCCCCTAATATACTAGATCCTTTACAATATTTTACTGGTGTAACAGTACTATATTATGGTAACTTCTCTACAAATTAATCACATATTTTTTTAAATTGTACACTCATACAAATAGCTATATTATACAGTTGTTAGAAGCTATTTAAATAAATATGATGTTTTATACTGCATGGGGAGAGGAATGTACACTAATATACTGTATGTACATAGTTATGCTCCTACCTGTTTTAAGATGTCATGCTGGATATATATTGTAGTACATTGACTAGTGATACTTTTTATAAAGTATACTGATGTTATAACCTGCTGTATAGTAATGTTTCTGTGTATGGGTATCACAGGAGCGCGATGTTAGTAGCATGGGTGTGGGCAATACATCTAGCATCAACTATCTACAAATGCTGTTAAACTTTCTTGGTTGGAGCATCAAAGTAGTATTTTAGTTATAAGTAGAGAAAGTGTTTCAACATTGATAATAAAAACTCCCTGGTGGCACTCACCTATTGAATAGTAAACATTCAATATCATTGGTACATGGAGATAATATATTTGATTGTTGTAAGGAAATAGTATAGTTCTCTCCTGAGCTTGTATAGATAAAAATCCCTATTGAAATTTTAATTACGTTCTAGTGAATATGTCATATAAGAAGATACAAGCAATGGTGTAGGCCTCATGTGGTACATCACAGATCCAATACTGACATGAGGAATTGTAAACCTTTTTAACTTATTGCACTGAGAACACTCATTAAATAGTATACAGCAGGGCTGTAACAACCAGGGGGGCAAGGTGGGCATTTGCCACCCCAGAAATCTGTCCAAAAGCAAAAATTTGTTGGCGTAAATTCTCCAAAGGTGACCTTTGTACACATTGATCACACAGTTATGCGCAGTGTTATAGTCTAAAAGACAGTATGAGTGGCCTGTGATCCTGCATATTTGACTGAAATTTGTTAGAAAACATTTTAAGCTATTTTTAGTATCTGTCTGGGCAGCTCGATGCTACGGCCTGGGCTTTTTGCCCCCTCAGTCAAAAATAGTTGTTACAGCCCTGGTATACAGTATACCAAAAGTATTATATCTAAATATTTGACTGCTCAAAAAACAAAATTCCCTATATTATGAAAATTCTCCCATACACTATAGCTATCCATCATTACCTCTTTCAACTGTGTAATAGTTGTTGTAGAGATGGACAGTGGGAACATCGTTAATCCATGCACTAATTAGATGACTAGGTATTTGGCTATTTTATTTTTTAACTTGTTACATGTAGTTTACATTTACTTGTATATTACACCGTTAACAGACATTGTCTATACTTATAAGTTATCAAGTCAACAGAAGAGAGAATATTATAATATTTATCTCTGAAAATGACATAAAGACAGTATATTTGAAGTCCTTATCCAAACTTGCTGTTAAATTATTTACACTCACACTGTGTACAGGGATAAGGTCTAAGGTTAGATCAAATAAATACAGATGAGTAGTTAAAAGTATCCTAATCCTGTTGATACCATTGCTGTACAGTATATATATTGTGATGGTACAGGACATTTGTATACGACTCCAACTCCCGGACGAAGCTCCACCGCACCCTAAGTGCCTAGTAGTTGTTACAGCGCTACTCACCTGACACTAACATTCTCACAATTAGTGCTCGTATACTTACCCTTAACTGCATTGCATGTTCAAAGTACTTAATTACCGTCTATATATATATGTCTCCATGTGTTTATGCTCATTCCTTATTCATGTATCTTACTATATGTTGTTGTACATAGTCACATGAATGTTACTAAGTCCTTTTTATGCCTTTTATACCCATGTACAGAGGCCCGACCTCTCAGAATCCATTGATATTCATTTTGTACATGAATTGGACCATTATAAGCAACTTTTGTAGAACCCGACCTATTTTGGGTCGGCCGTCGGGCTTCCGGCGGCCATCTTGTTGCGCAACTTCCGGACGACCACACGTCGTCTTTTCCCGACGTCATGTCGGCCGGAAGTCCTTATACTATATAAAGGGCACTGTTTTACTGTTCATTGTCTCAGTCTACGCTTGGCTTTCAATAAAGACACATCTATACTTGATACAGGGACTTTCTCTTCCTTTTACTAGGTCATTCGCTCTGCGAACCGCCTACTAGGTTGAATTACTCTCTTTCACTGTATAGTCTGAAGGTCGGACTTGAGATCAGATGGGTCGTCTTTGGTAGTATTTGGGCTACTGAGACCGCTCGATCTTTCATGTAATGCGAAGTCCTATTACCACTCATAGGCACTTCATTTCTGGGTCGATAGTCGTCCAAGGACGACCGCACCAAATCACAGAAACCATTACATTGGTGGCAGCAGTGGGATTCTAAGGTCGTACTCTTACGATACGAAGAGAAGGAAGGTGACCTCGGACTCGGGTGACCGACCGACCTCATTCTTCAATACTTCTACGGCGATTTAGGACTCGGACCCGGGAACCTTGGATACGAGAAGGTGACAAACGCTAAAGTGCACCCATAATTCTCGTGGTTCCGCTGGATGTAGCCCGACCTACGCCGGATCTTCAATCAAAGACCGACCTCGGATCCAGAACAGATTGACGGTACTCAGTACGACCATCAGGCCGACCCGGCCTAACAAACTACGGTAGTTAACTAACTACCCGACACCCTACAGACATCAAACCGAGGACGACACGTCCCCTTCACCAAAGAGGCTCCATCTATACTCAGCAATGGCTAGCGATATAGACAGGCTAGTAGAGGTAATCGGACAGTACATAGAAGTAGCTCGACCTCAGCCGCCTCAACCCTCTTTCAAGACACCACAGTTCGACGGACAAGGAGACGTCGAGTTCTTTATAGAACAATTCCTGACCATAGCCGAGGCAAACGACTGGAGCCCGGCAGCCATGTACCTTCACCTAAGAGAGGCCCTCAAGGGACCGGCACAAGAATGTGGCCGACCCGGCACCTCAGAAGGGATCTTCGAAGCTCTACGCGCCCGATACGGGTTAACTGATAAAGAAGCTAGACTCCAGCTCATACAGCTGCGGAAAGATCCCGGCATGTCATTACAAGAACATGCCACCTTAGTCAAGAAACTTGTACATGTGGCTTTCCAGGAACTACCCGAAGCGCACCGCCGGGTATTGGCTGTGGAAAACTTCAGTAACTCTCTTGAGGACGGACACCTACAGAGACACCTCTTGGCAATAAACCCCAGAGATGTGGACTCGGCCGTCCGAGCCGGAAACGACTTCTTGCTCGTCAAGGGACCTTCCCGTGGAAGTAAAGCACACCAAATCAGGGCAGTCACAGAACCCGAGCCGGAGACACCCCAAATAAATACAGTGGACTCCGACCTGACCTGGATCAACGACCTGAAAGAGGCCATCCAGACACTCAGCCAAGAAGTCAGACGACTTCGAGGACTACTAGACGCCCCCAGAGCGCCAGGACCTCGGAACAGACCCTCCTGGCAGACCAGCAAAAAGCCTGGTCCCCCTCCTCAACGGACCAATGGGAACACTCCCCCCACATATCCTGAGCCGCCAGTACCCGAGTCGGGAAAAGGCTCCGGCCCGAGACAGTAGAGGCTGGCACTCGGGCCCTACAAGTTCCTCACACCTCTCACATTTCCATCTCGGAAGACCGTCCCAAGTATCCGGTCGGCAAGGCCGACCCCCCTTCTAAAACAGTGACTCAAGTGACGTATGTAAAGCCGCATGTACCTAGCCTGTACATACAAGGACGACTATGTAGCCAAGATGTAACCCTACTCTTGGACACGGGCTGTACGACCAACCTAATATCACCCCGCACCCTGAAGAAGCTGCAGAGACCCGACCTAGAGGTCCTACCAGTAAGTCAGCCATATGGCAAGATGGCCGACGGCTCGACTCTCAGGTTCGAGGGAATGGTAAGGCTACCTATGGTAGTCGGTCGTACCTTTAGCCAAGAACTGTTCCTCATCGGCTCCATACCAGAAGATGGCGTCCTAGGGATGCCCTACCTGACTAAACACAAGTGCTCTGTAAACTGCCATACCGCAAAGGTATACACCAGCCGAGATCAATGGCCGTGTGTCAATAGAACGGGAAGCCCTTATACATTGAGGACGATGCCTGAGATGAAGCCTAGTACGCCTCCGCCCGACGTCGATGACCCATGCCGACGTCCTGGACACCCACATAGAGGACCAGGGGCCGAGGGAGGAACGGATAATTCAGTACCTAGTACACCTGCGCCCGACGTTGATGATCAATGCCGACGTCAAGGACACCCCAACAGAGGATCCAGGGCCAAGGGAGGAACGGGAAGCTCATCACTTAGTACACCTGCGCCCGACGTCGATGATCAATGCCGACGTCAAGGACACCCCCACAGAGGATCCAGGGCCAAGGGAGGAAAAGGATCATTACCGCCCAGTACAACTCCGCATGGCGTCGAAGTACAATGCCGACGCCCTGGCCACCCGATGGGGGGGCTAGAAGCCGAGGGAGGAACAGCGAAGAAAAAGAGGCAAGTAGAGGACCAGGGCCGACAGGCTAAAAAGCCGCGCATCCAGGAGCATAGACAAGGCACAAACCGCCTCGAGGAAGGTGCTGTCGACTATTTCCAGCACCCGATATTCCCGCCGCCCGACTGGGGCAGAGGTTCAAAAGGTAGACCCTCCTACGTCCGGATGCTAACGCCCTACACTAGGGAAAACAGACCCTTATCATACAGGAGGAAGGCCCGGTGGAAGCGAGGCCGACCCCCAGAGGTTATACTAGAAGAAATTCATCACAAATGGGCTGCCCAGACGACTACCTATCGTAGGCCGACACGGCCAGGCCCGTGTTTACTCTCCAATCCCACAGACGGATCCGGTGACCCAGACAACCTTGAGATCAAAATAGATCTAACAACAGGGGTCAGACAAGTGCACTTCCGCCGCGACGTAGTTCTACTACATGGTGAGAAGCCAGGTGTTGCAGGCATAACGTCGCACACCACAAGGAGAACCAGGGCAGCCCCCACACCTATAAAAGGCCAGGATCCAGATGGATCCCCCAGTACCTTCACCACCACCACTCAGTCAACACCTAGTCGGACAACGGAGCACTCTATTCGAGACTTCTCAACAAGGACGGTGCCCTCCCTAGTCGGCCTACTCATGGACTTGCCAGGTGAGCCAATAGACTTGGACGAGGTACTGTTGCTTTTGGACGACGACGACTTATATGCTGATCTCGGGAACTCCTCGAGGGATGAGGTCGTGCCAGTCGGGTCGGGTCATACTGAAGTACCTTCGGTGCTTCGGGACGATGCCGTCCTAACCGACTCGGACATGCACCGCCTCCCCTCCGGGACGACCTCGGACACGCATATGTACTCCAATGACATTGTACACCATGTGACTGAGTCGGGTGACGAAGACGACTCGGCCTACGCAAACATTGATAATCTAAATGATCAACCTCTTGTATCTACACTTTCTCTTATAGAGACCTCTCCAGAGACGCCTATGCCGCAGTCTCAACTTTGCTGGATCTCTCCACGGACCAGTAGTGATATACGTCGGACAGCCCGATGTAAAGGAAGGAACTCCTATTGTCGACTATGTAAGCTAGAAGGGACGGAGAACACCATCAAGGCTCACACACGCCAACACTTTACCCAGTTCTTCTGTTCCTGTGGAGTCAGCGCCCGTGATGCAGAGACTGTCTATCGGCACCAAAGCCAGACAGGCCACGGAGCCATCCAGTATGAAGTGGATTCCCACATGTTCCAGCTTTTCCTCAAGGCGATGAAGCTCGACAAGAGGGTCGCTTACCCCTCATGCATCCCAGCAGACGTAGGACCGAAACCTTTCACTATACCAGCTCCTCCAGAAGCTGAAGCCAGAGCAGCAGTGGTGCGACTGACACCTCCTCCTGCCCCAAAGAAAACAAGTAAAAGAAAGTCGCCCTGGGAGCGACTAGGCAGTCCAAAGCGACCACAGACTCGTATGGACCCTCCAGCCTTGGATCACCGAGGGACTGATACTTACGACATACCCAAACGTCGGCCCCGGCCGCCTAAGGCTAGAACCGGATCAGACAAGGCCGTCCCATTGTCGACCCGCCCTCCAGATACTAAAAACACAAAGAAGACTCTTGAATCCCGCACCCCTACAGCAGAATTCCAGAAGGAGAGAGAACGATTGTGTGCCACTCTAAACAATCGTCTCGGACGCCTCAGGCACCAATTGCACATACTCCAGCAGAGACTTCTTCACTCACATGTTAGAGACCGGCTTACTATAGTCCAGCAGACGGAAGCCGTACAGGACGAAATATCCCTCCACCAACGGCTCACGGAGCAGATCCTTAGACATACTCGGAGAGATAGTGCCAAGGATCGGGGGGCTATGTGATGGTACAGGACATTTGTATACGACTCCAACTCCCGGACGAAGCTCCACCGCACCCTAAGTGCCTAGTAGTTGTTACAGCGCTACTCACCTGACACTAACATTCTCACAATTAGTGCTCGTATACTTACCCTTAACTGCATTGCATGTTCAAAGTATTTAATTACCGTCTATATATATATGTCTCCATGTGTTTATGCTCATTCCTTATTCATGTATCTTACTATATGTTGTTGTACATAGTCACATGAATGTTACTAAGTCCTTTTTATGCCTTTTATACCCATGTACAGAGGCCCGACCTCTCAGAATCCATTGATATTCATTTTGTACATGAATTGGACCATTATAAGCAACTTTTGTAGAACCCGACCTATTTTGGGTCGGCCGTCGGGCTTCCGGCGGCCATCTTGTTGCGCAACTTCCGGACGACCACACGTCGTCTTTTCCCGACGTCACGTCGGCCGGAAGTCCTTATACTATATAAAGGGCACTGTTTTACTGTTCATTGTCTCAGTCTACGCTTGGCTTTCAATAAAGACACATCTATACTTGATACAGGGACTTTCTCTTCCTTTTACTAGGTCATTCGCTCTGCGAACCGCCTACTAGGTTGAATTACTCTCTTTCACTGTATAGTCTGAAGGTCGGACTTGAGATCAGATGGGTCGTCTTTGGTAGTATTTGGGCTACTGAGACCGCTCGATCTTTCATGTAATGCGAAGTCCTATTACCACTCATAGGCACTTCATTTCTGGGTCGATAGTCGTCCAAGGACGACCGCACCAAATCACAGAAACCATTACAATATTAATCATAATCTCTCTGAATAAACTCAGTATTTGGTGTTACTTCATACAAACATATATTAGTACAATAGAAGCAAAAAGCTGACTTTGATGTTCAATATTACCTACATGATCAAAGTATCAGATGTAAGATTGTGGGTCAATTACCGGCAGTATATAATTGGTAATTTACCACCATGGACCTCATTTACCTACAAGCAGCAAAAAGGTTCCATATACAGAGCAGAATCACAGATTAATACAGAATATTAATATGGAGAACAGTAATATGGTAAGTGAAACTGTAGTATATACAACTACATAGAGTCTATAGAAACTTCTGTAAGATATTTGTTATATTGCTCAAACCACATACTACAGTACACACTACGGTACACATACTATGGTACACATACTGTTTCTGTTTCTAATTGACATTGTAAAAGTTTGTTTTTGAAACATTTCAATTCAAAACCAAGAATGGTGGCAATAATATAATCCATTATATGGACCTTCTTTGAAACAATGTATTGGAATGTAAGGCTTTAGGTTTATATAAAATATTCTAAGGTAGTATGTCATACAATTTAATAAAAGAAAGAAAATAGCATTCAATATTATACACTGTATACACTGTATGTGTACTGTAAGTTAAAGCAGACATAACATTAATAATTGGGTGTTTGAAATAAGATATGACATAATGTGATTTATATATTATTAGATTACATTAACCTACTAATTTGGAAACTAGCTGTAATATAAACATACAATACACATGTATAACGTACCATTATATTATATTTTGTAAAACAATATTAAAAGTGAATAACATCCCTGAATGTGTCTTGTATCATCATTTATCATTGAAACTATTACCTTCACAAACAAAAGGTGAAGCATTTCCAGGTCAGCTTCTCTCGTTAAGTCACATTGTCAACCTATAATGTATAAATACCATGTTCTAAATATGTGTATTGGTTAAGTTTCTTATAAACATGCTTACATTATTTCAGGCAGGAGAACATTTACCCTACCAACCCTCAGAGAATAACCTGCAACTAGCTCACTCAAGCCATCAACAAACACCTATCAGATGCTCCTCATACTCGACCCACCCCAGCGTTGGGAACCCAGGATATCGACAAGTTCACCCTGGCTATACTCTACCAGGACAAAATCAAAACGTAATGTAACTTATATATACAACTTATATAATTAGATAACTTATATATTGTAATGTTTTTGAGTGTTAGATCATACGAGAGCCGAGGGCTATATGTATGTGAAGGGCTTGGAAGGTGGTAGAGGCCGACCAAGTGTACCTTCTGCTCATTATATAAAAGAGTGAACAGTTATAGGTGCTCTTATTAGTGTAGATTGTAGATTATCTTAGACGTAGGCCGATGCCGAGACTCATTGGAGCTCAGGATCGACGTAGGTCTAGTAGAGTTTATACTCCAAGGGAGTGTAGTGAAGAAGATCTAACCTTGAGAGCCTAAGTCCGACGCTAGGTTCATTTAGAACCCGGGATCAGCCTAAGCCTAAGGGGTGGATAGAGATATGTTTAGCCTAGGATGAGGTGAACTCGAGCCGTACTGAATCCAAAGGATTCTCAGGTGGAGTTACCCGCCTAAAGAGTAAGCCTCTGTAGGTTGAGTTAGTTGTTGATTGCGCTTGAGTAAAGCAACATCTCCTGATTCACAATAGAAAATGCACTGCCTTATATACATAACAAACTTCCGGTAAAAAGGGACGACATGGTGTCGTCCAGCCGACATGGGGTCGGCTCCGGAACTGATGCAATAATATGGCTGGTTCCGCCCGACGTCACGTAGACAATTGTTGAGACATTATAATATGACATTAATTACTATTATGTTTTTTGGAGTTATCACCTCCGGTCATATTATATGTGTAAAGCTAGCAGCTAGTAGCTAATAGCTTTTGGCTAGAGTAGCTTATAGCTAGTAAGCTATTAGATATATTCTTTGTATATAAACACTTCTGTTCAGTATGGTTAAGTCAGATGAGATTGAGCTGTAATACTGTAATGGTACGCACAGTCGTATCTTACATCTGACACTCATTCTTGTGTGCATGCATGTATATATCTGCTTGTACTTTACTCATATATTATTGTATATACGTGTATGATTATTACTAAGTCTTTTAATGCCTTTTATACCCATGTACAGAGGCCCAACCTCTCAGAATCCATTGATATTCATTTTGTACATGAATTGGACCATTATAAGCAACTTTTGTAGAACCTGACCCATTTTGGGTCGGCCGTCGGGCTTCCGGTGGCCATCTTGTTGCGCAACTTCCGGACGACCTGTGACCAGATGGGTAGTCTCTGGTAGTTTTTGGGCTACTGAGACCGCTCAATCTTTCATGTAATGCGAAGGCCTAGCACCACTCATAGGCACTTCATTTCTGGGTCGATAGTCGTCCAAGGACGACCGCACCAAATCACAGAAACCATTACAATACAATACATATATAAACTGTTATAAGAATACAACAGATTTGGCGACGAGGATTAACCACATATCAAGTATCAACTCATCAGCTGCCATCTGAACCAAAGGTAAATTCGACTCGCATATTGGTCAAATAACTATGGCTACTGCAACTGAACAACTAGTCGCCTTGCTAGCCCAACAAATTGCTCAACAGAAGGAACAGATGGAGCAGCAGAAGGAACAGATGGAGCAGCAGAAGGAACAGATGGTGCAGCAGAAGGAACATCTGGAAAGGCAGCTGGAGGAACAAAGATCACAGCATGCAGAACAGATGAAGTTACTTGCTCAATCAACAGGCAGGCAAGTGCAACCCACACCAAGTTTCACCACATTTAATCCGAATACGGAACTATGGACTGATTACTTCTCAAGGTTCACTACCTTTATCCAGGCTCAGTCTATCACAGATGAAAAAGTACCACAGGTATTCTTAACTAACCAATCTACTGATATATACAAACAACTGAAGGATTGGACAGAGCAGCAGCCAAGAAAAGACATACAGAAACGGGAAATGGAGGAAATCTACAACTATATGATGACTCAATATAACCCAAGGACTTTTATCATCAAAGAGAGGTACAGATTCTGAAGTGACATGAAAAGAAAACCAGGAGAGACAATTTCAGAATTAGCAGCTAGGATTCGGCATGACGCAGCCACATGCGACTTCACATCTATTCAGGATCCCCAGGATGAAGCCTTACGGACAGGATTCATTTGTTCAGTAGGAAATGAAGCCATCTTAAAAGCACTTTTCAAATTGAAAGATAGAGATTTAACTTTCAACAGAGCAATAGAGGTGGCAGCCGAAGCGGAAGAAGCAGCCAAGGTAGCCAAGGAAACTGTCCATGGAACAACCAATACACTACACTTGCTACGGAAGAAGAAGACGACTCCAACAACAAAGACACACTCACAAACTGCTTCACCATGTAACTGCTGTGGAAGGACAAATCATAATCAAAGAGACTGCAGATACAAGAACGCTGCATGCAACTACTGCAAGATAACAGGACATCTAGAAGCAGTCTGCCGCAAGAAGAAGAAGGTGAACTCTCAGCCATTAAATATTGTGAGGGCTCTAAAAACAGTACATGCTGTTCCACAAATTCAAGTAGAATTAATTCTTCAAGGACAGCCACTGCAACTAGAAGTAGACACAGGAGCGGGAGACAACTTTCTATCAGAACACAATCGGAGAAGACTAGGAGCACCTACACTGCAACCACCACTGATTCACTATGAGTCAGCTACCCATCACCCGATAGAGATTATAGGCACGTGTACATTCAACACCAAAGTAGGAGGTCAACAAGAGAAACCTCTTCATTTTGTAATCAGCAAAATACCTAATCTCAACCTTCTGGGCAGAGGTGGAATCCAACAGCTAGACATCTCCCTAGATTCTCTGATGCCACAAGCCAATGGAAGACAACATACAGACGTTCTCACAATCAGCAGCAACCTTAAGGAAGCATGCAGAAGACTAACATCAGAGTTCAAGGATCTCTTCACGCCAGAATTAGGATGTCTAAAGGATTTTGAACTAAAAGTAAAGTTCACACAAGACAGTAAGCCTATTTTCTGCCAACCCCGACCAGTACCATATGCCATCCAAGAAGATTTAGGCCAAGCGTATGATGCTGGAATCAGTAGAGGAGTCTGGGAACCTGTACAGTTTAACTCTTATGGTACTCCCGTAGTACCAATAAGAAAAGCACAGCTACCTGGACAACCAAGACGGAAGTTGAGAGTTTGTGGAGACTACTCAGTGACAGTCAACGCAAAGCTGGAAGATCATCGTCAGCCAATCCCTTTACCAGAAGATCTGATGAGGAAGCTAGGAGGCGGACATGGTTTTTCAAAGATCGACTTGGCCGATGCGTACAACCAGATTTGCTTAGCACCAGAAAGTCAAAAGAAACTAGCACTCAGCACACACAGAGGAGTCTTATTGCAGAAGCGCTTACCTTTTGGAATAAGTTCTGCACCAGGATATTTACAAGAGATTATGGAGCAACTAACCCAAGATCTGCCTGGAGTCGCTGGATGATATTCTAGTGTCCGGAGCAACAGCAGAAGATCACCTAATCAATCTTCGCAGACTACTTCAACGCCTGCAAGACCGAGGGTTAAGATGCAATCTCCGGAAATGTGTCTTTGCAGAAGACACAGTAGAATACCTGGGACACTAGCTATCCCAAGAAGGCATAGCAAAAGGATTTGGAGTAGAAGATGTAAAGAAGATGCCACCACCCACTGATGTAACAGGTCTACAATCTTTTATGGGATCCATCCAATTCTACCACAAGTTTCTACCAGATCTACCAACAGTCACAGCACCTCTTCAGAAGTTATTAAGAAAGGGAGAGAAATGGCAATGGACACCAATTCAACAAGCAGCATTTTCTCAACTCAAGCAGATGTTATGCAGTGACCTTGTCCTGGCACATTTTGACCCATCATTAAAGTTAGGCATATCCTGTGATGCATCAGCAGTGGGACTCGGAGTAGTGCTATTCCATCGATACGGAGATGGATCTGAAAGACTAATTGCCCATGCAAGCAAGACACTGACACATACTCAACGAGGATACAGCAAAACCCAGAAGGAAGCACTAGCTATTATCTTCGGCATCACCAAGTTCCATCAGTTCTTATATGGGAGGAAGCTCATACTAATAACGGATCATCGATCTCTACTTACTCTGTTTGGCCCCAACAAAGCAACACCGGTTATGGCGGCCAATAGACTCGCCAGATGGGCACTTACACTAAACCAGTATCAGTACTCCATTGAATACAGGAAAACCTCAGAACATGGAAATGCAGATGTACTCAGCAGACTACCTAGTGGCCCTGGTGCTAAGTTTGATGCAGAAGAAGAAGGAGAAGATATAGACACTGTTTGCTGTATCAAAGCTATCGGCACACAGCTCTCTCCAACAGAACCTGGAGTGCTGAAGAAAGAAACGGCTAAAGATCCAGTACTCAGCAAAATTATGAGATATACCAGGGAAGGCTGGCAAGATGAAGAGCGGAATACATATCAGAGTGAAGTAAACTTGGAAGGCCACAGCATCAAGGATTTCCAGAAGTTAACTGCATCACTATCAATCGAAAATGGATGTTTACTATATGGAAGCAGAGTGGTAATTCCCCTTTCTCTCCAAAAGGAAGTGTTACAACTGATACATATGGGACATTTTGGCATGCAGAGAATGAAGCAACTGGCTCGCACTGCAGTCTACTGGCCTCGTATGGACAAGGACATTATGGAGATGACTCAGAAACGCACCACCTGCAGGGAACATCAGAACCAACCAACTAAGGCACCAATTCATCCTTGGATGATGCCAGAAAAGCCGTGGAGCAGACTACACATCGACCACGCAATCAACTTCATGGGGACCAATTGGCTGGTCCTAGTAGATGCTTACACCAAGTATCCTTGTATACATCCAACAAGTTCTACCTCCACCAAAACAACTACAGACCTACTGGAAAAAGATTTTGCTCACTTTGGTTACCCTCATACCATAGTCACAGATAATGGAACAAGCTTCACCTCAGACGAGTTTCAGCAGTGGTGTAAAGAGAGGGGAATCATCCACCTACGAGGAGCACCTTACCATCCAGCCACTAATGGAGCAGCTGAAGGAACATCTGGAAAGGCAGCTGGAGGAACAAAGATCACAGCATGCAGAACAGATGAAGTTACTTGCTCAATCAACAGGCAGGCAAGTGCAAACCACACCAAGTTTCACCGCATTCAATCCAATACGGAACTATGGACTGATTACTTCTCAAGGTTCACTACCTTTACAATACATATATAAACTGTTATAAGAATACAACAACAATAATCAGGTGATGATTACGTAATTGCAAACATGCTAGGCAAGTATAGTTAGTTAGCGATAGGTATGTGTCCAATACAATAGTAGTAAACCAGTACGACAATATGATTGGATAGTGACAATAATATAAAGCACGCTATAATACGTAAGTATAATATCAGATAATACAGCGACATGATTGGTGGGTAACAATACAATAGTAAACATAGAGTGGATTACGCATGTAGCTGTAGCTAGTAACTAGTAGCTAGTAATGTCTATGCATTATGAGTCAATGACTGGCTAGCCAAGGGAGGCTAGACGCAAACGCTGTAATGTCAGTGTTTAATGTTATGGATCTTGAGACTCTGGGAGTTGAAGCCCCACTACACCAATGCGGTTCGTTTCACTATAATATAATCACTATTAATATTTGCCACCACCTTCACCTCTAGGACGCCAGTTTTCTTTAGATATTGATATGGTAAATAAAGTATTTGGTTTGTCAAGTAACATGTCCATTATAATTTGTAATACCTGACAACAAACAAACAAACAGACAAACTCTGTATTAACCAGTTATTACTATATTATTTGTTCTAATGTTGATTGAAAATGCTTACTACTCTTTACTTATACCACAACAAAGGAAACTGTAAGATTTTAGTACTGTATAAATATGTTACTTTATGGTTGTAATTTCTATAGAATGGCAATATATTTAATATTAGCAAATAGTTAATTTACCTGACAAAAAGAACCTATATTAAAAAGATGAATGGAAAAATAAAACTAACATGTACAGCTTCTACTGTGCGTTACTGTGCATTCTGTTTCAGAGACGGTGGTCTGGCGCTGGAGGCGGTGAACAGGTTTCTCCAAACAAAGTTTCTCCAAACAAAGTTTCTCCAGCACAGTAAAACAAAGATGGTGCATCAAAGAAGTTTGTATGTGAAACGATTTTTGGTTGCTGTAGATGGGTGCTTTCCTTGGTCAAACACATGTAAAAGGGAATCGCTTTCTAGGCACCATCACATGTAATAAAAAACTTGTTTGACTTTTTACTGTTGTGAAATAGTCATAGATATAAATGGTCTGGCATTGCCAGTCATTCACCACAAGACGCTGAAAAAAAAAAATATGTATATATACATATATTAGTTACGTTTCTTACCAACATGCTTACATTATTTCAGGCAGGAGAATGCTTACAGCACCATCCCTCACAGAATAGCTTGCAACCAACTCACTCAAGCTATCAGCAACCGCTTATTAAAGGCTCCACATACCCAATCCACCCCAGCGTTGGAAACTCAGGACATCAGCAAGTTAACCCAGGCTATGCTCTGCCAGGACAAAACCAAAACGTAACGTAACTTAAAGTAATTTGATGTAGCATATAATAATATTAACTAATATGTAGCTACTACATAATGATACATCATGTAGCCTACACAATATCAATCTTTCAATAATAATCCATCAGCTCTTGAATGATAGATTGTGATATATTGTAAGCATATTTTAATAAGATAAGTTTATGACTTGCTGTATAATAGGTGTATGGCGTAGAAAGACACAACCAGGTACAACAGCAGCCTGTCCTGGTCCACAACCACCACCACAACCACCACCACAACCACCACCACAACCACCACCACCAGACAACACACCAGCAGGTTCTAAACCGGCCAACTGAGCAGCAACAGCAAAATCAACAGGTACATTATATAACGTAGCTAACTGATGTATCAAAATACTCACACTAACTCTACTGTAAGAAATTTCTGCTAATATTTATTTGTTTCCATCTCAGGCAGCAACTAGGATAAGAAATAGAAAGCCCCAATACCTCATAGCTCTCGTACCAGAGCTATCTTACAAGCTTGGTACGAAGCAAACAAAGCACGCCCCTACCCAGATCAGCCAACGGTTGCAGAACTAGCTAGAAATGGGGGAATTACAGAGAAGCAGGTGAAAAGTGGTTCTACAACACACGCTGCAGGGACAAAAGGGATGAACAGTAATCCTAATAAAGAGAGATACAGTAGACAATCCACCAAAAAAATATATTTAATCCTGCTTCTATAACAATACATTGTTTTAGTCTATGATATTTTCTTCTTCTATGCTAAGCTTTATTTATATACTCTTTGCATCTTTGAATACCCGATGTATCTACTCTGTGCTCTACCTTACATTATAATATACTCTATGCTGTATTTGCTGTAAGTAACTATAACTAACATATGTATACTCGTTACTCCATAATCTAGGTATTATAAGAATGGCGCCTACTTGATGCCATACTCTCCGCATATTTATCTTTTCTGTCTAAATATAAATAATATTGGGCCATATTATATACACAGGCCCATGCACTGTCTATGTAGTAATACATGTATAAAATATAACACACTGAATGTATACCATACTATCCATGATGTACATGTATTATATAAGCTGTTGGTTTGGTTCTGTTTTCCAACAGTAGTGGTTTAAAAGCAGTCTCATATGAACCAGTACAGTTTCAAATACGTCTATGGTTCACCCACAGAATGATAAATTATTATTCCACCAACATTGGAAAAAAACAGAAGGTGCAGTGCTGTTATTATTACATGCAATGTAACTGTGATTAATTCAAATTTCAAGACTGATTTATTAGACAGAAGGCATACATACAGCAAGTTATATAACCAAGCTATAAAAAGCCATAAGATAACCACGATACAACACAATGAGAAAACTTATACTGTTTCTTCCTTGTAGATCCACAATGTCACCTCTACAGTGCCAAGTTTGGACAGTGCCAAGTTTGCGGAGAAAGCAGAAGCAGGTGGCATTACGGTGCACGTTTGTGCACTACGTGCACCAGGCGTCGTGCAGAAACCGAAAGATTCTAGTTTGCCAGGTGAATACTATAATATACTATTTCCTGTTCTGCTATCTTGTAACCCGAAATATGAATCACATACAGATATATAAATTGTGTAGTTATACCAGACTTACAACACTGTAGCACCAACATGTCAATTATTTCCCCATGTGTTGATGTTACATATTCAAAGAAAGAAGAGGACTGTCCCATAACAGTTAGTACACGCAACGCAACGGCTGCCAGGCATGCAGGTATAGATGCTGCCTATCAGCTGGCATGGACCCAAGTGGTAAGCTAAGCTCTATTAATCTATCAGATGATGACCTGTTACCCAATGATAGTAAATTGCAGCACATGTATGTGTATATACAATTGGACATTGTGTAATGTATTATGGTCCATGTATATAATTGAGCAGACAACTTCTCTATTATTTTACATTTTACATGTAAAGTTGAACCTGAGTCTCATGCAATACATATGCTCTAGTACACTGATGAGCATACCATATAATTAGGGTATTTAGGTAACTGTGTATTATTACTATATAGTTACTGATAGATTTTTGTGCAAAGATTTTCCAATTTATCTGTGAATTGATTTCACATCCATGTATATACTGTGCTGACTACGGTTTGAACCAAGTCATATAATATTATTATAATGTCTGAACAGATTAATGCAGTATCTACTGTATGTTTAGTTTTGGTCACCATTATTTTAAATCACATGTTGATGTGAATAAAATATCTAAAGTACTGCGATGATAGAGATTGCGTGTGGTTAGGACTAGATAGGAATGGGCGGATAAGGATGTAAGTTAGGTCAAGTTCAAGCTGTATGTAGAGGTCAGGGTCAAGCTACGTAGGAGGAGGAGGAGGAGTCATTCACGAACTGGAATAGATAGAAGGAAGACGTTTAGACTAGCCACGAGACATACTTAAGGTGAGATAAGTACCAAAATTCCAAGTACTATATAAGCCTAACATGTTAATTCAGAAATACTCATGTCCTTCTCCAAGCAGAATGAATAATTTGGTATTCTACAGAAACATCAAACTGAACAAACTATTGATTACTGAAGATTATTCAACTATTTATACAGATTTTACAGTACTATAAATAGTCATACAGGACTCTGTCTTTTAGGGTGCCAGACATGGCATTTCCTCTTTTACTTAATCAAGGAATAACTCATTCTTTTTGAGAAACCCAATTAAACCACTTGTGACTATGGCAAGTATTTAATATTTTATGGAGCTCTAATATAATATCTAGATTACTGTGACCATGTGCTTGTAAATCTTCTTGGAGTTAAACTTGTGATGTTCAAATCTAAAATTTAGATTGGCACTTCAATTCTTTCAGCAATACCACACCCACTCAGCCCACTCAGAGCACCCTCCAGCTGTCAGCCAACCTTATCAGTCAGCTCACCCAACCTGTCGGATGCTGAACCACTCAATACACCAGCCGGTTCTAAACTGGCCAACGGTTCGGAAAGAGCAACAACAGCAAAATCAACAGGTATATAACGTAGCTATCTGATGTATCGAAATACTAATACTAACTCAACTGTAAGAAATGTCTCTAATATTGCTAATTTTTATCTCCTTCCATCTTAGGCAGCAACTAGGACAAGACATAAACAGCCCCCAATCCAGAACCAGAACTATCTTAATAACTTAGTCCAAATCAAACAAAGAAAGACCTTATCCAGATGACAGAACCATTTCTGGACTAGCTAGAAATGGAGGAATTTCATATGCACATGTGAAGAAATGGTTTTATAATAAACGTTGCAGGGATAAAAACACACATCTACCACACAAATACAATGTATAAGACATTGCTTTAGTCTATGTGTATGGTATACCTTCTTCTATGCTATGCTTTATTTGTACACTCTTTAATATACCCTATGTATCTACACTATGCTATGCTCTATGCAGTATTTTACATATATAACTGTGATTATTATTAATATACAGGCTGAGTGAGGAGTACTATATTTACTGGCTACAATTAATACACAGAGAGTATAATATACAAGGATGGATTGTTTTCTATATGGCAGACGTGTAATTTGACTTGATTCGTCTTTTCTTGCAATTGTACCTAAATGATTAACAAGTCTGCAAACCTGTGTTTTGATTATGCAGCAGTAGACCTACATAGGAATGTGAAGAGGTCTGTTCTTTGTATAATTTACACAATGATACCAACAGTTTCAACATTGTAAATTAAATTAAATTCAAATGCAATTGCACCAACTTGATTTATACAAAAATTATGGTTTGGCAATTTAAATTGTTGACAAGAGAGACCAACTCTAATAGATCTAACAGTATCAAAAGCAATGGTGAAATAATCATCATAATAATAACAAGAACCATGTGAGTCATTTGGACTTGGTTGGATGCCATAACCAGAGTTCCCCCACATGGCACTAGAAAAACAAGACATGTCAAGGTCACCTAAGGTGGCACTTGTGATCACCTGTAGGACAATCAGTGCTGTTCATCCCAAACTGTCCGTGATCATTGCAACCAAAACTTATCAATCCAATATCTGTTGCAATCAAACTGTGTCTAGAGTCAATAGCTACGCCATATGAGATGCATTCATTGAGAGTTTCAAGCAGGTTCAGTTCAACAAAACATTCATCAACACCAGAATCTAAAATATTTGGTAGCTTCGGTTAGATGTCGAGTTGAATAACGCTGAGTCATACTCATTCCAAATAGTTCTGTCAAGTAATATCCTATGCTATGTGTAGGCCTACAGAACTTTAGCAGGACATGAAAATAGGCCAACATATAAACCACACCTATGGCCTAACAAAAATAAATTCAACACTCACCAACTCCCAGTTGAAAATTTTGCATCAGAAAAATGCAAGGAAAACATCACAGAAACCAAAATCAGAAATGATAAAACGATACTACGTGTAGATACTAGGCGTCTTCGGAAATGGGACTGGTTCCCGTCTGACCATGACCATCAGGCGAACACGGCAGGGCGTGCTAGTTGGAAATAAAATAAATAAAGTTTTTGTTACAATGTTATTTGCGAAATTGTGTACTCTTGGTGTCGCAAACGGGCGGTAAAATAATGCGAAAACATGCGGGGGTCAAGGACGGTGACCTAGATATAGTCACAGTTTGGGCGTTAGCAGTAGTTGCTGAGCTGGTGGTAAAAGTGAAATGTTCCAGGACATTCGAGCTGATAACCAGGACCATGGGTGCTAACCTACGTGAGATTGGTTTATTAGAAGTCGTCAGACAGCTTTCTGTCGGGTATGGATGAAAAAATACATTGAATTCTGTTAGCTGAGTAATCATAGTCAAATAGATGACTAGAAGTGATTGTCATTGTTGATTCTCAGTTGAACTGGAGAGTCAAAGTTTTCTTTGGTGTTTGCTTAGCTGGTTAAAAGCATGTAGTTGATGCTAGCACAAGTAAACTTTCTGGGCATGTAGTTGTCCTATGGAGAATATCACAAGTCCTTGACATGGCAAAATAAAAAAATCAATCTAAATGTAAATATTGTTAAATTAAAATTGTTGTGACATGAAGTTAAAATATACAATGATATATGCATGGTTTGCATTTGGTTAACAATACCCTATTCAAAACGATAGAAATTGGATCCTTTAACCACCGTACAAATTATATTTGCCTTTTCCTACTTTCTTCTGAACAACTGTTCCGGGGACACTCTGCTTTCTTTGCAGGCCTGATAGGCATGTGGTTGACATGTTGCTGGCACCAGATGCTGATGACCAGCGTGACAGAT
This sequence comes from Bugulina stolonifera, assembly GCA_935421135.1. Taxonomy (NCBI): domain Eukaryota; kingdom Metazoa; phylum Bryozoa; class Gymnolaemata; order Cheilostomatida; family Bugulidae; genus Bugulina; species Bugulina stolonifera. The sequence goes on from OW285191.1 coordinate 15,064,945, forward strand.
CATTCATCCTCGTGGTTGACGAGATGACAGGGAAGGTGTTTCAAAGCCATTTCAGGCTTACGCGACGTAAGGGTTCTCAACGTCTACTGTGTCCGATCAGGTGGTTAGCACTGTCATGCCTGTAAGTCCTGTAACACAGCCTAGTCATGTACGTGCATGTCGTGTTGTAGATGAGGTCAACCAGCTGCTCAGAGACGTCGCCACTGTGTTACCCGGTGCAGCGTGTGGCAGGAGTGACTTGACCCACAAGAAGAAATGCTATGTAACCCTGTGGTATCTGGCCAACAGCTGCCCCTACCGGCTCGTCACTGAGCAGTGAGTATTTGTCACCCACCTTTTGATATTCAGTGTAAGTAATGGACTATCCCCCAATGACATGGGCTATGTCTGCGTTGCTACACGATCAATGTTGTATATCTTAAGCTGCGTTCACTCTAGTGTGCCATGTAGGCAACCTGTCCTTTGAATGAAAGTTGCTTTACTGACAAATTATTGATTCCAGGTTTTGGGATTTGCCAGAGTACGGCTCATGAAATCGTCACGGAGTTCATGTCTGCAGTTGTTAAGTTGCTTAGAAGAACGCTTAGCCTGCCTAAGGAGGCTGATACCAGTATGCATTGGCTATGTTGACGGTATGTTTCAAGCATACCTGTGAACCATCCAAATAGGTTTGAATAAATACCATTTTAGTGGCAACAGACGAATGGGTGCAAGTCCTATGGGTCTTCAGCTTTGCTGTGAAGGACCAGTAAAGTTGCGTCTGTTGTCACATAGTTGTTAGGATTACATAACAAGACATACCCATTCACATTGATCAGGTACACACGTAGTCTTCATAAAACGACCTAGAATATGTACTAAATTCAAAAGATATACATTACCGAGTGAAGGGAATTCTACATGTAACTACATAAGCCATTAATGTTAGTATCATAATATCATGGTTGCTGTTCGAGGAAATGGAGAATTTGTTCTTGCAAGTAATTTGTTGTAAATTTAATTATTGAATAATAGTAAAAAATATACAAAATTATTTTTTCTGAACATTTTACTGCAGTCAGAACCAAGAAAATTCTCTACAAGAAGTATGTGCACTTACACCACCAAAGAGCGAACCGAGGTGTTTGGTACACGTGTATTTCTACCAGAACATTAGCTATGGTTATACTCAGCTAATATATAAACCATACTGTATACCATGAGTTCTTTCTTTGCATTGACAGAACTCATGGAGATGTCGTCGGCTCAGCTCACGAAAAAGTCGATTAGTTTTGTGCAATAAAAATCCCCACTTGTTCAAGCAACACATCCAACAGTACGGCACAAAATTTGCCAGTAAATTTAGAAAAAAGCTGATCGATTCACTGAAAAAAACGAATGCTTAGCAAGTTCCATATTTGGAGCAAGGACAGCAACAAATTATTAATCTGTAGCTCACAGCACAAGATAAGGCTCGCGCACCATATGTTACATTATTGCCCTTTGCCATATTCGTTGCTTCTCTGTTTAATTTTCAGGAAACACAAATCTCACATCTCAGCTCGCTAATGAGTTACTAATTGCACTAATAGCAAGGTGTTCTCAAGTACACTACTTGGAGGAAAAGGTATAAAATAAAAATCATCTACACAAAAAATGGGGTATCCTGGATTATTCAGCCCCTCCCCCTCAAGAGACTTAAATTTTCTGTACACAATACATATCCACAATTCCATCTATATTGTGTACCAGTCGTGATGAACAGACCTATTGTAAGTAGTGATATCACAACACTTCATACCAGTCACCTTCTACAATTATCTGTTAGTCATGCTGCTAACTCGATAAAGTGATGCTGTTAATGTACGGTAGTATATGTAATACGATGGTGCAAGTTTGAAATAGAAAATAATAGTTCTTCCCATCATATGCAGTTGGATTCTCTGAACTGCCTCAAGAGAAGAGGATAAACTCCATGTCTAATGTATCTGTTCAAGCTAATAGCTTATGAGGAACTTCCTGAGAGAGGTATGTGTTATAGATATACTATATTCATTGTATACACCCATCTTAGTGATGACTCTTTCATTTACGGGTTACATATTGTTGCAAAACTATGTATTACCGTTTGTTGATAATAACGTTCTTATTCTACACTGTTGAGACTTAGCAAAGTTTGAAGACAACGTTGAAGAAGAGGAGATACATGTAGTTCCCTGTTGACTATGACTGTAAAGCTGAGTAAATGCATTTCTCTGTGATATATATTTTTACTTTTACACATATGTTCCAAATTTTAATTTATATCTCAACCTCATGTAGCTTTTTGCAAGTTGTGCTACTAATAAATGGATCTTTTTTATCTAAAGAAACCTACAAAGCTACTTATTCCTTATTATCTAAAATAAATACACTAATGTGAAACATTACCAACATCTCTGCATGAAAAAGTTAAAATCTAACACTGGTGACAGTATCCAGTCAAGTACCTGATAGGTTTTGCACTATTGACAGCTTTGCTTTCACAGTTTGCTTGCCAACCTGCATTACTTTCACAATCTTAAACTAAAATATTGTCACATTACAAACAAAAAAGTAGTCAAAAACCTGAACAATATTTGTAGTAGCAGTAAACTAACCATGGTGCAAGAAGAACAAGTTAACCCTACATCCATGTTGGTTGTAGGGGTTGCCTCAAATTTTTGAAGACTGTTATTCTCCACTTATTGCCATATGTTTAGTATGCTTCTGTTATACATAGTATACATGCTTATCAATATTAGTTGTTATTACCGTCGTGTCAGTAATACATACATGTATGTATTACTACATACATGTATGTATTACTACATACATGTATGTATTACTACATGTATAATAGCCAAGATTGGAGAAAATGTAACTAAGAAGGAGATTGTATCATTTGACCTAAATTGCTAGATCCAGACTGATTGACATTTCCTAGGCTTTATTTTAATTTAAGAAATCCTATTTATCTTCAATACAGATTACTTTTAATTTTTATAATACTAATAAATTTGTATTTTTTTCATCAAAATGACTTTAAATTCTTGAAGACTATTATTCTACACTTCATTGCCATATGTTTAGTATGCTTTTGTATTGTTGCAAATTCATCGATCCACCTTCATGAAGACACCCTATACTATATGGATTTATTTCAAATATTAACCGTTTAAATGTCTTTAGCTAAACGTGTAGAAAGCAGTGCAGAGTTACAGATAACCAGCATGACCAGATACCAAGTATCTTGTTAACAACGCTGGTCTTGAGTTCAATCGACCAGCCGTACATTGTATAAGTCCATTACAGAGTATGCTAGAGTTATGAAGGTATTGGCTGGTAATTGAGTAGAGGCATTGTGTACAGATGGCATAAAGATGTTGTGTCATCACAATGAAGAAATAAGGAAGAAGGTAATGTCTATGTCAATGTTCCATTTAATCAATCACTACAATGTAGTACTTGTTACTGTACGTATAAATTGGCATAAAAAGTAGTTAAAAGAAAATGGAGAAAAAATCCACTCCATTAGAATTACCTCATAAATCTATTTATGAATTGGACTATAGTATTGAAGCAGAGAGGTAGTGGGAGTTATCTCCCCACAGGACCATCATGATGATCAGCAATAGGCTGTATAATAGCACTAGTATTGTAACCAGTGGTAAATATTATGCTGTCAGAATATTATCAAGCCATAACTGAGGTAAACTTGAGGTGTGAGAGATTTCAATTTTGGAGAAGAAGCTCCACAATAAAGCGTACAATGTATAGAAAGCTGAAAAGTAGTTTGAGGGATTGCAACCCAGAATACGACTACATGTATAACCAATAAGATAAGCCTACTAAGAATTAGGTTCTTCAGTGTTAACCCAGGGATAACTGGAAGAGGCACAAAAGAAAGAATCCAAAATATACACTGTATATATGATTATATACTGCATGTAATTAAAAAAATTAATAGCAAACTTTGGCAATTAGTTGCTTGGAAGGAGTAAGGAAAACCAAAAAACCAAACAAAAACACCACTTGTGTCCTTTTATTTAAAAAAAATCAGAGTAAAATGTAAAGTGTGTTGGTGAGAAATGCTTCCACTAGTTGCTTGTCAAGAAAATATAGAACGACAAATATAAATAGAAAAAAGGTCCAAGCATGTCACAAGACAGCTTCCCACTGGCAGCAGCAAAAGATGGAGCCATGTAGCCTATGTAGATTATATGCAATTAGTAAAAATAAAAGCTGCTATTGAAAATTGCTACATGAATTGACTTGTATTACAGAGAACTGATATGTTTGAAAGTGACCAGGAAAGTGAAAGTGGCAGAAAATTGTTTCACTGAAACCGTCTCACATGTTACAAAATGTGGCAAATGTGTAACCATCAAAGAAAAGGTCAGAATACCACCTATACAGGTAGGACAATTCCGACTAAATATTGATGTACAAGAACAGCTGAGTAAAAAAATAAAATTTAGCCAGGGGAACAGGATAGCATGGATGCAAATGACTGTCCTTTACTTTGTCTTTGCATTCTGACAATATACTCCAGAGATTTCTACACTGGGTTTTTTTATCACAAAATTCCTTCGCCGAGTAAATGTTTGATAAACATGTATAAAAAAAGTTAACGTTATTGTTACGACAACATCTGCATCCCTAAAATGTTAGGCCAGGGTGCAAGATACATTGTACAATGTACATCTAAAATGTATGCGCTCTTTATATTTATATAATTATTGTTTATGTAGTAAAAGCACAATTACTGTTGGAAATGACTGCATAGCAATGGCCAATATAGCCGAAAGAAATTGATCAAATTGCTTATCTAAGCAACTTTATAAAAATCAAGCTGAAGTTTCAAGGAAAGACACAACAAATAATTGGATTGGCCTGTCTATAACATACACACTGATAAATGTACAAGTTATACAGTAGCTGAGATTCTAAACTTGTGAGTATCAATGTAAACCTTGTCACAGACAGATAAATAGGAAAATAAAATGGCTAGCAGTACACACAGTTCTGTGCAATCTTGAACTCAACTGAAAAACTATTATCTTGATTGAACATTTTTTTTGTACATGATCTGAAAAAATGTGAATAAAGCATATTCAGCCATCCTCCTAACATTAAAGAGGGTGTATTTCCAAAATTTACCAAAACCCATCAAAAGGCTGAATAGGTTGTTGAATAGTACTTGCCCAGAGCTATTCAAAAAGGTCTGCCAGTGCAACAGCAGATGATGTCATCTGCCACAAATTGATCTCAAACAAAGGCAGTCGATGTCATCTGAGTAACCCAGTTAACCTGGTTTATAAAGCACATGAAAAGGTTTTGATTCAAAAACTTTTCTATTAATCAAGAGTTTATTACTTCCTTCTACACTTTTGATAACATGATACTTAGCAACATATATTCACTTGTCTTTTTTATTTCAAACATCAAAGAAGTGCAATTAGCAAGAAAACTTTTTATTTATTTGAGGGTATACTACAATGAGAAGACAACTTCTTCATATTTCTGAAAACTCCCATGAGTGAGTAGAGGTAGTGAATAGCCTATTTTCCAGTATTTTTCCAATATACACATAACATACTTGTGGTAAAACAATATTAGTGCCTGAAGAGAAATAAAGAACTAAATTTAGCATAAATGATTCCAATTACATTTCTCTACTGATACAAGAGAGGACATCTCAGGAAGACTACCCAGCCTTTGGGACTGCTTCTGCTTTAAGTGTATTAAAGGATATTAGTGCACTATGATACCCTTCCATAAATTACTTCTATCAACACTATCAAGTTGTGCTCCAAGTAACTAAATTAAACTGTACCTAAAAGGTTCAATATGCTATGCTACATGTACATGTACATGTATGTATAGACATGAAATACAGGGCAATTAGCAAGAACTACATACTACATGTATGTTGTAAACTATATTTATCAGTCAAACTCTATTCCTATTAGTACCAACAACTCTGGCATTTTAAATTTGTTGCAGAATTGATGTTATAGTCAAGTCTTTGTGACCGGGTAGCCCATGAGGCAGAGATAAAACCTCTGTCATTAATTTTTTAAAGCAGCCACTACTGATTGTTTCTGTACTGGATCATCATATTATAAATAATAAAACTTACCCCTTTGAAGCACCTACCACCTCTAGAAACAGTCCTTCATGCCTCTACTTTACTTAGAGAGTCAGTTTCATTACATTTGAATAAGATATTCATCTAGCCATGTGACCTGCATATAAATAATTTATATGTATTACAAGTAGAAATAGACATCAAAAAGTTGGCTTACAGAGAAGGAAGTTAAAACATCTAAAAATGGAATTGAACAATAAGGCACTGTTTAGATTAACTTCCTTCTGGTTCACTGTCACCATGTAATTTCCACAAAACTTCATCAATATTAACTAGACAGGCAGTTTAGCAAATCCAATATACATTGTATATGAAAACACTTAGTCTACATGTACAACAAGCAATACTACTACATAATCAAAAATTAAATAACATTGTTGAATAAACCTTGATAACATACCTGCATCCTCTTGTGTTGTGAAGCAAGGGAACAGCATCAAATAATTTAGTCTATATTAGATAAGAATGTTGTTCATTTTATAAGGAATATACTGATGTCTATATAGTACATGATTGTATACGTGTACTTGTTGGTACAAGCTGTAGATGTCTGATACTGATACTGAGCAACAAGCTGTTAGCAGGCTACATGAAAGCTATCTTTACATGAAAGCTATCTTTACATGAAAGCTATCTTTACATGAAAGCTATCTAAGCTTTATTTTCAAACTAAGTAAGCCCCTGAGAAAATTGAATGTGCTGTTGGCTACTACAAGCTGTTGGCTATGTTTAATTTTATCATGTGTTCTAAATATGTTTTATGCAATTGATCTAGTCTAAATTAAAATATGTGCATGTTCATATATACAACTATACAGTATATTGAATCATTCCAAGGGAAGACAACTACTAGCACCATTGTAATTATTCAATAAATTGGTAGAATATAAGTTTAGGTGTATATATATGTAATATTATCACATTACAATGCAGATAGGCCTGAGGAAAGGAACAATTTATTATCCTTTATTGGTAATGATTATTGGCATTATATAGACAGTTTATATACGTGATTAAAATTCTGTATTTTGCTTCCACATGTGAAGACAACTCTACACAATTAAATTAGCACAGAGTATTATAGTGAACCTTTCAAGTAAAGTACAGTTTTTGGTTGCAACAATTAGAGTAAGCTAACACCTTAGATATTATACATATATTATTGTAATGTTTTCGGCTAAGATCACATGTGGGAAATTACACAAAAAGATGGTGGTGTAACAAAAGATGCTTAAAATCATCAGATTCCTGTGCAAAATTAATTATAGCTAATTCAAAGAGGTCGGCCCTCTTTACATGCGTATAAAAAGGACATAATTGCTCAGTAATGCATACAATAACTGTATAGAAGTGTAGTAATTATAATGGTATGGTCAAAACATGCATAACAATACGGATATTAATCAAATGTAGGTAAGTACAGAGCATTTAGAACATACATGTAGGTGAGTAGAGCAGTGACAACTACTTTGCACTTAGAGTGCTGTAATGTCGATCAGGCAAGCTGAGGCCATGTAAGCAAATGTCCTGACCATTACAGTATACATAGGTACATGTACACATAAGCATTTGATAAATAAGCTACAACTCATTATATGCTCAAGCAATTATTCCAGTCAGACAGCTGCCTGAGCTGACGTCAAACAGGTAAAAGTCATATTTTGACAGAAAACTGGTATACAGTTATGCTACAGTGGTGAGCGAAATAAACCGGAACACTTTGTTGGCATAGCATATTTGCTGCGTCAAGCCTTCTAGTATTATACGTAGACAAAACCATATAATTATCATTGCAACCCCAATGGCTTCTGAACTGAAATATGTGAAGTGTGAGTCATCTAAAAAGCGTTTAAATGTAAATAATACTTTGTTAGCTCTAAACCTTACTACTCCCATTTTGCTTATTGACAGAATAATATTTGTAATGCATTGGGATGTTTTGTTAGAACAACTCTTTGAAAAAACCTTGGTGGTCTTGAAAAGAGCCATTTGGACGTGATTTCAAAAGTATTGCAGACCCAGTACTTGGTTGGCCAGCCATTCTTGTTTAGAACTGCTTGGCTTCTTCTCGGCATACTGGCAATCAAGCTCTGGGGCTTTTCTGGTGTGATGATGTGGTGCCAGGCACTAATAAGCATTAGTGTTGTCTTGTCTCTGCCGATTTGCACACCAACTCTTTGCCACATATTTTCAATTTAATTCAGATCAGGGCTTTGAGCCGGCCACTTGAGCTTTCTAGCAATGCTGTCATTGATGCATTTTCTGACTTTGTAGCTCGATGACATGGTTAATTGTCATCCTGAAACAACCACTCTATCTAGAGTGCTCTGGCACATGACAGTAGCTTACGCTCCAGCACATTAATGTACTTGTCGTCACCGTCTTGCAGATATGCATCCTCAAATCATTACTGAAGTGGGACTCTATGTTTAGCATGATGCAGCATTCTGTCTCTTTATATTGGTTCAAGGCTGTAGCAATAGTGGTCTTAGACCATTTAACGTCTTTAGCTATATGTATATGCGTGTTGTAGGATTGTAACCAATGTACAACTGCTGCTTGGCTGAATTATTGGAAATACTACATGTACGTGTAATAATACTAGTATAATGTAGTTGAGTAGCAGAACGGAGACATAATTAGACTAGACTAGACTAGACTCGACTAGACTCGACTAGACTCGACTAGACTCGACTAGACTCGACTAGACTCGACTTGACTTGGCAACACTTCACTTGACTTGGCTAGGCTTGATTTGACTTGGCAAGACTTGACTCGACTTGGCTAGACTTGACTTGACTTGAATGCATTCTCTCATTGGTAACCCCAATCTCACACATACTTGCTTTAAATACACAAGGGCATTTCTAAAATAATTTTAATATAACCCAATTATAATGCACAAAATCATTATTAAAGCTTGGTGAAGTTTTAGATGAATATATTATTCTAGGAATGAATTTGAAATTTAGGCCATTATCAACTGGACACCAAATGACACTTACAAGTAGTGATTAGTGTTTTTGGTGAAATGGATAAGTAATGCATTGAACATCATTATACAAGGAAAATTTTCACTATCTATCATTATTAGCAGAGTGAATCACTAGGTCTATCAGTTGATTGTAATTCCAGTGTTCAATGTTATGGTGCAATTTATCCAGTTGGCACAAACTTTGTTTTTTCCGATGCTTTTTCAGTTTTTAATAAAGTCACTTGTGTAAATACCAAATATAGAGGACTTTTCTAAATCAAGTACTCTGGAAAGAGAATACTAAGTTCACAGATGTGCAAATAAAAATTATAACACTAAATTTTGAAAGAAGAAAGCAGTAGTTGCAGTAGTTGTAGCAGTTGTCACATATAAAAATTATATTTTGGTAGATATCATAGTTTCTATAGGTACATGTACATATATGCTTGTGACTGGCTGTTAATAATTCCTCTAGGATTAGTAAAACTAAAACAAAGAGTATAAAAATGAGTAAAAATTAGATGCCTTTTGCTATGAGTATTATGATGTAGAGTTCTGTTAGTTAAGAATTTATGGTTATAAACTATGTAAGCTTAGCTTATTATGTTGACAGCAACAGCGGCTCCATATTGATTTCTCTCAGCATTCAGATTAATGAGAGGTTGGTTCTCCTCTCTGCTGTCCGAAGTCGGTGTGGCAGTTACATCGTTTCCATCTTCAGTGACTGGTACGGGTAAACTATCATCTGTTGGAACATTTAACGGCTCTTGATCTGGTTGGGGTTGGCTCGGAGCTGAATCTCTGCGCTTGTTCCATACCAATAAAGAGAGGACAACTACAGCGACACAGATTACTACACCCATTCCAATTAGGATTCCAACCAGGTAGCCTATAAGGGAAATAGTTTTTAGCGTGTGAATCCAGGAAGTATATGTAAGTATATCCTAACATATTTTGAAAGCTGAAAAAAAATATGACATTGATACACAGAGTTTTATTCTTAGCTATACTTGTGCATGTATTAAGAAATCTCAGACAGGAGTAATAATATAATAATGTATTTGTAGTTTGAGCTGATAGCCATAAGTGATGAACTTTATAATAAGCCTTAGGTCCAGTACCTGCTGGAGTGGAATCCGGAGAGGTATATTTTGTACACTGAAGAGGAGAACTATCTTCCCAATCAGGGTCCCCTTTGTTGTCGGTAATACAAGACATCACTTCCTCTCCACCGGTCTTACGATAACCATTCTTACATCTGTAGATGGCAACGGAGTCATTCGAGCTTTGATGAGATAACAGCTCTGCATTCTCCACAGCAGGAGGGCTGCTACAGTTATAGTCTGAAGAACAAGACAAGAAACAGGTTAATATTGCATACTGGGCAGGTAACTGCTATACTGATTGGGTGTGTTCTAGAATAAGATTGTTTATGAATGCCAACAAGTGCATAATATACTGTATATGGAACTGCATAAGTTGAGATCTAATGATGTCCAACAGAATCAACTGTTCTGAACTCCCACTCTTTGGGATAAGAAATTGATTATTTTACATAATTATACCAATTTACTTGCTAACAGAATGCTCTGACTTAGTCACAAGTATCCACTAACTTATTCTGTAGACAGAGTTCAGAGTGACCCCTCCACAAGCCTGATTATGGTTGCCATCACAAGGTGAGTCACACCTATCTTCTGGCAGTTTGCTGCCCTCGTGGTTATAACAGCAGTGTCCACAGTAACACAAGTGTCCTGACTGCATGCCAGCATATAGGCTTCCTGGATCATATAGCACATTGCTGTAAAACGCTAAGGCTCACAAGCTGGCGTAACTCTATTCTACGCAACATGTAAGATAGTCCAGTTATGCATACTAGCAGGTAATTTCTGTTTTAAGGTGCCCGTGATAGATATTTCTTGCCATGTCCATTAGTTATTAGAATGGATGTTAAAAACGCTTGAGGCTTTTACGTTTCATTTCATGTTCATCCCCGCAACTCAAATTTGCTTGATGGCAAAGTAGATGGACGTGCATATTCTTAGTTAGTAGCTATTCAAGCAGGTGCATGACTTGTGTATTAGGCACTACACATGAGGCATATAATAGTCCATTGTACCATTTATTTTAAACACGAAGTCTACTAAATTACAATACTCATTTGCTTGAGCAATAACAGATAGTCACTTGTCTCTATGGGCTTTTGAGATAATGACCGCAATACATTAAAAAATTTCTTTTTAAGGAATGAACTGGTGGTAGATCCACTATTTGAAGACTTTGTACGAGTAGTATACAACAAACAGTATGGCTATATCTGAGAACTAGATATTAAGTTTCGGTCATTTAACACTCACTAGCCATAACTAATCTAATGGCCAAGACCCAGGAAGGAGCTCTATCAATTCATGGCACATCAAGTTGCTACAATATCAAACCAATGGTAGTGGTGCTACTTGTGACTGAATTAACTTGACGTACCAGAGTTATAGCAGACCATTATACATAGATCTAGAGTCATCATTTGGCTGAAATCTGCTTGATACTTGTTAAGTACAGGAAGATCTTTATTGTCTTGGTAACATCCTATATACTCATATGATATGCCGGTCAGAACGGCAGCTGCAAGAGAGAAAACTGTCTCAATCAGCACATTGTACATCTCAACTGCACTGTGCAGTGCAGCTAAGAAACATCTTCAGATATTTCATTATAAAAAAAGTAAACAAATACCACATGTACAACTCTGAGGTACAGTTGGTTGTTGTTACACTTCGGGTATCAACCACCAGCAAATAGCAATGATGTATCTACATCACTGTATTGTGTTGTTTACTCTAAATTAAAAATCAGATAATTCTTAACTGGTGAAATAATGTTCAATATAGATCACTAAACATACTTGAACTGCTTTTCTCGTAAATAGATCTATGGTTGTTGCCTCCGCAGAGCTCACGAGAATCTCCAGAGCAGTGAATCATACAGTCATCCATTTCCACCATAAGCATAGGGTCTAGCGTACTGAGACATTGGCATTCATCTCCATATTGTACAGCTGAGAATTGGTATCCTGTACTGACACCATGTTATCAATAATATTAAACTTTGATCCCTACAGTGTTATCAGCGGAGATTATTCATGTAATAGTTCTTATATCACTTTAAGCGCATAGAATCATTTGACTTGGAATTACTATTTAAGATCTAATCTTAGAACGGTTTGTTTGGCACTAGGCCTTAGGGCAACTGGATGGATTATCAGCTGGCATTGGATTTATATTAGAAGGGTGAACACACAATGTAGTTTACTGTCTATTAGAAGGGTGAACATACAACGTAGTTTTCTGTCATACTTTGCTCTGTTTGTTTTCTTATGAACTTATTAAATTTTAGTACAGAGCTTATTTCTTCTGAGTAAGAGTTATCTGCCATATTGTTTTTTTGGATTCCAACTATGATAATATTTGCACTCAATTTGTAGGATTACTTCTACGTGTATGTTCCACTCTGTGGTTACAGCAATAAGCATTGGCTGCCTATTTTGTTAAAACTAAACACTAGATTGTACTTGCAATGTACTAACAGGAAGCCTATCTACATGTATGTTTGTTGCTTCTAATAGTATAATATTGTATAGTATTTCTACTCTTGCCTTCACTGTGGCATCTCTCTAAACATAGATCTATAGTCATGGCAGGGCTGGAGAATCTTGCCATTGTCTTATTTAATTCATTGCTCCCACCATCTTTATAGCAGCCAACATATCTGTAACCATGTGACACCTTCAACTCCTCTAGAAATGTAAGAAGTTATAGCAGGTTAGGCCACATACGTGTAGCATAGGGTAGCACAGCATAGTATAGCACAGTATAGCATAGCATGTAGCATAGTATAGCATAGCATGTAGCATAGTATAGCATAGCATAGTAGATAGTATAGCATAGCATAGTAGATAGCCTTTGGTAATTTTCCTTTAATAGTTTGGTAAGTTTTGTAATTATCCAGCTTACCTGCAAAGGTCTTTGTGAAGAACAGCAAAACCAGTAGTATGCCAAGAAGATCAGCCACAGTTCGACCCTTCATCGTCTACATGGGGTTTGGTGTGGTATACTCTATCTGCGTTTGTAGCAATAGTAGCAAAATATATTTCAAAATCAACTGATACTAACCAACACCAAAAATCCTTGACTTTCATAATATAGAGTGTATAAAGTATACTTCATGCCAACCACTTTATTCTACAGTACTTATTACAGATTACAGCTACTTTAGCAACACAGGCTAATAGATCTAACTTTATATTAAATAAACTTTTTGATGGTACATTGTACATGCATTCAAACCTGGAACGGTAAAGGCAGCGAAATTACAGCAGAGAAATTTTTTATCTCTCCTATATCTATCTATCACTAGCATTTTTTACTAATATTTGTTACACTTTGAACACATTTGTTTCAGTAACATGACTGTACTCTACTCTACTTACCTTGATTTGAAAATAGTGCTTACCAAGGATAGCCCAACTACTAAGTAGCTCTGACAACAAAGTACATGTACATGTAGCTCTGACATCAAAGTGAACTGATGGAATGAGTTGAGTCAATCCTCAAGATTGAAAGTCACAAAAACAGCAAAAATAGCGCATTGTTAGATAATAACAGTAATAACATAATTACAATGGATTATAATTAACCAATCAGACATCTGGATGAAGTCATGTTCTATTGTACCACTGTATAGGCTATCTTATCATGTTGATGAAAAACTATTCATTATGTTTATTGGCTACTAAGGAGGAAGCGATAGTATGACACATCAATGTGCTATACTATACTACATGACGTCTACCTACTCTCAATTATACAACTGATTTGGTTCTTCTAAAATAACAATCAACAATACCAACAGCATAGTGCTTCTTTATTAATAGTTGAAGTGCAGGTATTTACATGTAGGTTGAGTAAACAGGGAGTGCATAACCATGTGACCAGGATAGTCAAGGGGTCAGCAGGCTACACTTCCACACCATTAAAGCTCTGAAATTTGGCACAAAGTGCATTTTAATTATTAGTTTGTTGGCAGTGCTATAACTAATAGATTATGTCATATAACTGTATGGGTTGTTTTACTTGCTTATGATGATTTATTAAACTAGTAAGTTATCTGTACATTCACAAATAAATAGGCCTGCCTATTCCCAGTACATCTACTTCCTGTACAGTACAATGTCATAGTACACTGTAGGTCGTGTATAACAATTTGATAAGAACAATATAACATATTATCTGCAGTAGTTCAAACTTGTTTCAATCTATTTGTATCATTCTGTCTATCCACAGTCTATCGGTTCATTATAGTGACCAGTGACTAGAAAGACTGACCAAATGGTGACCAGCTTGTGTTTGATTTAATTTAGTGCTTTAGTTCCTTTTACTAAATCCTAAAAACAAACAGTATAAATGTTACCAGAAACTAGTTTTACCTGCATTATCAATCTCAGTTTTACCTGCTTTATCAATCTTGTTTTGAAATATGGTGAAGGTAACATGATTAGGTGCCCTCATGAGTTGGAACACAGATACTTGATTCAACAGCTAGCATCCCCCAATTGACAAACAGTGATGGCAGTTTAGATTTAGGACCTCTTTGAACAGCTACATGTATATCTCTTATCCAGTATGGTAATGCGTTTTTTACTTCAGCCGATTCCTGTTTCCGTCCAAACCCACTGCACTACTTACCAATTGACTGCAGATACAATGAGACCAATTAGAATTCCCATGATTAGAGTTTGGTTTTCCTGGCCTCCATTTCCCGCGGTATTGTCTATAATCATATAAATATCTAAACCTCATGTTACTACTGAATGAGTGTGTATTTATTCAATTAAATGAATAAAATAAGGTCTTTATTAGAAACTGTGTGAATAATTGACTTTTACAAGCTCAAGTCCTTGTAATAGAATGGTCAAACAGTGGTAGAAGCATAAGTTGTATTTCCCCTAGCCTACAGTACATTGTAGGTTTTATTTCCCTAGTATAGGTTGTAGTTCCCTAGTATAGGTTGTAGTTCCCTAGTATAGGTTGTATTTCCCTTGTATAAGTTGCATTTCTCTAGTATAGTTTGTACTTCCCTAGTATAGGTTGTATTTCTCTAGTATAGGTTGTATTTCCCTGGTATAGGTTGTATTTCCCTAGTACATTGTATAGGTTGTACTTCTCTATTATAGGTTGTATTTCCCTTGCATAGGTTGTATTTCCCTAGTATAGGTTGTACTTCTCTAGTATAGGTTGTATTTCCCTAGTATAGGTTGTATTTCCCTGGTATAGGTTGTATTTCCCTTGCATAGGTTGTATTTCCCTAGTATAGGTTGGATACTCACTGTGTTCCAGAATTGACACTGCTGTTAGTGATGTACATGTATTACCTAAAGTGGTAGTTGTGGCCAAGCTATTATTACTAGGTTTATCAGGCACATCTAAAATTATTCACTAAGTCCCATATACATGTATTTCAAGCACTTTCCTAACAATGGTAAACTTTTCAATTTGTGGAACAATACCAGAGTTCTCTTATAATTCAATATTTTTCTGAGTGTCTCAAGCTTTACTCAGAGCTTCCATTATTTTTACACCAATTTACGATTTTACATCAGCCACCTTCACCACAGAATTCACCGACTAAGTATCATATTACATAATGTCAGGTAGCCTTACTGAACATAACTCTAAATGTATAATTATAATAATGACGATGTACTATTCCTACTGGAACACAGCCTTAGGTTGGGGTGGAACCATGTATAACGGAAAGCAAAACTTCTCTCCATCTAGAAGTTCACTGAAGTACCTTGGTTATGTAAGTATCAAGTTATACCAGGAAGTACAGATGGAACCTTGGCTTAGAGTTGTAAATTTTGGCAGCAGTTTAAAAGACATAAAAAAGGTATATTATTTAACCAATTAAATAACTTACATATAGGCATGAGTACTCTGTGAGTACTACCTCCTGGTATCTCAGAGTGTGCCTTGTCTGTGCACGTGATAGTAACACCACCCCTATCTGCCACTGTCAATGTATAGTTTTGTTTGGTAACAATCTCACCATTGATCTCTGAAAACGTTCTATAGTGCTCATTGCATGTGTATTATATAGCCCGAGGGCTAACAACTCAAGACGATTGAAACTGCAACAGCAGAGCTTAGTGACAGTATTTCCTGTCTAAAATTAGAATGTAATGTGATAGCACAAAATTTATTAGGAAATGAACTCCTGGTCGACAAAAAACTAATAACTGCTAACTCACTGTATTCAAACTCTGCAAGGGCATCGTCCGAGGTACAGGTAAAGTTGAACTCTTCACCTTCAAACACTGATGTATTGTTAGGAGAGATGGTCAATGTCAGATTATCAGGTGCATCTAAAATATCACGTGAAGTACACGAATAGCACACTGATAGTACACTGGTAGTACACGGATAGTACACTGATAGTACACGGATAGTACACGGATAGTACACGGATAGTACACGGATAGTACACGGATAGTACACGGATAGTACACGGATAGTACACGGATAGTACACGGATAGTACACGGATAGTACACGGATAGTACACGGATAGTACACGGATAGTACACGGATAGTACACGGATAGTACACTGTTAATACGAATAGTGTTTGGGGGATTAGAAACTCACATAGAGGTATCAGAGATCGATTGGCATTCCCACGATCCAGGTGTCCAAACTCGGTGTCTGCACAAGATATGTTGAAACCAGTTCTGTCACTTTTCTCTGGAGTATACTTTGGTATAGTAACAGCCTCACCTTTGACATCTACATTGAGTATATATAAAGCAATAAATACGGATATTTCTATCCATATTTACATGTACATGTGCTTGGCCGGTGTATACCAAATAACATAATATGCCAGCAAAACCCCATGTACTAGTATGCCACTAATAAGTCTACTACAAAAGCTGTCAGTAGGCCTACTAGATTCTGTCTATTAACCTAATAGCCTACTAGCCTGAGCTTCAAACAAACCAACTACTGGTTAATCCTTAAACTTGGCTCAAGGTCTATAGGCTGATAAATAATTCAGGGCAGATTTCTCTAATCAAACCTAGAAACCCGTTCAACCTGTTGAATATTTCTCAGAGACCCTAGGCTTTTGATACTAGTAGAATTTCTAGAACCAGCAACTGATATGGACGTTTCTGATCTTATTATCCGTATTACGTACATGTACTTACAGTAACCATAGGTAGCATTGGAACTGTTTGAACTACAGTTGAAAGTAAATTCTTCACCCTCCACAACAGCTGTCTTGGGGTAAACCCTCAGCATCAGATTATCTGGAGCATCTGCATGTATAGACAACATACATGTACACATAAGCAGGAAGTCAGATGGGATGTAACCTCAACACAGATCCACCATTTTACATTACAACTCCATAATTATATTTTAACTGAAGTCAAAAAGTGAGTAATAACCTAGGATAGTAAATAATGGTACTCTATACAAAGAGGAGAGAGAAGTGAACCAAAGGCCTGAAATTATTGATCAATCAATATACACGCATTTATACATGTATTTATACGTGTATTTATACGTGTATTTATACGTGCATTTATACGTGTATTTATACGTGTATTTATACGTGTATTTATACGTGCATTTATACATGTATTTATACATGTATTTATACGTGTATTTATACGTGCATTTATACGTGTATTTATACATGTATTTATACGTGTATTTATACGTGCATTTATACGTGTATTTATACATGTATTTATACGTGCATTTATACGTGTATTTATACGTGTATTTATACGTGTATTTATACGTGCATTTATACATGTATTTATACATGTATTTATACGTGTATTTATACGTGCATTTATACGTGTATTTATACATGTATTTATACGTGTATTTATACGTGCATTTATACGTGTATTTATACGTGTATTTATACGTGTATTTATACGTGCATTTATACGTGTATTTATACGTGTATTTATACGTGTATTTATACGTGTATTTATACGTGCATTTATACGTGTATTTATACGTGTATTTATACGTGTATTTATACGTGTATTTATACGTGTATTTATACGTGTATTTATACGTGTATTTATACGTGTATTTATACGTGTATTTATACGTGTATTTATACGTGTATTTATACGTGTATTTATACGTGTATTTATACGTGTATTTATACGTGTATTTATACGTGTATTTATACATGTATTTATGCATGTATTTGTATTTATACATGTATTTGTATTTATACATGTATTTGTATTTATACATGTATTTGTATTCATACATGCATTTGTATTTATACATGCATTTGTATTTATACATGTATTTGTATTCATACATGCATTTGTATTCATACATGCATTTGTATCCAGCTACTCTGGGCTAGACTACTGTTGGAAATAGAACGAATGAGGTGGGTACACTGTGCCTATCTCAGTGTAACACCTATGACAGTTGTACAGACTAACTTTCATCTCTAATACTGAGCTAGACTGTATACTACTTACACCTTGCTCGTAACGTTCTTGTGAGTACCCAGTTAGGATGTTCACTGCCAGGATACTTGCAGGTTAACTGAATTCCGACTGATCTATCATATCTAGAGGGTAAATGGCTATTCCGTGGAATGCCGTTAACATCTAAAAATAAAACAAATCATGATGTATTTTCAGCAAGGAATTTATTTTTGAGCAGTCAAAGACTTGTTTCAAATCCATGAAAATAACAGTCCCTGACTGGGGTTTGAGCCCGCGGGGCTTCTATGGCACCTAATCACCTAGCACAGTGAACAGAACATGCTACCCACTACTGTTTTGTTACGGGGTTTGGCCATTTATATATATATATATATATATGCACTATTATAAAATAGATGAAATTGACGATTTTAATTTCTTTAATTTATTTAACTACTACATAGTTTCGTACTTGTACAATGCAAGTACTCATCAGGTAAAAGAAATCATACATTATGTTCAACTTGATGTGAAAAATTTTTCACATCAAGTTTAACATACTATTTAGATTTCCGGTGAAAAGGCCGACAGGGAGTCGGGTGGTACGATAAGGTATCGTCCCCGGAAATTGCATAACAATATGGCTGGAAAGTGCCCAAGGTCAGACCATAAAAGGGTCGGCCATGCAAAAAAGTGCTTACAATCATGTGCAATGAATTACGTATTAAAATGACTAAGATCCAAGACATCAGCCATTAATTGTAATTATAGGCAAAAGGACTTAGAATGAAAGTATACAATAATGTACTTGTAATAACAATGCGATAGCAGTAAACAAGTACAGAGACGTGATTGGTTGAATAATAAAGCACATGAGCCAGGCAGTTAATTGACAATAATAAGGATAATAATAGACATTTAAAAATGAACTGTACATGCATAGTGTATAGTCCATGTAGTAGTGAATGTCTGCAGGCTAGGTGAGCTGAAACACCACAATACTATTTTAGTATGTTGTGAATGTGCACCTATAGTGAAATTATTCAACTATTATTCAATTATTTTTATCAAGACTATGCTTCTTGATCCTAAATACAGCAGTGTCTGTCTCTCTTCGTTTATTTGAAAAGATAGAAAACTTGATATCACTAGTTTTGTGTTATAATAATTGTAATTAGTGAAAAATTCAGCAGTATTGCTCTTTTGTTAACAGCTAGGACATTTCTTACAAATGCACAACTAGTAGAGAAGGGAGAATTCTTTGATAAAAAAGTGGAACTACTTAAAAATATAAAAGATATGGAAGTAGACTACTTTTCTCAAGGCTATCATGCAGCGCTAGAAAATAAGGAAAACCACTAGCTGCACACTTTGATATTCATGGCAGCTAGCAAACTGAGAAGTTAACTCACTCACAAAACTCTGCTCAAGGGGTAAGACTCCTTGCTCTGCTTGGAGATCAGAACAGTGAACACACTCACTGTAACCTTTTTCACGATCAGAATACTTATAGAAGTAAACACACTCACTGTAATATTCTTCACGATTAGAACAGTTAAAGAAGTAAACACACTCACTATACTCTGCTTGAGGATCAGAACAGTTATAGCTGAATCGTACACCTTCAATAATGTCTTCATTTGGGTACACCGTCAACGTAAAATTCCTCGGTGGCACTACAAAAACAGACAATAGACAGCCATTGCAAAATAATAGAAATCTACTACAAGGTAACAGTTAGCATGCAAAATAGGAAAGAATTTGACTTCATGATTTAGGAATGTACCTTATTGAATTAAACCAGTCTTTGAAAGAAAGAACTGACCTTTGATATTATTTGTAATTTTCAGTAGGCTAGAAAACACTTCTCCATCATACGGTAAGTGTGTGACATCATAGTGCATTCCTACACATTGGAATTGTCCTCCTTTGACAGAATTATTGGTTATGGTTACATAAGCGTTTAGCGTGCTCGATTCTTCAATAGCACGACAATGATCAAGTTTAATAGAAGATACATTAAATCCTGGTGCATCATAAATCTCTGCATTTGACGCCAGTTTTAACCAGCGGCCTGTCTTCTCTTCTTTATAACAACCAGTTTTATACTCGACTGTACCAGCAGTATCAGTAACGTATTTCAGATACAAAGTACCCAAATCTTCTCCAAATCCACTCGCTGTGCAGGTGACTGTTATTTCATCATTGAAGTAGAAGTCAGGACTACCAATAGATGTGTAACTTATTCTGACATTAGCTACAGATAAAGAACAAATACACATATGATAAATATTCATAATATATGAAGTGAAAGCTCAAACTTGTATCAAAGGAGTTATACAATGTACAGCAATGCGCTTCATCTACACAGCCAAGTATATCTGAATATCTACAATGTATCTTAGATGATAAGATAAAAGGTAAAATACACTTTATAAATTTTAATAAGGTATCGTATCAAATTCTTACCGCAGGGGAGAGTATCCGATGTGCGCCAGTTATCTGGATCGACAGGAATGAGCACCTTTGTTAATCTCCAGTTGGGATGTTCACCACCATGATATGGACAGTGTAGAACAACTCCACATCTGTCAACTCTTCTTGGTATGTGTGTAGTTACATACTCCCTGTTGATCTCTAACAATATATCATAATAATGATGTACAATACACCTGCGTGTCATGAATATGAGCTCCGCCCACAAAAATAATATGTTCAGTATCGTCTCGACATACAGGCATGCCAGTAAGCATTACCGAGGCACAGTACTGTACACTACTTTGATACTGACCAATATTGACTAAGTCTAACTTTCATATATTACAGAAAACATCTATTTATAGAAACTATCCGGTTTCAGTAATTCCAAACAATGCATTAAGGTGCAAACACACAAGAGCGTTTTGTGAACAAGTGTCAAACTCTATGGCCTTGATAAACAGTGGGCCAATGGTACGGTATGGTGCGATTTGCCAACTAGCAAAATAATATTTCAGTGGGTATTCACTTTGTGGAAACTCACATGTTTATGTTTTCTAAATATGTTTAGCAGCCAATCACCGTTGAGCAAATTGCCTCAATACTTTTGTTGACGCCGCTCGAGCATTTTGAGAGTGTTGGCACCTGGCCGATTCGCGAGAGTCAAGTTCGCTCGAAAACGTTCTTGTGTGTTTGCACCTTTAGCTTATGCTTAATATTTTAGTTTAGCTAGAGTTCTTCATTACCTGATACAGCTTCCTCAGGCTGGTGTATGTGTATGAATTTATGCTGACTAATGTTACGGCACAGCAACATTGTTTTTTAGGAAACAAAACCCACATGTAATGTAATTTGTGTGAACACAGTACGACTTGTGTTCACCCTGTTTCAACGCAGTATAACTTACGGTGATACTCAGCTCTTGGTGATGAACAGTAGAAGCTAAATTCTTCTCCCACAGCAATATTCTCACTTGGGGAGACCGTCATCTTAAAACTTCCTGGCGGTTCTAGAAAATATGTAGTTGAAACTACAACTAACTAAAAGCATTGAAAGGCTCATTTATGTAAGAAATTATTCAGGAATGTTATGCAGCAATTTCCTCCCAGCATTTCCATTATAGAAAGAAGGCCATTATGCTGAAATTATTTTACACCGACATGTGCAAGCATATAAAGCATTTTTTTATTATAATTTACCATAAATATTATTATACATGTATAATATAGTCATAGTGAGATAAATATAAATTGTATAGAAGGCATAAAGACATTGAATAAAGCAGTATATTTTCTCTATGTAGGAAAACTAACCTTTAACATTTGAAACATTGACTTCTGTAGAGAGGGCATGAACACCAAGCTGAGTCAACCTGCAGTAAAACTTCCCTCTTAAGGCTACATCAGTTATGGTCAATCTCACTTGTAAATCAAATCTGTCTGGTTTATCAGAGTCAGCACAATACCTCCTGGTAAGTGGAGGTCCTTCTAAGCCATTAACTCGGTGAATATTAGGCCCACCTGTGATGTTCCACACTCCATTCTCGGATTTAGTACACCCAGTTGTATATAATGAACCTCCATCATATACCAGATCTAGTGAACTTAGATTTGTAAAGGAAATAGCGGTGCAGTTAAAGGTTATCTGGTCATTGAGGTAGAAATCGGGGCTACCTTGAGATTCATAGCTAATATGCACCCCGGGGCCAGCTACAAATACAGGTCAAGTTTGGTAACATAACACACCAATTAATTACATAACATTACAGTAATATTATAAATGGGAAACACTGTGATATAAATTAGTGTTACATATGCAGCCATCAAAGCCCTAGTTCTTGAGAGCTACCAAACAGTATGTGCATATTTTACACCCAGACAGTCTTTTAACCCCTAATATGCTATTGGAATTGAAGATTTCCTTCTATTGTCGACAAAACAACAAGTCGCTAAAATTCTTAGTTGTACTAATTTTATGGTAATAGCATTTTCTAACATTATTTTGACTCAAAGTTGTTGTGAAGTTCAACGCAGTCTTTAAAAGTGATTAATTGTCCACTTAGTGTAGCCACTGGTGCCAGTAGCTAGCCAGTGTAGTTAGCCAGTTAAGGCCTTATGTCTATCAAGGAGTACTCCTTGTGCGTATTAATAGTAATTTGGTTTCCAGCCTTAATAATGCTGGTTTTAGTGAGCTTTCCACAGTTTCCTCTCCTGTCACTAACAGGAGCTCCAGGGTTGATTTCTGTTTGGCTAACCGACGCTTGTGCATGTGTTTCCACCATATTGTTGTGCAGTACTAATAGGTCATGTAGTTAAATAAATAATTCTAATTGGCTGGTATATAACACAGCTACAACAGCTCATACTGCTCCCACTTTGCTAAAAGATCCCTATTTCCTCTAAATTTCCACTAAATCTTTGGCTAAGTAATTCAATAAATCTAATCCTCAATGAGTAACAATAAGGGATCGCATAGTTCCAGTTGCTAAAGAAGTTCTTTCAGAACATGATTCAAGTGCAATATTCGTAAATCTGTTTTGGAAACACCGTGTGGGCCTTGTTTCAACACAATGTAGAAACCAACCTTTAACATTGGGAATCTCAACTTCTGTAGAGAGAATTTCTCCGAGACCAGATTCATATCCTCTGCAGTAAAACCTTCCTCTTAGAGAGGCTTTAGTTATGGTTACTTTCACTTCCACAGAAACGAATCCTGGTCTGTGAACATCAACACAATATTCCCGAGTGAGCAGAGGTGCCTCTAAACCATCAACTTGATGAATATTTGGTGAACCTGTGATGTTCAAATGACCCTTCTCTGTTCTAGTACAACCAGTGCGATGCACTGAACCTCCATTATATATCAGATCCAAAGAGCTCAGACTGCGAAATGTAACAGCAGTGCAAGTGAAGGACATCTGGTCATTGACGTAGAAGTCTGGTAGACCTCGTGATGCGTAAGTAATAAATACCTTCGGAGTAGCTGAAAACCAGCAGACATTTACTAGTATGACAAAAAACCATTACGTAAGATATAACATATTACTATGAAATCAGATTGAAGATGTTTTAATCATGCGTACATACATGTACATGTATAGTAACTGTATATAGATATACACACACATGTACACACATACACTTGCAGTGCATTCCAAACATTTTACAATGTGTAAATACCCTTTACTGTAAGTCAGGGGTTCCCAACCTTTTTTAGCCTAAGTACCCCTTCGCAGTCATGTAGCAAACAATGTACCCCTTTCTAGTAAACAACGTACCTCTTTGTAAAATGTGTTTAATCAAGGATGTCTTTGGTTGAATTCGATCAGTAATGCACGAGTTGTATACATTATCAAAGCGTGTCACTTACACAGGTAAATAAGTGCAGTATGGTATGAATTTTTTATTTATCAAGAACTACGTAATATAGCTATCATCGTTGTAGTATTTTATGGCTTTCACACTGGTTTAGCTTAACTTCAGTGAGCCATTTGATGTACAATTCGGTAATAGATACTGATAATTCATAATTTCTAGTGGGTAATTGAAAATCACTGTCAAAGGTGTGTTAAATTGATAACTTGTTTTGTACCCCCTGAATTTCTAAAATGTACCCCTAGGGGTACATGTATCCCAGATTGGGAACCCCTGCTGTAAGTATACAGCATTGCCAAGGTCTGCTCCTAGAAACATCTCTGGAGTGCAGATTGTGTATATAATATATACATATACATATATTTATACATCATGTAAATGTACATGTATATATGCATGTACTAGTATATGTACATGTACATACTCGTATGCATGTACGAGTATATGTACATGTACATGTATATATACATGTACATATAAACTATTATAAGAATAGATGAAATTGATGATGTTTGTTTATTTAATTCATTTCACTGAATGAATTAAATAAACAAACATCATCAATTTCATCTATTCTTATAATATATACTAGCTCTAGGACAATATCACATCCTATAGAGCACTTTACCCGATGATACAAAATTCAATATTTATACATGTACATATGTATATAAATGTACATATGTATACACATGTACGAGTATATACGTATGTATGTCAGGCTTGTCACAAAAAGTTTTACTGATGAAAATCAGGAAGATTCAGCATTTCGGTGGAGGTGCCCATTTTGGGTTGGGTAAGGCACCAAAACCTGAGCTAAAAGTCAGGGAGTCCCCTGCTGAATTATGGAGACTTGGAAAGCCTGAGACATGTGTGAGTACATGTATATAATTGCATTGCATATAAAATGCATTTTATTGGTGAGATAACAGCGCTAGTAAATTTAAATAAATTAAGATATTCAACCAAACAGTTCCTTTGTAGAAATGTGCATGTATATCTAGAAACTAACTTTGAACGTTGGAAAAATCAATTTCTGTAGAGAGAACTTCTCTGACACTAGAGCCATCTCCTCTGCAGTAAAACTTGTTTAGTCTAGTAGCCTCGGATACAATCAGTCTTACTTCTGTATTAAATTGTCCAGAATTTTGAGCATGCGTGCAACGTCTCCTAATGTATACAACGTCCTCTACATCCGGGACAGCAGTGATGTCCCATTCTCCATTCTCTGACCTACTGCAGCCAATTCTATGTGAAGAACTCCCCTTTTTATACATTAGATCTAAAGACTGAAGGCTAGAAAATCCTTTAGCAGTGCAGTTGAATGAGATCGGAAGACTGGAGTAGAAGTCTAGCTTAAATGGTATTTCATAGCTAATGTGCACCCCTGGATTAGCTAAAAACCCATGGGAAGTTTGTTAAAACAAGTAGGCAAGAGGATATAAAGAATATAAAACAATGCACCCACTTTACACTATATCCGTTCCTTTCTATGAGACATGGCAGTATTATTAAGTGCATGGATATTTCAACTTTAAAAGTGGTCATAGAGAAGTTTTAATTTTAAACAGTGTTATTGTGTGTGGTAATGTTATTCTTCAAATTCAAAGCTTCAACAGTCTTATTAAGCCAACAGGAGAGATACTTTCATTTTGTCAAAAACTCGAACAATATACTAAATATACATTTACATGTACAATTATAGAAAACCCTCCAACCTCCATAGTGAAATAATATTGAGTGAAATAGTTTTTCATCTACGTGTATACAATGTACCTCTGCAAATTCTGTCCCATCATATGCTGAGTATGCCATGAATCTAGTAGATAGATATTATGTAATGCAGCACTTACCAGAGCTGAAGCCTACCAAATACAGAATGCTCCATATTATCATTGTAGTGCCATAATGAGGCTCCATTTCACTACAAGTAGACAATATTTACAGAGGTCATGAATTCCTACAAGTGTGGGGTAGTGTAGTGTAGTGCAGTGCAGCGCAGCGCAACGTAACGTAACGTCACATAACATAACATAATATAATGTAATATAATATAATATAATAATATATTATAATATTATATTATATCTATCGCAAAAACTTACGGCTGGGACTCGTTTTTTCCTAATGAACCAAATTGGTGGTGGAATGAAGGTACATAATATACATGTATATAATGCAACGTAAACAGGAATATTGTAATGGTTTCTGTGTTTTGGTGCGGTCGTCCTTGGACGACTATCGACCCAGAAATGAAGTGCCTATGAGTGGTAATAGGACTTCGCATTACATGAAAGATCGAGCGGTCTCAGTAGCCCAAATACTACCAAAGACGACCCATCTGATCTCAAGTCCGACCTTCAGACTATACAGTGAAAGAGAGTAGTTCAACCTAGTAGGCGGTTCGCAAAGCGAATGACCTAGTAAAAGGAAGAGAAAGTCCCTGTATCAAGTATAGATGTGTCTTTATTGAAAGCCAAGTGTAGACTGAGACAATGAACAGTAAAACAGTGCCCTTTATATAGTATAAGGACTTCCGGCCGACGTGACGTCGGGAAAAGACGACGTGTGGTCGTCCGGAAGTTGCGCAACAAGATGGCCGCCGGAAGCCCGACGGCCGACCCAAAATAGGTCGGGTTCTACAAAAGTTGCTTATAATGGTCCAATTCATGTACAAAATGAATATCAATGGATTCTGAGAGGTCGGGCCTCTGTACATGGGTATAAAAGGCATAAAAAAGGACTTAGTAACATTCATGTGACTATGTACAACAACATATAGTAAGATACATGAATAAGGAGTGAGCATAAACACATGGAGACATATATATAGACGGTAATTAAGTACTTTGAACATGCAATGTAGTTAAAGGTAAGTATACGAGCACTAATTGTGAGAATGTTAGTGTCAGGTGAGTAGCGCTGTAACAACTACTAGGCACTTAGGGTGCGGTGGAGCTTCGTCCGGGAGTTGGGGTCGTATACAAATGTCCTGTACCATCACATAGCCCCCCGATCCTTGGCACTATCTCTTCGAGTATGTCTAAGGATCTGCTCCGTGAGCCGTTGGTGGAGGGATATTTCGTCCTGTACGGCTTCCGTCTGCTGGACTATAGTAAGCCGGTCTCTAACATGTGAGTGAAGAAGTCTCTGCTGGAGTATGTGCAATTGGTGCCTGAGGCGTCCGAGACGATTGTTTAAAGTGGCACACAATCGTTCTCTCTCCTTCTGGAATTCTGCTGTAGGGGTGCGGGATTCAAGAGTCTTCTTTGTGTTTTTAGTATCTGGAGGGCTGGTCGACAATGGGACGGCCTTGTCTGATCCGGTTCTAGCCTTAGGCGGCCGGGGCCGACGTTTGGGTATGTCGTAAGTATCAGTCCCTCGGTGGTCCAAGGCTGGAGGGTCCATACGAGTCTGTGGTCGCTTTGGACTGCCTAGTCGCTCCCAGGGCGACTTTCTTTTACTTGTTTTCTTTGGGGCAGGAGGAGGTGTCAGTCGCACCACTGCTGCTCTGGCTTCAGCTTCTGGAGGAGCTGGTATAGTGAAAGGTTTCGGTCCTACGTCTGCTGGGATGCATGAGGGGTAAGCGACCCTCTTGTCGAGCTTCATCGCCTTGAGGAAAAGCTGGAACATGTGGGAATCCACTTCATACTGGATGGCTCCGTGGCCTGTCTGGCTTTGGTGCCGATAGACAGTCTCTGCATCACGGGCGCTGACTCCACAGGAACAGAAGAACTGGGTAAAGTGTTGGCGTGTGTGAGCCTTGATGGTGTTCTCCGTCCCTTCTAGCTTACATAGTCGACAATAGGAGTTCCTTCCTTTACATCGGGCTGTCCGACGTATATCACTACTGGTCCGTGGAGAGATCCAGCAAAGTTGAGACTGCGGCATAGGCGTCTCTGGAGAGGTCTCTATAAGAGAAAGTGTAGATACAAGAGGTTGATCATTTAGATTATCAATGTTTGCGTAGGCCGAGTCGTCTTCGTCACCCGACTCAGTCACATGGTGTACAATGTCATTGGAATACATATGCGTGTCCGAGGTCGTCCCGGAGGGGAGGCGGTGCATGTCCGAGTCGGTTAGGACGGCATCGTCCCGAAGCACCGAAGGTACTTCAGTATGACCCGACCCGACTGGCACGACCTCATCCCTCGAGGAGTTCCCGAGATCAGCATATAAGTCGTCGTCGTCCAAAAGCAACAGTACCTCGTCCAAGTCTATTGGCTCACCTGGCAAGTCCATGAGTAGGCCGACTAGGGAGGGCACCGTCCTTGTTGAGAAGTCTCGAATAGAGTGCTCCGTTGTCCGACTAGGTGTTGACTGAGTGGTGGTGGTGAGGGTACTGGGGGATCCATCTGGATCCTGGCCTTTTATAGGTGTGGGGGCTGCCCGGGTTCTCCTTCTGGTGTGCGACGTTATGTCTGCAACAGCTGGCTTCTCACCATGTAGTAGGGCTACGTTGCGGCGGAAGTGCACTTGTCTGACCCCGGTTGTTAGATCTATTTTGATCTCAAGGTTGTCTGGGTCACCGGATCCGTCTGTGGAATTGGAGAGTAAACACGGGCCTGGCCGTGTCGGCCTACGATAGGTAGTCGTCTGGGCAGCCCATTTGTGATGAATTCTTTCTAGTATAACCTCTGGGGGTCGGCCTCGCTTCCACCGGGCCTTCCTCCTGTATGATAGGGGTCTGTTTTCCCTAGTGTAGGGCGTTAGCATCCGGACGTAGGAGGGTCTACCTTTTGAACCTCTGCCCCAGTCGGGCGGCGGGAATATCGGGTGCTGGAAATAGTCGACAGCACCTTCCTCGAGGCGGTTTGTGCCTTGTCTACGCTCCTGGATGCGCGGCTTTTTAGCCTGTCGGCCCTGGTCCTCTACTTGCCTCTTTTTCTTCGCTGTTCCTCCCTCGGCTTCTAGCCCCCCTATCGGGTGGCCAGGGCGTCGGCATTGTACTTCGACGTCATGCGGAGTTGTACTGGGCGGTAATGATCCTTTTCCTCCCTCGGCCCTGGATCCTCTGTGGGGGTGTCCTTGACGTCGGCATTGATCATCGACGTCGGGCGCAGGTGTACTAAGTGATGAGCTTCCCGTTCCTCCCTCGGCCCTGGATCCTCTGTTGGGGTGTCCTTGACGTCGGCATTGATCATCGGCGTCGGGCGCAGGTGTACTAAATACTGAATTATCCGTTCCTCCCTCGGCCCCTGGTCCTCTGTGTGGGTGTCCAGGACGTCGGCATGGGTCATCGACGTCGGGCGGAGGCGTACTAGGCTTCATCTCAGGCATCGTCCTCAATGTATAAGGGCTTCCCGTTCTATTGACACACGGCCATTGATCTCGGCTGGTGTATACCTTAGCGGTATGGCAGTTTACAGAGCACTTGTGTTTAGTCAGGTAGGGCATCCCTAGGACGCCATCTTCTGGTATGGAGCCGATGAGGAACAGTTCTTGGCTAAAGGTACGACCGACTACCATAGGTAGCCTTACCATTCCCTCGAACCTGAGAGTCGAGCCGTCGGCCATCTTGCCATATGGCTGACTTACTGGTAGGACCTCTAGGTCGGGTCTCTGCAGCTTCTTCAGGATGCGGGGTGATATTAGGTTGGTCGTACAGCCCGTGTCCAAGAGTAGGGTTACATCTTGGCTACATAGTCGTCCTTGTATGTACAGGCTAGGTACATGCGGCTTCACATACGTCACTTGAGTCACTGTTTTAGAAGGGGGGTCGGCCTTGCCGACCGGATACTTGGGACGGTCTTCCGAGATGGAAATGTGAGAGGTGTGAGGAACTTGTAGGGCCCGAGTGCCAGCCTCTACTGTCTCGGGCCGGAGCCTTTTCCCGACTCGGGTACTGGTGGCTCAGGATATGTGGGGGGAGTGTTCCCATTGGTCCGTTGAGGAGGGGGACCAGGCTTTTTGCTGGTCTGCCAGGAGGGTCTGTTCCGAGGTCCTGGCGCTCTGGGGGCGTCTAGTAGTCCTCGAAGTCGTCTGACTTCTTGGCTGAGTGCCTGGATGGCCTCTTTCAGGTCGTTGATCCAGGTCAGGTCGGAGTCCACTGTATTTATTTGGGGTGTCTCCGGCTCGGGTTCTGTGACTGCCCTGATTTGGTGTGCTTTACTTCCACGGGAAGGTCCCTTGACGAGCAAGAAGTCGTTTCCGGCTCGGACGGCCGAGTCCACATCTCTGGGGTTTATTGCCAAGAGGTGTCTCTGTAGGTGTCCGTCCTCAAGAGAGTTACTGAAGTTTTCCACAGCCAATACCCGGCGGTGCGCTTCGGGTAGTTCCTGGAAAGCCACATGTACAAGTTTCTTGACTAGGGTGGCATGTTCTTGTAATGACATGCCGGGATCTTTCCGCAGCTGTATGAGCTGGAGTCTAGCTTCTTTATCAGTTAACCCGTATCGGGCGCGTAGAGCTTCGAAGATCCCTTCTGAGGTGCCGGGTCGGCCACATTCTTGTGCCGGTCCCTTGAGGGCCTCTCTTAGGTGAAGGTACATGGCTGCCGGGCTCCAGTCGTTTGCCTCGGCTATGGTCAGGAACTGTTCTATAAAGAACTCGACGTCTCCTTGTCCGTCGAACTGTGGTGTCTTGAAAGAGGGTTGAGGCGGCTGAGGTCGAGCTACTTCTATGTACTGTCCGATTACCTCTACTAGCCTGTCTATATCGCTAGCCATTGCTGAGTATAGATGGAGCCTCTTTGGTGAAGGGGACGTGTCGTCCTCGGTTTGATGTCTGTAGGGTGTCGGGTAGTTAGTTAACTACCGTAGTTTGTTAGGCCGGGTCGGCCTGATGGTCGTACTGAGTACCGTCAATCTGTTCTGGATCCGAGGTCGGTCTTTGATTGAAGATCCGGCGTAGGTCGGGCTACATCCAGCGGAACCACGAGAATTATGGGTGCACTTTAGCGTTTGTCACCTTCTCGTATCCAAGGTTCCCGGGTCCGAGTCCTAAATCGCCGTAGAAGTATTGAAGAATGAGGTCGGTCGGTCACCCGAGGCCGAGGTCACCTTCCTTCGCTTCGTATCGTAAGAGTACGACCTTAGAATCCCACCGCTGCCACCAATGTAATGGTTTCTGTGTTTTGGTGCGGTCGTCCTTGGACGACTATCGACCCAGAAATGAAGTGCCTATGAGTGGTAATAGGACTTCGCATTACATGAAAGACCGAGCGGTCTCAGTAGCCCAAATACTACCAAAGACGACCCATCTGATCTCAAGTCCGACCTTCAGACTATACAGTGAAAGAGAGTAGTTCAACCTAGTAGGCGGTTCGCAAAGCGAATGACCTAGTAAAAGGAAGAGAAAGTCCCTGTATCAAGTATAGATGTGTCTTTATTGAAAGCCAAGTGTAGACTGAGACAATGAACAGTAAAACAGTGCCCTTTATATAGTATAAGGACTTCCGGCCGACGTGACGTCGGGAAAAGACGACGTGTGGTCGTCCGGAAGTTGCGCAACAAGATGGCCGCCGGAAGCCCGACGGCCGACCCAAAATAGGTCGGGTTCTACAAAAGTTGCTTATAATGGTCCAATTCATGTACAAAATGAATATCAATGGATTCTGAGAGGTCGGGCCTCTGTACATGGGTATAAAAGGCATAAAAAAGGACTTAGTAACATTCATGTGACTATGTACAACAACATATAGTAAGATACATGAATAAGGAGTGAGCATAAACACATGGAGACATATATATAGACGGTAATTAAGTACTTTGAACATGCAATGTAGTTAAAGGTAAGTATACGAGCACTAATTGTGAGAATGTTAGTGTCAGGTGAGTAGCGCTGTAACAACTACTAGGCACTTAGGGTGCGGTGGAGCTTCGTCCGGGAGTTGGGGTCGTATACAAATGTCCTGTACCATCACAATATTACCTGGGAACCTATACCTTCTAATAAGTGAATGGTGTATTGTACTTTTATTCCTACATAGTGGGCTTTAAAAAATTTTGCCTGTGCAAATAGAGTCATAAAGCACAGTGATCTCCAACCACAGTTGAGGCTAAAATGCACACTACGAAAAAATATACAGTGCATGCAGACTTATACAAGCAGCACTTGTCTACACTATTGTCTATGAGCAGAGCCGCTTATTGTGAGAGTTGCGTCACTGGAGGAATATTATAGATACCATGTTGGGCCCATAGAACCAATCAAAATTGTTGAGAGAAAGATTTGGCCAATGTAATCCTTTGTTACATGGGCCCAATATGGCCTCTTGTTTATTTCCGGTGGCAGAGCTCTCACAGTCAACGGCTCTGCCTGCGAGCATATATACTTGTCTACAATATTGTCTACACCTATCAGCAGTGAAAGGTGTGCAACTGTGCAGCCCAGTTGCACACCTGTCACAATATATTCTAAAGGTTGTCCTTACCTGGTTGTTTAGCTTGTGAACCGTATAATCGTCATACACTCTCCCACTGCCCTCAGACACTGTAATTGTCAAATTTAACTAAATGTACATTTTTGCCGGTTCCTCTGCTCACTAGCCGATTCTTATCCAGTTGCCTCCTACAGTGTTACCAACAATTAGACTATTGTTTACATTTATAACTTTATGTTGTGGCTAAATGTTTTGCACAATGCACAAGACAAAGAAATTTTCAATATAAAAAAGACAGCAGTTATACAGTCTAATAACATCATACTGCTCCAAGTAAGCAATCTCCTAATAAGAGCACTAAATTATTATCATCATTATTATAAAAAAGACGAAATGGTTTGTGGTCTGTCGTCCTCCAATCGGAATTGGGGGTAAAAGGTTCAAATGATTTGTATAAGAATATGTTACAATACTGCTGGTCCGTATCTCGGCTCCGAGTAGTGCTAGGAGATTGGGACCGGGTCCCCGGCATCACTGCCGGGTGGAGCCTGAGGTCCTTGACCCACCCACTTGCCAGATTGTCTCCTTATTGAAAGGAAGCACAACTACTTATGGGTTCCTAGTAATATGCCTCACCAACAGAGGCCATGCACATGCGTTACCACAGTGCGTGACCCTAAGTCAATGTCATAAAACTAGAAAAATCATGCAGAGCAGATCAAACCCGAGGGGCTTTACTAATACCCAAATTGCGAATGGAAGGAAGCAGCAAACACTGTAGTGGGATTTGCATCGCATACCAAGATGGAGGGCTTGCGCTCTAAATTGTAACGAGTAGGACATGAAGTAAACGACAGAGAGCACTAGTATTGTAATAATTTATTAGACTCAAAAAAGTATTCACATATTTACACCATAATACATGTATATAATAATTATGTACATACACATGTACATTTAACAAAATCATATATAGGTAAAATAGTTCATTATAATAACAA
Source organism: Bugulina stolonifera (assembly GCA_935421135.1). Taxonomy (NCBI): domain Eukaryota; kingdom Metazoa; phylum Bryozoa; class Gymnolaemata; order Cheilostomatida; family Bugulidae; genus Bugulina; species Bugulina stolonifera. The sequence goes on from OW285191.1 coordinate 15,098,773, forward strand.
TTATTCTACGACATACTAATGGTGTACAGTTTGCGATAATAACTAGAAGTTATCCTCTCCCAATTGAGCTACAGAGATAGAGGAAAACTTCTTGTTTTTTGCCACAAGCTTACCAATGCCTATGAGCAAAGCTACATAGTATATTGCACAGTGTATTGTGCATTATGTTATTTGTATACCCAAGAACAAAGACATCTACAAGACTGTCCACCTCATTTCTAAGACTGTCCCCTCAAGATACAGCAGCTTACTCCACCCCTAGATTGCAACTATCTACTCTCAATGAAATGCATAATCAATTTGGAAATGTCTTGGAGCAATCATTTTAAAAAATACACAACATATTTCCATATAGTTAGTGGTAGTCTGTATCACTGGCTGGTAGTACAATATAATCTGATTTGAAGGACCAAAAACTGGTGATGCACAGCTATCATCATTGGGTGAGAGTCCTGGGAGGGCCATTGCCATGACACAATGACTAGAGTTGTCCCCCCCCCCCCCCTATTATAGCTGTTAATCTAGGATCTGTAGTATCTGTGTAGCCCTACTTGTTTTCAATATACTTGTATCATCCACTAAATCTTTATGTTTCTCCAAGGTCTGAGTTGCCTCTTTCATCGTCAAGTCTTTCGAAAGTCCTACAATTTGTCATGTCAATATGTGAGAATACAGTAAAGGCAGTGTTTCATATATAGGTATGGGAAAGAAAATCTAACAGCTAATAATAATAACATCAATCCTCAAATTTTTCTACTAAATTTGACAACATCTGAAGAGTAAATTGATGGAGAACTAGAAAGTTCTGACCAGTGGAGATACAGTCTAAATATAACAGGGTAACATAACTTCACACCAGGTTGAAATCTCCGCCTTCTTTACGATATTTTTGGAGCTGCACCACGTGTTTTGAAAATTAACTAAATTCTAGCATGTAAAGCAAAGGTATAGGAGTAACAGGGTATATGGGTAACAAAGTATAGGGGTAACAGGGTATAGGGGTAACAGAGTATAGGGGTAACAGGGTGTATGGGTAACAAAGTATAGAGGTAACAAGGTATAGGGGCAACAGAGTATAGGGGTAACGAGGTATAGGGGTAACAAAGTATAGGGGTAACGAGGTATAGGGGTAACAAAGTATAGGGGTAACAAGGTATAGGGGTAACAGAGTATAGGGGTAACAGAGTATAGGGGTAACAAAGTATAGGGGTAACAAAGTATAGGGGTAACAAGGTATAGGGGTAACAAAGTATAGGGGTAACAAAGTATAGGGGTAACAGGGTATAGGGGTAACCGAGTATAGGGGTAACAAGGTATAGGGGTAACAAAGTATAGGGGTAACAAAGTATAGGGGTAACAGGGTATAGGGGTAACCGAGTATAGGGGTAACAGAGTATAGGGGTAACAGAGTATAGGGGTAACAAGGTATAGGGGTAACAAGGTAGAGGGGTAACAAGGTATAGGGGTAACAAGGTATAGGGGTAACAAAGTATAGGGGTAACAAAGTATAGGGGTAACAAAGAATAGGGGTAACAGAGTATAGGGGTAACAAGGTATAAGGGTAACAAAGTATAGGGGTAACAAAGTATAGGGGTAACAGGGTATAGGGGTAACCGAGTATAGGGGTAACAAGGTATAGGGGTAACAAAGTATAGGGGTAACAAAGTATAGGGGTAACAGGGTATAGGGGTAACCGAGTATAGGGGTAACAGAGTATAGGGGTAACAGAGTATAGGGGTAACAAGGTATAAGGGTAACAAGGTAGAGGGGTAACAAGGTATAGGGGTAACAAGGTATAGGGGTAACAAAGTATAGGGGTAACAAAGTATAGGGGTAACAAAGAATAGGGGTAACAGAGTATAGGGGTAACGGAGTATAGGGGTAACAGAGTATAGGGGTAACAGAGTATAGGGGTAACAGAGTATAGGGGTAACAGAGTATAGGGGTAACAAGGTATAGGGGTAACAAGGTATAGTGGTAGCTAAGTATATGGGTAACAAAGTATAGTGGTAATCAAGCACGGCGTATGTATACACCTCACCTTTAAGGTCCTGCATATAGTCCAATAACATAGCAAAGTCAGTATCAGAGATGGTAGTATCATCATATATATGCTGCAAGAGCCAAGTCTGTCTCACCTATAGTATATAACATTGAATCATGAAGGACAGATATGTGGTTGATAGTTGTACGGAGTTGTGTGTCCATGCCATCTATACACTACTGATACAAGGCCTAGTATATAACCTAGACTGCATGTAGTACTTTAATAATTTTTACAGCTATTAAATTCTGCTTCCAAAATGAACTATGTAATTGCTGTTTTGAAAAGAACATACATGTATCTATTTAGCAACATCGTGCATACAATTTAATTGGATATTTAAAAATGGCAGCAAGTATCTACTGCAATATAATTGGTAAGAAGCATGGAATAGGAGCTTAATCAGAGGATTTTGAACAGGCTATTTGATTGTGATTACTGCTTGGGGGGAGGGCTGCACTTGCATGTATATAGGAGTCAGTACCAGTTTTATACTGCATATAAATGCAGTTCAAATCTGAATAAACATACAGCTTAGCTAGTTTTTGTCTAATAGGTGAATAATTTGGTCAAATTGGCCTAAAGATTTTCATAGCAAAATACTCTAGTATTAGTAGACTTGGAAAACTTCTATATTTAGATGATTTCTGCTTTTAGTACATGTAATTGCATATTCCAAAGGAAAAAACAAAGTTTGAAGTTGTATTCCAGTTTCAGCCCTTAGAGAGGAATTATCTTCTCTTTAAACTACAAAATACCCTCAGTAGAAAGCAAATCTATTTAAAAACCTTTCGACCAAAAAGCCATACACATGTAAATGTGTAAAATACAATATACTATGCTATACAAGTATTATATTATAGTGAAATTATACAATACTATTACATAAGCTATATAAAATATAACTTCATTAACAGTATGTCGCGGCCTATAATGATCAGTGTGATGGTATTAAACCATAGATGTACATATGAGATTATCCATGTATATAAATGGACATAGATGTAGTAATTATTCCATATACATGTCAATGATGGGCGGGTGAAGGACGTACCTTACTGAATTTCCACGCAGACCTAGTAGAGCTCCATAGCCTTAGGTAGCTAAGAGCTGCCTGCTGTGCTGACTGATCAGGGACCTTAGGCTTCAGGTACTCCTCAAGAGCATCCTTTGGCATTATAGATTTAAGGTGATTCAACTTATCCCTCCGTTTCCTTTCCTTATGCTTAATGGACTTCCGTTTATTCATTGACAATTTATTCTATAAAATAATATATTACATAGCTTGAGAACTACATAATTATTATAATGTACGTGTATACATACATGTAGAGCATAAGCTATTGGATAGAGGGTTGTAGTTATTGCTACACTATTAATGGCATTTCTACACATCAGACAAGACAAACTCAAAATGCATAAATCAGATATAATAATATAATGTAACTAATCACATGCCTAGTTTGGGGATAAAATTTACACCCACATCACATTACGATGTATAATTCACTGCAGTGCACAATTATAATACATACCACTCTGCAATAGGGACTCAGACTATAAACTAAATAATACTATAAATAGTAAACCTACAAGTCAAATTATAAATAAATTCTGAAACAAAAAACCAAGTGCAACATTTGCCCAGCCTTACTTATACCAAATACATGCATATTATGCTATATTATGTATTGCATACACAATCCAACCTATACACAGCATTGCATATTCTACTGTATTTTAAAAAAGCCAAGAAAATATGCTAATAAATGTACAGTGTATATTATACATGCAAGCCTAGGCAAAGAATTCTTATCAATATAGTTATTTAAATAGCATGGGTACCAAGTCCTAATGAGTCTACCTTTTTAGGTTTAGTGGCATCCTCCCCCTGATCATCTGCCGTGGAATCTACAGGCTCATCACCTCCCTCTTGTGTACTGTGCTCAGGCTTCCTCTCTCCAACTTCTGTGAACTCACCCGAAATCTTAAATTTACTTTTCCGTTTCTTTTTCTCCTTTTGCTCTGTAAGCAGACATGGTAGAGAAATTCACATATTCAGTCATGTATAAATGTGCAAATACAAATACAAACCATCTAAAATCTTGCGCTATATAATATTATAGTCAACAAGTTATGAAGTGAATGTCTATTTACCAAACTATTGGGAAGGGTTTAACATCAGGTATCGGGCAGCACCGTAACAACGTACAACAAAATGCTATGTAATTTATACAATACTTTTTCACCAACAATAGCGTGGAATCTAGAGTGAGCAAATCATCAAATCGTGGAAAATATATCCAGTGAGATAAAATGTCTGAACATACACTTTATATGCTAGAATATTTTATTGCAAGGTAAGTTATCTGTGAGCAACCAAAGACTTGGTTCTATAACTGTCATAGGTGTAGTCCACTCCTTACTTGGCTATTTTCACATGAGTGGAACAAAGTAATTAGTCGCTCACAAATACATGTAGATTAACACTGCAGAAGACAAACCTAGCTGTTCTGAGTCTGAATGCTCTAGAACAACCTTCTCTTTTTTCTTTTTCTTCTTTTTAGCTTTAGTCTCCTCCTCACCATCTTTATGTTCTTTGGTGTCAGAGAGTTCTTCATGTATCTCCTCTAGTAGTAGCATAGCACAACAGATATTACAATAATATACAAATGATATAATATGAATGAATATGAGCACAAAATACAGAAGAAGGCCCCATAGCAATGTAATGTTAAAATATTAAAACAAGCCACGGTAGTATTATAATTAGACCATGATAGCGTTATAGGAGCAGCATCTACTAAACGTCAAATAACAATTTATTGCAGCAAAGAAAATAATTGTATCTATACAATTATTTTCTTTGCTGCAATAAAGTGTTATTTGACGTTTAGTAATGTTGCTCCTCTGTGTAAATTGAGAACAAAACTAGTTTCTTACTTTGAAGTTTAAGCCACAAAAATAGGTAGAGAGAAAAACAGAACATGTAAATAATAAATCCTTTTGACATCCGATTGCGGCAGCAGGCCATATTCTAAATAATATGCTTTTCAATGATACCGATGCTTGTACAAAGACTAATAATTTAATTTTAACATTAAATCGTGTGCATGGGCTCCGTCTTTATACCAAAATGAGCTCTGCTGTAACACTGCTGTAGCATATTTTATGACTGCTCATAGACAAGGGAAATGGTTATAAGAAAGTATCACAGTATTTACCACATTTCTTTTTATCTTTTTTCTTCCGTTTTTTCTCCGTCTTCTGCACTGGTGAGGCAGCAGGTTCCTCCGTATCACTCAGGTCCCAGTTGAGTAGAGTCATCGCGTTAAGGAAGGCACGATTATATTCACCTGCAAATATAAACTTAATTTCAATTATCTATCAACAAAAATAATTTTAGCATTGTTTGATAACAATAATATACAATAGAAATAAATGTATTACAAGTAAAATAATGTAGATATTATCTAATTCATAGGGCAATACATTACATCAGTATAGACAATGTATCTATAGCATTACTCCAACTAATTATGCAGTAATTTGGATGCGAGTGAGATGTAGGGATAGATAGAGATTATTTTACCTACAGCTCTATGATATTAGATAGTACTTAGACTATATCCTTATCCTCATTTACTCTACAAAAGTTGACCGCCTCTTGGTTTTCATTACACAATCAAAAACATTTAAGATGTCAGAATATTAATTCTATTATATTTTTGTATAAAACCCCAATATTCCACTTAGACACAATTCATGAGTTAGCCGTGATAAATAAGATTATGCTCTTTAGTTTATTTCATTGTTTGTTTAGATTCATCTTCAAAGCAACTCAAGAGTGCTACAGTCAAAGCTCTGCCACACATTTGCCTATTATATTTACATCACCTTCCAACAAATTTAACCATTTTTAATTTTCAAGACTTCATGACTTTGGAAAACATAATGACACCAAAAATAAAAAGTATTTTAACAGTTTGAAACACATTTCCAATTTTTATTATCAATACAAGTCAATCAGTGATACAGATCAAGGCATTCACTGTAATATCTTAATATTCTATTGTTTCATCAAAAACAGTTTAGCAAACATCATTGTCATTCTTTCGAAGTCGTGTCAAAACTTATGTCCCTTCTAATCGCATCAAATCATATGTGATATAGGGAGCAGTTAGCTGGTGTTAATGCCTTTGAATGGTGCTTGGCCAAGTCAAGTGTGCTTATAGTGAGTAGTGTGCAATCACACCCACTGTCGCAGATGAGTCTCTGTCGACTTGTACTCAGACAAGAGTATCAGCCCATAGTCGTCTTCTGCTATTTTCAGACCCGCGTATCAATATTTACAAACGTAATTACCAAAACTACTGAGCCTCAATTTGACAGTTAGCTCATGAAAAGCTACACGCCAGTGGCAACATATGGATTGGATGTAAAATGTTTGGCTAAAACTACTTTGATGAATACCGACCAATTACCCTTCTTTACACTTTCACAAATTTTGGCATTTGGAGAATTATAAAAACTGAATCATTTTACAAACGAGAGGCATCACTTCATCTCCAAGCAGGCTACTTGTATAAGGACCATTTAGGCTGCTATGTTTCCCCCTTAAAAAACACCCAATATGGCACAGTTTAACATTATGTTAGATGGTTTCTCCACTTACTTTTTATTTCAAGGGAATTCTGTGTCTCATGGGAAACATGTTGGACATATTAATTTTTTTGCAACCATTTCACATACACAGCATACATACATAAGGTTGAATAATTATTTGGAGCAAAAATATAGCATTAAAAATTCACTTCACATATTTGTATTTTGCCACACCTCAGCTTACGTAAATATAATTTACGCAATAATAATAGTTGTAATTATCGTCAATGGATTATTGGTATCGCATAGTTATTGGTATCCATACAAATATGTAACTTGATTAATGATTATGGTCTCTATAATTAATTAGGTTGGACCAGAAAGATTGTTCTGTTCTCTAAGAGCACTAACAGCCTAGTGGTAAAATTATATGCAAAATAATTGTTGGTTTTTAAACTTCGATGAAGTACATCACCACACCTACTCATATTAAACACTCTCTATACTTCACTGTGAACCCATACCTTGCATCATTGTAAGAAGCATAATACTCTACAATCAGTGTAATTATGTCTTCCTACTGCTTAGTTCACATGTAATTCGTTTTGTTTTAAACTGCATAATTCTACACAAAATACGAAAAGGTTATTAACAGCTAAGAATGCATTCTTATTTGTCACTTGGCCTAGCATGTTAATTAATTTGCTAATAAAACACAAATTAGGAGAATTTAAACACCTTTCCTATAAAATCCTTGTCACTTAATCACAGATGGCAGAGGTTTAATTAACTACTTTTAGTTATTGGTTACTGCATTTATCTGAAAATGCATATACATTATTACAGAGCTTGTGTGAAGAATTGCAGCTCATATGTCATGCAATTTATCAAATCCAACATCATTTTATTGATCTGAAAATTGTTCCAGTCAATCTGTTCCATAAATACAGTAACAGCATAATAATATGTGTATTGGTGAGTACGAGTAAGTAACCTACTAATAAAATATACTGTTTGATGTAGAAGAAATCCAACCTAAACCCAACTTGATTTTTAAGGTCAAAGGTAAAAAATAATTGCATTATATAATATGTACTCTTTAAATACAGACCCATGCTGAGGACAGTACTGCTTGCCTTACAAGTCTATATTATTATCGTGCAATTGAGAAAATTGCATATTGTAGCCTATACATTAGGCTACAGTGTTTCTCCCTTGAATTTGATTTATTTTTCAATTATTCCAATAGATGTCTATAATTTTCATGGATAAAAATTTGTCTTCAAAGCAGAAGAATAAAACAAAAATCGAGAATCTGGAGGAGACTTTATAAATGAAGATCTCCAACATTATCAGGTCTTCATATATAATGACGAATATAAAAACAGTAGAGGTTAGAGAAAAAGAGCTGATCATACCAATAACACTAATATCATCTAGGTTATCACAATAATTGGTTATGTTATTATATTATCAAATATTTGCAAGACAGCACTGACCAATCCAGATAAAATGCTATAAAGCTGACAACATAGACAAAAAATTGCATCAGCACAACTTTTAAAAAAATTATCATTTTATCAAATTTATCATTCTATCATCAGCAACTAAAACTTCGCCAAACGAAACAAAGGGAAGAAGCCACAATTTGATGTATTGAAATTTCACGCTTTCAAAATTTAGAAGTTAATGATTGTAAAAAAATTTATAAGTCAGTTATGAATCAACATTAACCCTCTCCTGTGTTTAATTAATAAAAATTAAACCTCTGAAAGCAAATTTCTTATTTCTATACTCAATACCCACTCTGTTTGAATAATAAGCTTTAACTGTTATGCGTTGGGTAAAGACAAGTGTCATATTGTCGCCCCTATTAATACTTTATGTTACACACAAATGCTAAATTTTGTGTACATTTATTCTTTACTTCAATGAGATAAACGACCAAATATCTTGATATTCAAGTTTTCAATTGGGTCGTCGAAAAGATGAAAGACAAAGCAAAATACCAAACAAACATATCTGGCACATGTTGTATCAACATTATTATACTATATTAATCACATGATCACTTATTTGCTTTGAGATCATAGGCAAGGGGCTTGTAAGTGCTAGTCTTTTCACAAATCAGACCTGCCAAACATATACTTTCAACAAAGTTTTGATATATTTTTACTCATTCATGTGCTATTAGATCATCACTTCGCATTATACTTGTTTGAATTATCCAAAATCAGCTATCAAAAATTAATCATTTGGAAAAGATAATGCCACGTTGCAGATAAATTTAGTTCTGTACATTAAAAAGGACGCTATTTTTGTCAACAACTGGTTAAATGATATTGTGTTAGGAGAGGGGCAAGCTTAGCCAAGACTAGAAACAGAACCAAACAAAGTTGCAACAAAACTAATCGTAAGATCTGATGGCCAAAGCACCATGGAGTATAGTTTTGAAAATAATCAATGGCAGTGATTTTCACCACCTCATTTAGAAAGCAATTAATACTAAAAGTATAACTTAATTCAAACACCTAACACCTCTCTAGTGCAACATGTGTGTTATTATCTGTTAGCCAACATGCAAGCCCATTATATAATATTATTTACAGTTAACTATTTAAGAAAATGACAATGGATTGTGAATCCCAATAACTGCAAACACAAATAGATCGAATGGCAGGTGTGTGAAGGTGGTTGTACTGATGGGGCTACTGTGAAGTCTAATGACACCGCCCTGTTTGGTGAGGTAATTGAAATGTATAGAGGAATGTTCAGTTTATGAATATATTATAAGAGAGTGATTGGCAGATGTAACTCAATCAGATGCCATTCGATGAGAGGTCAGGAAGCACGCAGACGAATAAACAGGCTATCCGAGACATTGTGACTCTCTTCGAGTGCAAAACTAGAGGATTAAATTTAATTTATAAAGTTATAAAGTTTTAAATATATTTATTTATTAGGTGGAAAGCAGCTCAAGGAGCAATAGAAAAACATGAGTTCTCCTTCAAAGTTTAGTCGCTTTTCAGTGGAGGACTTGATAAAAAAGAGTCAAAAGGTAAGTATTTACTCCTTTTAAAATTATTCTCAAACAATAATGGTTTCGAAAAAGTGTATGACAATTTCAACTACTCAAATGGTTAATGTATAATATACACATTGTATTACACATTGTATCTACATGTACATGAAAAGGGGTCCATTTACAAAAGCAAAATGTTTAAAAAAAATATTTTGCGGTGACCAAAATGTCAAGTTTGCAAATGGCCTTTCTAAATACAAATAGTTACAAAACTTTTTTCAGAGAAATAGTTATTACCCTTCATTTAAAAAGTTAATCTATTTACACCAGTGATGATGGTGATATTTGACATTCGGCTATAATTTCCCGTGAATAAAATCAGAACTTTTGTGATAAAATTTAGAAATGTAAGGTATTTTACACAGGTTGAATCTGTACACAAACCAGAACATAGATATATGACAACTGAGGAGAGTTCACCTACAACCATGGATTTCAGCAAGACACTAGATAATACAGTCAGGCAGTGGACAACGGCGTTGTCGATGCAAGCAGCTTCACTTAATTCCAACGGAAGCCTGCTAGGTTTGGCTAACTCACTACAGCCCCAGCATTCTATGGCTACAAATCCTTATATTCATCATCTTGCGCAAATTGAACCTCACACGGTAAGTAGATATTTTGATTAAAATGATTTATCTTCATCCATAATTTAATTTGCTATTATATAATATTATATGTACATTTTCCAGTTATAATAAATTTTGGTGCGAGCAAGTATCTTTAGAATGAATAATAAGACGAGACGCATTTTATATTTTTATTGACTCCTAATATTTCGATGTATGTCCATACATCATCATCAGAGGAATTCCTCTGATGATGATGTATGGACATACATCGAAATATTAGGAGTCAATAAAAATATAAAATGCGTCTCGTCTTATTATTCATTATAATAAATTTGTGTAAATGCAGTTTAATCCAAAATGAGTGTTAGAATCAACATAAAAAAGGATATTTCGAATAAACGTTGAAACTATTTCCTTAAGAGTCATATTAATATGATTTTCTCCTGTGTCAACATAACAATGTATTTTTATAATCTAGAATTTCACAAATTTATTCAATTATTTTGCAACAACCATGTTCAATTTATTGGTAATTTTTCAGGCCTTGAACTGTAATTGCAATTGAGAATAAAAATAATTCTGCTTACTCAACAGGCATCACATATAGGAAGTTCTAACCATATCTTGGGACAACTGGGAAACGATGCAAGACAGAATGCTGCATTATGGCAACAGCTACTTTTCAAACAAGGTAAATAATTATAATTCACATTTCAGTAATTTGGTAATTTGTAATTTGGTGAGTTTCACAACGGTTGAAAAAGCAAGTAATTTCTCAGCAGTCTTAAACCTTCTAAAAGCAATATTTCCACCTCGTTAATAAATACAGTGTGTACAATGGTTCAATTATTCCAACATGTGATGTCAAGCAAGATAACAATAAAGAGCAATACTGCTTCCACCAGTCACAGATAAATAACAATTTAAATTGTTTTAAATATGTGCCTATTATAGAAAAAGAAACTAGGTAAATTTGCAACAATCAACTTTTAAAAATCAAGATTACCTGGGGAAATTAATTTAGTGATTACTATTGAAATAGACATGCCAACTCTAGTTCATGATTATTAAGCCTGTGAATCTATACGATAAACACATCCTTAATTCAATAATAAATAAAGCTCATGGGGTGTCCATCAAACGAGTTTATATTATTTTATATTCATTTACAAAAACAGCTAACACGGGTAAATTAGCTTATTGATAGTCATCTCACATTAATAAAATAAATACGAAATGCCTGAAATACATGTATATCAATTTTACCGCCACTATGAACATTTCGCTTACACATTGTCACTGTTAACATTATATTACATGTATGTTAAAATTTTTAGTTGTAGACTACAGAAACCAGAACCGAGGATTGTTAGACCCCTTATCGGACCCTATAGCACAACTCACACTTAGCAGTATGGCACAGTCTTTGAAATATTCACGCAGACGTAAAGCACGAACAGTGTTTAGCGACAAACAACTTGAGGGATTGGAGAAGAAATTCAAGTCACAGAGATACCTCTCTACACCAGAAAGAATAGAACTGGCTAGTCAACTTACACTCTCAGACACTCAGGTAGGCCTGATAATAATACACAGAGTAATATTTTAATTAATAATGTGTGAACTAATCATCACAAAATCTTTTCCAAAAAATGTTTCCATCAGTGAAAATACATACCGTTCAGATGGTATGATTTGTTGGCTTAAATGAGGTTTATATGTTCTGTTCATGCGATATAAATCCTGTAAAAATACCTGGGCACTTTGTCTATAGCAATAATATTTTTGTTGTCCTTAATTAATTTTTGCCTTATTTTCAATGAATGTTTACAATTTGTCTAGGTAAAAACGTGGTTTCAAAACAGAAGAATGAAACAGAAAAAATCCCATAGCCCTGAAACCGAAGAGAGTGTCGACTAAACTAATCTGATCAGAACCAATACTATGCCGCTACTTCATATTATACACTTCAAGTTACATACATCTTTGATTGATCTTTAATCCTTATTAGTACAACATTTTAAACTGTAAATAATATTTTTTATTTTCATATTATAATCATAGCACATGGAATTGCACATACGTTCAGATTACAACAAGCAGTGTTAGCATAGCAAGTCCATTTTATTTATTGAAAATTATGTCATAAACTTAATGTAAAAGCACCCTTATGATTTAACTTTTTAGCAAAAAGGTCCAATACCGCAATACTCATTTTTCCTGCTGTAAATACCATAAGTTATTGATAGTGCATTTAATAACAATTATGATTGTTACAATAAGAATAAATAATTTTTGTAATGTAGTGAACACAATGCTTTGTATATTTCCTGATATTATCTGATTTTTATACAATCTAAGTCAAATGTGTAAAACTTGAAAACCAAACAAAGTGTAGGCTATAATATATTACATGCAACTCATATATGTACTCTAAATCATTCCACTACCACATTCCAGATGAACAAAACGTCATCAAATGTGTATTCTGATACTGAGTTTAAAGTGTGATGACTACAATGAATGTAATTGGTCCAATGGTGTGGAATTGAACTGTACACATACATGTAAATTCACAAACTAGTAGGATCATTAGCAAACCCATCACTAACATAAAATATAACCCAGAAATTTGTCAATTTACCTTGGGCACAGCTGTCACATTTGTATGTACTTAAGATGGTGAGTCTTTCTAAAATAAGCTACATATATAGCGCTTAGATGTGTTATATTTATGTCACTATCGATTCGACATCCAAATCTTAATGTTTGATTTTAAAGTGGCTTAGTCTCTGAGCTTGACAGATTTTCACTAATACACCTCAAACTAAAATCACTTTCCTCATTACAATGTTCTGTGGCTATGGATAGGATATTAAGTCGAGTTTAATCAGCTGAAAGCACATTTACCTAATAAAACATTTTTGTAGATATAATTTAGATCCACAAGTCTAGATGGCTACATATACATGTACATAACGCTATTGTTGTATTTTCTGCCATTGAGTAATAGCGAATTTGAGTGAAACTGAGATCTTACAATTAAATAATAAAATGTAATAATAATCAACCAGAGCATTGCACAGTGCCAGTCTGACTAATATTATAAGTGTAGTTACTGTTACTGACTGTGAAGTCGCATTCTCATTTGGTTTCTTAGCAACCAGTGGTGGGTAGCAATATTTAAGAGGACCTGAGTGATTTGCTCTGCTTTCTGACATGGTTTAGTTTGTCACTTTTAGTTACAATAGATAACAAAGATGCACATATTCTGCCGTGTTAAATACCAGGGTTGGGCCTCGCTATTCAGGAAAGTAGAGAATAGTGCTATTTCCCTTATTCATCACAAAACCAAAGAACTTACTAACTTTGGTGGTGAAATCTGAAATCATAGAATAGGGGATGCAATCGCTGGTAATGCGTCAAGCATAGTTAGTCTTAATTACATTACTATATACATGCAGCTTAAGGAGTCTAATGATAGCTTACACATACTGGAGTTGTCTACCTTTCAGGGAGAAAGAGAAGACAACTGCCGTAGGCCAATAGGGCAGCTTCAAAGATACTGTGTGAACTAGCTAAGAGATATAACCGACTATAATATCAAATACAGTAATAGTATTCATTATATATTTTATCATTAGGATGGTTAATATTTCAATGAAAATAAAAATTACATATTGGTCTAATATTAAATTTCGCTTTTCCATGAAAAAACAAAGATGAATATTTTATAATTATATGTAATGTGGATGATGTCCATGTACATCAAACATAAACTCCCCCCCCCCCCATTCACATTGATTTGATGATTTTTCTTGTCTAGATGAGTGAGTTTTCCTTTTCACTGACCTTACCTTCACAGAGAGAGGGGGCGATTTACATTTAACTATATTTACTAGGTCTGATGTTAATGTTTAGTAAAACACAATGATTACAAAATAATTATAATATCATGATCTAATATATATTAAATCATGATATTATAATTATTTTGTAATCCACTCTGACTATCACTACCTATGTTCATGTTCCATGCCGTATATTCATATCGATATTCATAAATAATCACATCTAATATAAGTATAAGTATCATCGTCTGATTCTATTCTGAATTAATAATTGAATTATAATATAATTTAGTATAATAACAAATATTGTAGTTTTGTAGCAATTATCATCATCATAAGCCGATAGAAAACATTATTATTATTAATATAAATATTATTTTATAATAATTATTTTATAATTTAATTATCATTTTCATTTCAAGTCAATCCAAGACAACAGGCAAAGAAGACCTATCACAAATGACACGCGAGGGTTGCATATATAATTATAAAATGTGCAAATTACCTAAAACGCTAATTTAAATCCAAAGTGGGCTATAATAATTTTGTTTTACTGCATTTCTTCATGAAATAATATACGAATTGCGTATTATTTCATACAGAAACATGTGAAATCTGATTGCGAAGAACCTGAGCTGAAATAGCAGTGATGCGGCGCGCCCCGATAAACTCTCTTTATCTCGCATTGAATTTGCTTTGGGAAATCTGCAAGATTACGGACTATTGCTCTTTACGCCTGAAGATAATAGACTTAGATTTGCTTCTTATAGCGTTTACATTTGTGCGCTCGAACCAATCTATTAATCGCTTCAACGGAAATACTGGTAGCCATGCCAAATAAAAATGGATGCAATGCTACCGAATTTCAAATTTTCCAACTACATGTAACTAAAACAAGAAATGTCATTTTGATGTTCTTCAAAGACGCATAGTTTCTTTATAAAAAATACACATTTGATACATTCAAAATGAGTAAACCAGAGTGTTAGTATCCGTGTAAGTATATTTATAGCTGTCAGTTCAAATGGAATGCAAAAGCAAGCTTACAGCTGAATTTCAAGTCAGGATAAGTGATTACAACTCGCTTTCATGCCCACCACTGTGGTGAAGGAAGCATATTTCTATCTTGACGATGATTGCTCGAGTTTGGTTGTGGGACATGAGATTCCTATTTTAAACTTCCTACCCATAAAGTAAAGGTTTTTAAAACCTACAAGATTCATCTCATGTAGATTATGATCTTTATATTAATGGTAGGGATGTCTTGGCGTTAAAGACAACATAGAGGTAAAGATGGAGGTCAATTGGGCCATTAGGGGAAATGCTACAGTCTTCTCATATGAATGTATTTCAAAACATACTAGCTAGTGTATTACTGCGGAGTGCTCTTTATCCTAACTGTTTCTAATTTGACTGTTTTTTGACAAACAGACTAAGAATCTTAATTTTCTTCCAACAGGAGGTCCCTTGACTCGTTAGATACTAGCCACACTCACTTTACTCTACACTCATCATAGAGTCTCACTAATACTTTAAAGTTTAAACATATACGCTACTGATATGAGTCATTCATGTCATGAGTCATTCTAGTTAAGGCGTATACACATGTGACTGCCGTTATCTGTGTTGTGATCATTCTCAACTGCGAATGATTAATCAGAATCTCACCACTTTACTCTTACACCTACTATGCAATAGTATCCAGCATGACATGTATGTAATACTATAGGAGTCTACTGAAAGCTTCCAAGCGCTAAAATGGACAGACGTTTAAAGCAGCAAAAAGTTGTAACTTTTGCTTCAAGTAAAGATTCAGTGTCTCAGAGGAGTGGAGGTTCTGCCATCCTCAATCCATTTAATGGAACTGAGAATGACGATGTAGAGGTTCCACAAGCTAAAGTAACCCTAAAAGCTAAAGCAAGTAATCAGTATCTCATAGCTGGGGAGGGAGATTCACCTGACTTATTTGTTTTATATAATTGTGGTTTTAGTTTGGAATTCTGTCATCCTGTATCTGTTAAGAATTTTTATTGTTCTACTACGATCTCCTACTAAAAACTCTCAGGATTATTTCAAGTGTAGAATAAAAATATGTTTATGTAGGCTGTAGTTGGTATTGCTTTCATAATGGCTATTCTCAGAGATGGGAGCTTGTAGATGCAGTCAGATCTGAAAGAATGATTTGCATGTTGAATTTGAATGTATTCTTTCGCATGTTTATTTGTTTGAAATTTTGGCAACAATCTAGAACTATTCTCTATTTATTCAGGATCCAGTTAGTTTTACTGCACATCTGGTTAGCCGGCCGGACACATCCGATGCCCTGCAGACGGTGAAGCGGAGAGAGGCTCTAATGTATGGTGAAAAGAAGTCATCTAAACAACGTGATACCCTGCAGGTTAGGATGAAGATCATACATGTTATCAAACTTCTCTATGCATGCATATCAATAAAAATGTGGAACCCTAAATCACATGCAGTGGCTGTTGATGTTTATTATTATCACCGTCATCCTTTATCTGGCTGGGTGCTTGGGCACCAACTAACTGTTGGTTCTACAAGTAAGTTAGTTTCCTAGGAATATCACAATCTAGTTTGTTTGTTATAATACTTTGCGTATTACTAAGTTTCTTACTCAATATCATTTTAACGAAAGCTTCTGATAATTTTCTAGACAAAACTGATTCCGACTCCTCCCCTGCAAGCGCCCTCTACTGGGATAAGAACTACAATGCTCAAACGAGACTATCAGAGAATGAAGAGAGCTAAGAATGTGCAGGTTCAGGAAGATAAACTGAAAGTTGATCAGTACGTATTTATCTCTATCCTCAGTTTTCTTATGAATGTAAAATACATAGTAGAATATAATGAAATGTTTTATAAAGATTAGTTCAATCAGGTTTCTGCCGAAACCACTCCGTCACTAACATCTGCATAGTTTACTTGTGACATATCTCTGTTGTTGTCTAGCATAGTTATAAATAGCACAAATACCGTTTACCTTAGTTTGCTATAGAAACTTTAAAGCAATAATGACCTTGACCTCTACTGTTCTCTTTTCCATGATACATATTGTAATATTAATCTTCCATTTCTCTTTCCCAGAGACTTGTAAGTAGTCATGTATTTTGTTGCTACTTGTTGATGTAGATTGCTACTGTTGAAACTTTCAGGACGCCATTATTTCTGTATTATTTGCTGAACAGTTTTCATGTTCCATCACTACATCCACTTTGCAATCAGTGCAATATTCACAATTAAAATGTGGAATACGAGGACATGCTCAGTTTGAAGTTGTCCTCTCTTTATAGTTAATCTAGAGCAACAGAAGACAACTTCAGACTTATTACGATTTAGAATACATGCAGATGTCTGTTCAAAGTCGCTCGCACTATGTAGCGAGTCTATAATATTAGTAGTGAACTTGAGTTACACATTCGTTAACAGGATCTATTCATTGAACAAACAAACTTGTGTTCATTTATTTACAACTTACAATATTGGCCTGTCCATGATATTGTTAAGAATATGTTGTTGTTTATGTTGTTAAGAATTTATAACTATTTGGTCAGGAAAATACCTGTTTGGCATAAACATACTACACTGTAATCTCCTTCTGTAATAGGAACATGTAAGGATGTGTTTATATATGTTTCCATGGCGACTAAAATACAATTTGTAGTTATAGAACTCTCCATACCCAGCAGAAACAGAGTCAGTCTATCATGACAACTACGCCAACTTCAATCCAATTATATCGTGAAGGCATCGCTTGTCCGCGTTACTCTTCATGCAATTAGGATATTTTTCACTATAGTCTTGAATGCATTAATGATGCTATTATTACACCATTTTATCAATCCTTGTCGCATTGTGTTCCCATAGGTTTATACTCTCTAAATATCTTTGGTCAGTTTGCATTTCAGTTGCTGCCAAAATGTTGCTAGCTTAGCTTTGCTTAGTTGACTGTTCAGTCACTTCTGCTTTAGAGTTAAATGATGTTACTTCGTTAAAATTTTATGGATGTTTTTTCTGTATTGTGTAGTAACCCATGTCTAACCTGCAAGCTCAGAATACTACATGTAGCCATTAGGAACATGCCCTAAGCATGTAACATTGTCTACTGTAATGTTGATGGCACACCAATGTGAAGTATAGGTATAAAAATACTCTAAATTAGTTGCCCGATTTCCAAAACTTCATACTCGAGATGCTATAGACTAATGTGCTTATCTTACCTAGTGCTCCTGTGGAACAGGCTATCAAACCATGTCTATAGTTTACCGTCTATATGCACACTGTTACTAATGGCTTATATGTATTCTGTAGTCTTCAGCCCATCAAACCTAAGTCAGCTACCCCGACAGCTGTTCCAGTAGAGGATGTGGCTGATAATCTGAGTGAATCATCCCGTCCATCCACTGTACTCTCAGATTTCAGTGCTGTCACAGAGCTTCTAGAAGATTCCACACAACCTGGTAAGTCCTGTGCCTGCAATATTGATATCTGTGTCTGATTATATGCCAAAGTAATACACAGTGCATGACTGTGTACAATAATACATTGCTGGAAATATCTTAGCTTCGTTCTCTTTGTTTGTTTTATATTCCAGCAGTACCTCATGTTGATTTTCTAGATTGCATATACATGTACATTCTCGGTAATATTCCCTGTAGTTCGGCTCCATGTAGACATATAGGACAGTTATTACACACACATGTAGGTATGGGTATGGATTTAGATGTTATCGTATAATTTTTTTGTAATCTTCATAACCTAGTAATAATTGTTTCACTTCTACAGGTGCAACTGCTGTTACTACCTCCAAACATAAGAGACCCACGAGTGGAGGATCGGTAAACACACCAACAGCATTGCCTGAGCAGAGGTTAGCCACACTCGGTAAGTCTCGTGTTTCATTATGATCACATTTAGTTTTGCAGAACGTGAAGATGAAATTGTGTGAAAATATTAAATGAAAATGTACAGTAGTTAGTTACACCAATGATAATTATTTATAAGGAACCTATTAATAGAGCTTCTAAAACTATTATCATTCTCATTAAACTTAAAATTAAATGCATGCGGAAAATCAGAGAGTTTATTGAACTGGGTACGTAAAGTGAAATGATTAAAATGTTTTAAACTTAATTAAATGTGTTGGCTTTAGGAAATAGGAATTCATCATCTAGGAGTTGTGCTATTATTGTTTACATTCTATTAGTTTACAATATCATGTGCGTCTGCTTGATCAACTTTATTAGTCGATCATAGTTTTCTTTTTATTGTATTCATGATATACTTATATAGATGCAGATGAGACCCGGCATAAAGACAATATGGTGGACATTATTATATCAATGCTGAAGAGGAGGGGATGGTCTGCCGAGTTCCCGACTACTTGTGAAGGATCCAGAGAAACACTCATGGATATGAAGAAGTTAGCCCACGATCCTGTAAGTGTTCTTTCATATGCTGTTTATAGTTGTCCCCTCCCCATGTGTACACTACATATATTATACAGAAGGAAAACACACCAGAGGTTGATATGTCTGTTAGGTGTGTTAGTAGTTTCACTTCAGTTGATATGTCTGTTAGGTGTGTTAGTAGCTTCACTTCAGTTGATATGTCTGTTAGGTGTTTTAGTAGCTTCACTTCAGTTGATATGTCTGTTAGGTGTGTTAGTAGCTTCACTTCAGTTGATATGTCTGTTAGGTGTGTTAGTAGCTTCACTTCAGTTGATATGTCTGTTAGGTGTGTTAGTAGCTTCACTTCAGTTGATATGTCTGTTAGGTGTGTTAGTAGCTTCACTTCAGTTGATATGTCTGTTAGGTGTGTTAGTAGCTTCACTTAATTAATCATTGGATGATTTATGAGTTCTACTGTTAATCACACAGTTTGATGTAGGCAGCATGTATTGTGACTATTGCTGTGGTTGAGAGCTGTACTATAGTATGTACTGTGGACTTGATATGTTGTGTAGGAGACAGCGTATTGTCCACTCCCTGATCCTGGGAAATTCCACTACTGTCTTCCTGCATCCTACTCGGACCCTAAAGCGCCATACAACCCCTACAGTTTGACTGTGGTGACGCAATCTCAGGCTAAGGAAAGGGATCACTACTGGACTGTTAGCTCCACATATGTCACCTACGTAAGCATAAGTTAGCTCCACATATGTCACCTGCGTAAGCATAAGTTAGCTCGTAATATATTAGCCATTCTTTTTGTGGGAGAGAATTCTTAATGTCTTGGGTCTTGGAACAAGTTGTGCTACAAATAAAATGTTAATTGATCAAGGCATGCATTCAAATAAACATATATCTTATGACAATCTACCTGTATATATATACATGTAATTATAATGCAACATATACGTAAATTTATATGCATGTGCATCACTCTAGTTGTGTAATACAGAATAGTTTATTCTGTTACACGTATACATATACAATAATGGGAGGTATATGATGTATTTATAGATGAACCCTAAGGATCCAATGGCCCTGTCAGTCACCACACCTGTACTCCAGTGGATCTGGGAGAAGGACCTCTACAGCCAGATCATAAAGATTCCAGTGTTTAAGAAATTCAGGAAATGGAAGGCCTTTACCATGTGGCACCGTATAGTTCGAAATAGCAAGTCTAACGGCAGCAGGTAGAGTAAATACGTATAATACACTGAATGTACAATGCGTGCCATGATATGTTTGCTGTGTTATTACATTGGTAAGAGTCAATATCAAGTCGTATTCTGTTCAGTTAATATTTATTTCTAAGAATTTGTCGCATTGTTAAATAAATATTTCAAGTGGTTACATCTATCATGGGCATATACTATCTAAAGTTGTCTTCTCTCTGAAAAGTAGAAGAATATTCTCATCATACACTGTATACATTATAATGATACTTGGTTGTTATAAATGTTTGTTTACTATTATTTATATGATGTTTGTTTGGCTGTCCTTTTAGCGGTCTTCTAACAAAATGTTTGTTTCTGGCCAATGAGGTTCTACAAGGCTGCTTGCTTCACGTTCAGTCGCTGTGTGAAGCTGCCTCTGGTAGTCTAACAGGATATGGAACAGAGGAGTCTGGGATACTCTTCGTAAATGTAAACAAGAATAAAGTATATACTCTCTCAGATTTCACCGAAGCACAGAATCTGGCCTCAGAGAAAGGGGCAGAGAGACTGCTGGCACTGAGAAAAGAGATAGTACTAGTTGTCTGGGAAAGTTGTGCCGTAAGTCTGTTCTAGAATGTTCTAAGGATGGTAATTACCTTCACCAAATCTAATGTACAGAGACGTACTTTTTCCCTTGATATCTTCAGGGTATCTGCTCTGGGGAGGTTTGATGGTTTTACAAAGATATCTATAGCATAAATTATGTAACTTTTAAGTTGAATTACAAAAAATGTTTGAATTATATTGTCATATTTTGCATGTTATAACAGTACTGTATGTTGGTTACTACAGGCAGTAGCGGAGCTAGAGGGAGTAACCAAGGGTATTCGACCAGAATCTCCCAAATCTGCTAAAAGTGAGTATTAATGTCCGAGTTTGTTCTATTTATGCTACTTTTTTCTGAGGGTCACAAGTTTCCTTTCAGAAATGTATGCTTTAGTCTACAAGTGTTATTAGCTATGATAGCCACTTTAGACACGTTTAAAGTCTCATGTCATTCTCAAGCTTTGCTAATGTAGCGATTGTCTTCTCTTATAACAGAGAAACCCACATACACGGAGATTGCTGAATGGAGGAAGGTGTTAGCTAGACTAGTTCAGTTTCTGCGTCTAGTCGACATGCAAGTCATGGAACTGTTAAGAAGGCTTGTTAAGACATCCATGAAGCACTTGTTAGAGTTTATGAATGCATCAGCATGTGTGATTGGAGAAGAAGTGGTAAGTATGCCTTCTCTGATTGGTCAATGATTACCGAATATAAATATATTGGGATGAGGTCATATTTCTACAGGCGTGGAATGTAGAGGCCTTGGCTGCTCACAAATAAAATATCCTTGCTTTCAAACACACTGTATACTGTACATATGTATAAATCTACAAATTAATTCATTCCATATAGAAAAAGAAGAAAAAGGTACGTTATGCATGATGCCAGCACATTGTCCTGTCTATTAGTTTATCCCTGTGTTGTGCCATACACTCTTCCAATACTATGCACTCCAACTGAAATGTACCACCATCTCGGAGTGGGTCTGTCATCACTTAGACTTCTCTGATTTCAAAGATCATATATGTAATACGTGAACAGTTTATAGTCATTGGCTGTATCTCGGTCCTTGAAATCGAAATGAGTTTCTCTTGGTTGTGGACTAGAGAATTCTGAAGTATTACCAAGAAATGTACAGCAGCCTTAAAACTATAGTCTTTGGGAAAGGTGACAACTACAAATGCCCAAAACCTGGGACACCAGGTCATTGAGTGGATAGCCTTAGGAGAGTCATTGGTTGCACAATGCCGCAACTCCAACCTCTTCACCAATCACTTATAGTCTTATAGCCCAGTTCACACTGTAATCCCCTTCTGCACCTTCGGGACCTCCCCCTCCCCTCCCCCTCCATTCTTCCGGTGTGATTCTTATGCTCTGTCCTCTGCAAGGTCCATCTTCTCTTGTAATATTTAAGGACCAACCCACAAAGGCACCATTGTGTGCAGATAAACAATAAAATCCATGATTTGTGTTCTATGAACAGTGCGATCTTCATGTGGCCAAATCTGCGTTGAGTCGAGTCATCTATGTACTACCAACTTGTACAGGTCAGAAATGATTTTATTGGAAATGAGCAGCTTGTAGTATGCAGCTTGTTATAGCAACACATAGTAGAATATACCGCTATTTGCTGTTCACCTTAGGATCCAGAAGATGATGAAAATGACGGGGATTTGAGTGACACCTCCTCCTTCATTGGTGGTGCTAAGACTAAGGGTAGAGGTACGAGGAACTCTGCTAAAACCAACAGGTAAGGTGGTGTGCACGTGCATGTCTTAGGTTAGGTACCTGCTATGAAATGCATGTATTAGTGATCTATGTTATGAAATTAGTAGCCTATCTAGAGTTACCTGCCCTTGTAAACTAGTTATTATATGCATGTACATGTCCATTTCGGTACAATGTAATATGATGATGCCATAGTGATACAAATGTACATACATGTATGTTTACTATTATCGGCAGATTCAAGCAATTCAGCAGATTTAAAAGGTAGGAAACACAACTCCTGCATCTACTCAATATAATGTTACATTCTTCAAGCACTGCTGTGTGTCTATACTACTGTTGCTTCGTTTTATTGCATCAACTGATGGGAAATCGTGCTGAACAAAACTTTTTATATGTTTTCATTAACTTTATGATTCATGAATTATTTTGTCACAGCGAATCCATTGTGCAATAATACTATGATCAAAATTATACAGCGATATTCTGTTAGTTCAGTTATGATGGCACCAGCAGTCCTTTCTCAAAATTTACAATTGTTTCACTTGTGCTTTACATTGTCTTGTCCTTGTAATTCTTTCTGTCTTTAATATTTCACAGCTATTATAGCAATTTGTTGTTTTTCACACAAATACCATGCATTATTAAGCACCATCTGTGTATCGATAAGCTTCAATTTTGCTAAAAATTATTCTGAAGATTTTGTGTATACTACGTTTTGTAGCTTATGATTTATAGAGTTGTCTGTTACTGAATTCAAACTTGCTATACACTGCTTTCTTGTCCTGGTTTTTTCATGCACCACTTGCACCGCTATCAAAATGCACAACTATTACTACTGGTGTTACCACCACTACGTCTAGCACTAGTTATTACTACTATTAGTAGTTTCTGTATTACTACTACTACTACTATTAGTTAATGTGATTTCTAGAAGTTATTACTACTACTACTGGCTCACAGTATACTGATGTATATAAATATTGTACTTGTTGATACTCAGGACTGACTTGAGCTCCTCCATTACTCTCGTATCCCCTGATGAATCAGCAACACCTCAAGTACAGTCAACGTCTGTATCTAAGCCTGACGCCTTTAAAAAGAAAGGGCGTGGCCAAGCCTACACTGTGCCAATATTTAACTTTGATGAAGCTCCTTCTGAACATATCATTCCTGATGCTGGTGACGTAAGTTTATAGTGTTCTCTGTGTTAAAATATTCCCAATTGTTAGATCTTAATATTTTAACAGCAGGTGCACATAACTCCCAATAGCTACATATTTAACTGTAGTGTATACACTCTTTTATAAAATTCATGGAATTATAAAGGTGCTGTTTTAATCGGACTGCATCATACACATGATTTTAGTTTGAAGTTGTACACTGCACATGTGCTTCAACTGTAATATTTATTTTATACATATATTTATGATTATTATCAGTTTTAATATTGCAGTATCATATTTTTGACACACATACACATCTCCTCAGGTTCTTCGGGAGGTTCATGAGCAGGAAGTCATCGAAGAAGTTCCAGAACCCATATTTTCCTTGTCAATGATACTGCTGACTCCCACCCGACCTTCAGCCACTGGCTCACCGACGAGTAGTAGGAGGTCTGGTGGGCTGCATTCAGCTCTGAGAAGTGTGTCTGCTGCTCATATGAGGGATACGGCCGGCAGAAAGGGAGTCACATTCCCAGAGAGAGTGACGTCTGCTCTTGATCAAAGACAAGGTAAATACCCTGGATGTGGTCATGTGTTACATGATACACGGATTCTACTGAATGCTGCCAGTTGATTGGCTGATCCATGGGGTAGCTTGTCAGTCAACATCTCTGTATCATGTTCGATGACCTTTTCTGCTTTAATACTTGCACATAGAAATCTCAATTGTGTCTTCAATTCTTCAACAATATGATGAAGGTGTTGGTGGAACATAACATAGTATCTCACATCGTTCAGGTGCATTGCGTGTATAGTATAAAAACTTTAACTGCAGTAGTTTTTGCAGGTTCAGATAGCAAGCACAGTATTAGTAGTAAGTTGTTAAATCGTTGGTGTTCTTTGTGATTCGATGTTCAATCTCAAAATTTACATAGCATGTATGTATACCCATGTATGTCTTACTTAATAAAGTGTCACTAGAGCTTCTAAGTAAAGGCTGTTTAGTAAAACAAAAGATTCACACCATGCTTATCTATATCTACATTGTATGTATTTATCACTGAAGATAGATAGATGGGTGCTCTTGTTAAACAGATGGTATTAGTAAGCTAAAATGGATGTACTTTTACTAGGTTACTTGAGTGACGATGATGAGGAGGACTTGGATACCAATGAGGATTTGACCTCCGGAGGAGAAGAGAAAGAGGACAGCGAATCAGAAAGAGGTGACATACAGGAAGTGGACATTGAGGAGACTGACTATGCTTATGGAGAGATTACACCTCGTCAAACCGGGCCAAGTCAAGACAAGATGGGAGCAACTAAAGCAGTCCTCTCCCCTGGACCAGCCAGCTTTAGGGCTGCACTCAAGGACATAATAATGGGCTTCTCGGCTACCATTTGTAAGTTGCATTTGTGACAACAATGCTGAACAATACTGTGGTATTTTATAGTCGAACTGCCCGTCTACTCTGATTTTTTGTGTTATAGCTGATAGGTAAAAATCTTTTGTTGTAACATTCATGTTTGAATTGGTTTGTCTGATAACTCTGCACTATAATTATATTTACCAACTCAGGTACATTTGAGTCATTGCAAGAAGATCCTAAGCTGTCTGTCTTCTGCTCCAATCCTCGATTTGACCTCAAGTTGAACTCTGTGGATCCTGACGACTTCTTAGATGCAGATGATGACTTGAAGCCAATCTACCCTGACACTAACCAGCTCCTCTCAGACGATGCAGACTACCAGGACATGGTAGAAGAACTACATGATTGCTTAGAGGAAGTGCTTGAAGAAGTCATTGCTTACTCTAAGGTAGGCATCTTATATAGAACTGCGACTTTCAGTAGCTCCCTCCAAGCTGGATCTGGGGAGCACATCAGTGTGGATAGCATACTCAAGTATTTATTAAATATTTAAAAGAATGGAAGTTTTAAAGTTGATGATAACATCTTGATCAGGTGTGAATATGTAGTAGTCAGCATAGATACAATTATAATGGTATACTGCTGCCTTGGTGGGCATAGCGCTGAGCATCCGACTATCAGTTCATATAAAAAAGCATTGCGATTTTATACGCACTTGTGACACGTATTCTTGTAGGAGTATAGCAAATACTGCTTGATGGTTGACCACGCTAGGGTAATAAACATCAACGCGATGATGGAACAGAAGTCATGGGGTACAGACGACTTCCAGCAATCTCTGAAAACCCATACTGAGCAGGTATGACTCCATTTATACATCTATTTCTGTACATGACTTGAGAGAGTCTTTGTTCTTTGTCAACACTAAAGCAGAAAAATATTTCTACTTTTATTTATATCTGGGTAAACTCAACTTGATTGCCTAAATAACAAACAAAGTTTAGATTATCTAAATAATATGAGACTGTGACGTCATCATTTGTACGAGCTTCCTCATTGGACATCCAATTTTAGATCAACCAGATGAAAAAAATGATGAAGAAAAGAAGGATTGGTATGGTAGATCTGTCTGCTGAAGAGTTCTCGCAGAGTTGTCTCCCTTACCCTACTGCTGTCATCAAGGCTATCAATAACAAACTACCAGTTGTTGCTAAGAGGAAGAACGATGATCTCCTTACAATTATAAAAGTAAGGGAGATAACCTCTTATATTCTACCTCACTGTCTGATGAGGTAAAGAGTAGAAATAAGGTTCTAAGAGTAAAGTGAAAGCTGAGTAGACCAATGCACAGGTTGTTCAAGGAATTACATACGTTGCAGTTGCATTGAGTAAATAATGGTTTCTTGGCAGTTGTTAATCTACATGCTACTTCTGTCTTTGTAGCCTACAAGTTTATCATTTACATGATATTCATTTGGTTTCTAACAAAAATAATGGCTTATGACTGATGAAGTTACATCTTAGTTGCTTGTCAATGGTAGCATCATGTTTTCCTGTTAAGCGTACCACATGTAATGGATTCGCTTCCACTGACTAATAACTGATAATCATTTGTACTTGGTACAATCTTTACAGAGCTCAAGCAAACGTCTGGACATGACTCCAGAGACTGTAGATGCATTTGTGGAGCATCTCAGTTACCTAAGTAGGATGGTAGCAGACATGCCCGCACTTGAGCGAGAGTTTAATGTGGTCACTCGGCTATACACAATTTCTAAAGAATTTGATGTTGCTGTACATCCGGAGGACTTTGCTCTGTACCAGACTCTAGCACCTAGCTTCCAGCACCTTAAGGTATCTCTCATGTGCTTATAGTTCGTCAAGTTGCTATGGTAACCTTTTGTGTATTGTAATAGCCAATTCATCCCAAGCTATCAGGATGACGGTTTTTTATATATATTTACATGTACATGTAGTTCTTATGCGTTCATTCAGAGAATTACATGATTACCTGAGAAAAATTTTATAGTCTAATCGCTAGTGGGTTAATTTCACAGCGCATTATCTTTTTTTAATTAGAAGGTCATTTGATTGCTACGTGATGGTTCATGTCGATCTATATGGTTTTAGTCGACGATACTGTACTGTGAGGCAAAGAAGGAAGAGAACATTAGAATATTCAGCACTGACCTCAATTCTCTGGTACGGGAGACCAGATTCACTCTGATGACATTGAGGAATGTAGTACGAGATCCAGTACTGATTAGCTCTGAGACTATGAGTATAGTTGCACTAGAACGTATCAAAGCTCTACAAGACGAGGTTCAAAGTCTGTCAACTAAAGTACGAAACTATGCAAACTATCAGGAGAGGTTCGGTACCTCTCTGGCCTCCTCTAAGAAAGCCGAGTAAGTAACTGCATAAAATGACTCTTACCTTGCAGTAATTAGATTATCAGTACCTGAATCAATCATTGATAACTTTGATTGTAAACATGAATATGAATATGAATATTACGATTATAAATATTTAAGCCAGCGATTTTTTACTTGCTTTCTCTCAAAGCACAGATAAACTGCTAGATATATTTTGGTAGTAATTTGGCGTTTGATTGATTGAGACTGCTTTTCTAATATTGTATAATATAGCGGACGTCGGCAGACTAGGTCTATCAATATTGTCTAACCTTGCCATCATTATATCCCTGTAAGTATTCTAATATGTTTTCAGAGACTATATACTGCTGGACAGAGAAGAGGGAGTAAAAGCTCAGGTAGTTCAGGGGGAACTCGGTGAGATAGAGAGAGATTTGACTCTCCGCCGCCTCCTCTGGGAGTCATCTGAAGAGTTGACCAAACTTGTGGAGGAGTGGACGGCCACCACGTTTGACCAGCTGAATGTAGAAAGCCTGCAGAAGAATGTGAATAGGTTTACACAGACAGTTTATATGCTGGAGAAAGGTAAGTACAGCGTGTGGATAAATATAGTTGTATAGTTGCTATTATTTCATAACAATACCATTTAAGACCTACATGTATGTAGAATGTATATGTATAAGTGTATGTACGAGTATAAGTGTAGCTATACAAAATAATACGTATATATACATGCCCACGTACACGTACGCGTACATGTATATGATTTTACACTTTTGGTAATAATTCGTTACAGGGGATAGTGATAAAAAACGTTACGATTTGAAGACATGTAAAACCCACCGAAGTTGGCTAAAACGTATTAAGCAACCGTCACAAAACACTAAAATTGATTAGACTGCCACGTTTATATGTACATCTGGTGTATAGGTACCGTTTTAGTTTACAGAATGTCTGCCTCCACCATATTACTTCTTTTCCCTAGGTTTACCCACCAATGATGTAGTTCCTACTCTCAAGCAAAGAGTTACGGATTTTAAACAAGGTATGTAGTAATAGGTTTCCTGGATGTTTGTTCTCATGAGGTTCTTGTTTGAAGTTGAAGTTACTGAGTGGTAATTATGCAATCTGAATATAGCAAAAGTAAACACTTGTAAAGAATTTGGAGTTGTTCTCTATCTTCATCTTATTCTAACATCAAATCCTGTCAAAACTCATCTATTCGATCATTTAAATAGAAATAATTCATCATCTGCCGATCGCATGTACAATGTACAACTATTTTGTTCTTATCTTTTAGGTATGCCTGTAATTGTATCACTGCGCAACCCTTCACTGCGAGCCCGGCACTGGTCTGAGATAGAGACACTGATTGGACGGCAGATTCCCCGAGGCCAGGCATTTACTCTTGGTAACCTATTGGAGATGAAGATCTACAAGCACAAGACTAAGATACAGGATATATCAACTACTGCCTCAAATGAAGCCACTTTGGAAACCATGCTGCAGAAGGTACGTCTCGCTGTCTAGCAACAAAGAATAATATATCCTGTAGATTTGATAATTAGCATAATATCTGTTGATAAGAATGAAATGTTTGCCAAATGAATTTTTGATGTTAAAACCTTATATTTATATTGCATACGTATGACTACCAAATTATATATTGATGAAAGTTATTGGCGATTTTGTTACTTGCTAAACTAACAAAAGTAGTATTTCTATTAAATGTAACAGGCTAAACATGTTGTAGCTTTAGCTTGAATATTGAACAAGTAACCTGCAAGTCCATAACCATAAATCTCTTGGTTAATTAGCCTTACATGTATGTTAGTCAGCTTCACTCTTGTATCATACAGGTGGTAGCACTGTGGCAGAGCACTGATTTCAGGTTCGTAGCCCACCAAGCCAGAGATACTCATATTATAAGTGCTGCCGATGACGTTATGGCATTGCTGGAAGAGAGCCAAGTCACTATCGGCACCATCAGAGGTTCAAGATATGTTACCCCCATTAAGACTCAGGTTAGGATTTGCACACTCAGAATGCTTTGTGTAATCGTCACATCTTTATAATCACATGTTCATAAATGTTTAATAAAACTTTTTGAGCACTTTGTATGCTTGACTTGCTACTTACTAATTTTATGGCGTCTGTTGTTTATATCTGCACAGAAAAGCCCAAATGATTAAGTTAATAGAGACTTCCCTTACCTTTGTTTAACATACCTTCAGTCTGTTCAATAGCAGCATATGTGTAGGAACTCAGTCTAACTGTATTTATCTCCTCTGTACAGGTTGATGACTGGGAGAGAAGACTCACTCTGTTTGCCAGAACTCTAGATGAATGGATGAACTGCCAGAGGAATTGGTTGTACTTGGAGCAGATTTTCAGCAACCCTGACATTCAGGTGCTTGTCTTAATGTATTAGATTATTGTTACACTGGTTGTCACATGTAGTTATGGCAATAGCTCTTATTTATGTTTTCAATGAAGGTACCTTGACAATCATGTGTTTTTATCGAACATGTTGCTTTAAAAATTTCTGAATTAGGCTACTGATTATATACATGTAAATGTACAATTTATCATTCATGACATTACAGAGACAACTTCCCACAGAGTCCAAGTTGTTTAGTAATGTTGACAAATCATGGAGGGATATAATGAGACGTACTGTGGACAGACCTAACGCCCTCAAGGCAGGCACAGCTCCTGGTGTGTTGGAGATGTTACAAGCCTCTAATACTAGCTTGGAGAAGATTCACAAGTGTCTGGAGGTAGGTGTTTAACTAGCATTCTACTCAGTCACAGGATTGGTCACTTCTGCAACATTTTCAATTGGTAGTTGTTTCCCCTTAGCCTAAATGATCAGCCGCGAGCCGACCGATTTAGCCTTCTGTTCTCTTGTAGTTATGGGTCCACATCAGTTTGTGCAAATAACCAATTTTAGTGATTTTTGCTATTAACTATGAATAATAATTTCATTTACTTCCAATTTTCTTTCAATTTAGACATCCAATAGAATTAGATTAGAAATGATAATATGTCTTTCTTATTGCAGATA
Source organism: Bugulina stolonifera (assembly GCA_935421135.1). Classification (NCBI taxonomy): domain Eukaryota; kingdom Metazoa; phylum Bryozoa; class Gymnolaemata; order Cheilostomatida; family Bugulidae; genus Bugulina; species Bugulina stolonifera. The sequence goes on from OW285191.1 coordinate 15,129,861, forward strand.
CAGTATTTCTACTACACATGTAGGATAATGTGTATAATATGTACATTGTGTTTAAAGGACTATTTAGAGACGAAGCGGCTCGTGTTTCCCCGGTTCTACTTCCTGTCTAACGATGAACTGCTGGATATACTGGCTCACAGTAAGAAACCAGAGGCAGTTCAGCCTCATCTTGCCAAGTGCTTTGCTAATGTACAGTCACTAGACATACAAACAGTGCCAAGACAGCCTCCCACAGTAAAGAGTATAAGATCTGCAGAGGGTGAACAACTTCCAATGCCTAAGTGAGTATTCATCATTGTAGTGATTCATTCTAGAACCTAATACTACAACTACAATCTTCCACTCAACGTCATTACCTTTTACAGGAATGTGAGAGCGAGGCCTCCAGTGGAAGCATGGCTTGGGGTTGTTGAGACTGGCATGTTTGACACAGTTAAGAAGTAAGTAAAGCTAATGTACAAGTACTTACTGACTACATTCTAGCAAGGTCCGTCATCTCTTTCTGGGACTGGATTAGTTTCAATGCATTCTGTATCACACCTCAGTTTTAAAGAGGGTGTTACATGTATGTACCATAACTACATGTATCTTAATGCTTATCGTTGTCTTGGTAATTCCACAACAAGCCTCATATACTTATTGTGTCGATATGATAAATTGGTCTCCTCTCACATTGATCTGTTAGTGAAAACATGATAATTTGCTTAAGTTTTTACCGCACATTTGTATAATGGAAATGGGCCGTCATTCATCAAACTTTGAACACTGAGGCTATGTCTATGATATTATATTAGTTTGTTAGTTTGTGTGTCTTAAATCCCATACTGTCAACATATTCATATATGTAGACACTTGAAGAGTGGACTGGCTAGCTGGGTGGGTGCTGACCTGAAGGAATGGGTCATGGAACACCCTGGACAGGTTGTGCTGACTGTGGTAGGTATATCATGATAATATAGACTGTATTTAACACAATTATCTACATACATAGGTGTCTAAGGTTATCGCACTTGCTATGGCTTCTAATGTATTAGATAATATTGTATACAGAACATGGGAGTTGTATTATCCTGAGTTTTGACATGATTGAACCTTTTAGATCATTTGAGGCCTGTCGTTCATGATGGGCGATGCCTCTGACAGGCATAGATATTCAGGGTATATATTATGGTATACATGTAAGTAACAATACTCAACGCCGGGCAAGACATTGACCTTGAGCAGCACATCCATGTACCTAATTATTTTCAGCCTCCTTGTTATATAAATGTGTGATCTTCCTCTGTAGATTCAGATCATGTTTAATAAGGCAATGAGTAAATGCTTTGCTAACTACAAGTGCTCTGAGGCTATGCAGACGTACAGGGAGGAAATGATCTCTTCACTTAATCAGTTGGCCGAGTTGGTGTCTACTGATCTCTACAGCTACAAGAGGCTGAGCATTGAGGCCTTGCTCACTGTTCAAGTACACAACAGAGATATTGTGACCTCACTCATACAGTCAGAAATCACAGACAAGAATGACTTTGAGTGGTTGAGGTATACCTACCTACTTGCTACTTACTACTTGCTTCGTATTGCACATCTACATAGTGCATGTCATACATGTACAATGCACTTGTAGTCGTTGATTATCTAGAGAGGTTTGCAAGATTGCACTCCTAGTGTGTGTGTAAGTCGGGATGCTTACACATGTATATTATGTGTTTCTACCAAGTCTAATCATTATTTTTATGCTTTTTGTGGTAATACATTTCATAGTAATAATTAAACTATTTAAATATTTTTTGGTGAATATTTTTCTTTCTTCTATTTACGTATTTCTATTGTAAATCACATCAGAATGGTCTACAGCTTCACTTCCATGACTCATACCATCACGTCGTGTCACCTTGATATATGCTCATTGCAGACAACTGAGGTATGAGTGGGACGAACAGAGGAATGACTGTCAACTCATTCAGTGCGATGCTACATTCAACTATGGCTACGAGTACCTTGGTTGTTCACCACGTCTTGTCATGACGCCATTGACTGACAGGTGCTACCTCACCCTAACAGGTGCTCTTCACCTGCATCTCGGTGGCTCACCCGCTGGACCCGCAGGAACAGGGAAGACTGAAACAGTCAAGGACTTGGCAAAGGTGAGTGAAATTATTCCATCAGCTCATGTGTTGACTTGTTATTAAAGCGGTTTTTGTAATCAAGTCGAGAACCTTTTTATATGGTATACTTTATCAATTTGTTGTTTGCAGTCAATGGGGAAGCAGTGTGTTGTCTTCAATTGCTCTGAAGGTCTGGATTACAAGGTCGGTAAACTCGCTTTATTCTCGTAGTACAATGTATTCCATAGTTTTCGAACTCTCATTTGCAATTTGCCAGAAATACAGATTAACTTCCATCTACCATCTGGCTGATGAGTATGTTGTCCTTGATCGTTTATAAAATTAGTGCACTTAGTGATCTGACTTTTAGATGTTGGGGAAGTTTTTCTCTGGCCTGTCACAGTCTGGCTCCTGGTGCTGCTTTGACGAGTTCAACCGTATAGACATTGAAGTATTGTCTGTGGTAGCACAGCAGATTCACACAATTAAGACAGCCAAGGATAGCATGGCACCCAGGTTCTTGTTTGAGGGGCGGGAAATCAGACTTAACTCTACATGTGGCTATTTCATCACAATGAACCCCACGTAAGTTGGACTTCGCCGTAATTGTCTGTAGTACAATGTATCATTAGTTGAATTAGAAGAGCACGTAAGCCTTAGTGCCTATTTTTGTAGCTTATCTGCATAGACTTTCACTTTGAATAGCATTGTGTACCTTATTCAGTCACTTGTAGGTATGCGGGGCGTGTGGAGTTACCAGACAATCTCAAGTCTTTATTTAGACCTGTTGCTATGATGGTACCCAACTATGCACTGATTGCCGAGATTATGCTCTTCTCAGAAGGTTAGTTATGAATGAATATTATGTGGCGTGCATATGACTGAACTTCCTGTCTACGAGATGTGACGTATGACAGATTACATTGCATCTGTTTACACGCTATACTGAACAGGAGATGGATCTGATCACCATGTTCATATATTAGTCAAATAACAACTCACCTAGTTCATCAATATGGCCGCTCTAAAGTTTCAAACTCTAATAGAAGACTCTCATATAAAACATGACTGTTTTTAAACTGCAACGTCTCACGAGCTAAGCTAGTTGTGAATACCCGGATGTAAAATTATTATCTTCTTCTGTTCCAGGTTTCCGTTCAGCGAAAGCCCTCTCTAGAAAGATAGTGAATCTGTACCAGTTAGCCAGCACTCAGCTCTCTCAGCAAGATCACTATGACTTTGGTATGAGAGCCATCAAGTCCATTCTCGTCATGGCCGGTCACCGAAAAGGTCATGCTGCCAATACCGCTGGGTCAGGGTCAGTTTTATAACATTTCGTCACTATTCCAGTGTTTCTCACAACTTGTTGCTATTCAATGACCGTACAGTGTTCATAATCAATAATACTTGAAGCTGATTGAAAATAGTGTGTTTTACGAATAATTTGTGTAAGAAGATGAATTATCAAGTTTCAGTATAATTCTAGAGTATATCTAGCTTAGGTTCCATCAACTCAGTATATTTATTACATTAAGTATGTTCTGTCGTACTACAGGACACCAGGCTCGGATATAGCCGAGGCCATGGGTTCTCCAGATATGAAGATCACTCCAGAGCTAGAGGAGTCCTACATTCTCATACATTCTCTACGTGACGCCAACCTACCCAAGTTTATAGCAGAAGACGTGCCTCTCTTTGAAAGTTTGCTGGAGGATCTCTTCCCTGGAATGAAGCCTCCTAAGCCAGAGAGTGCTGCTCTTGAGGTAACTCTACCTAAACCTATATGTATTTAGTACTGTGACATAATGAGATATTTCTTTCGTGTCGGTGCATTCGTGCTCGTACTATGTCTCTGTATTTTAGTATAAATGTATACTGCAGATATGATACCAGAGTATTTCCTGCACTGAGTGCTCACTCCGTCCTGCTGTACGCTTTCTAGGAATTTTTATTGTTGTTTTAATTTGTTCTTTTCAAGGTTATTCTATTCCGCAATTATATGTTGACAGAAAGCCATATCAATAACCACACGAGATCTCGGGCTACAGTGGTGGCCTGGTCAGGTGGAGAAGGTGAAGCAATTCCATAGCCAACTACAAGTGCGACACGGGGTGATGTTGGTCGGCCCCACTTGTGGGGGTAAGACTACCGTGAGAAATATACTACAGAAAGCCTTAGTGCTCATGCCCACTATAACTGATATACTCCGTGACGAATCCACCCATTCCTTCAATGCTCTCAACAAATCAACCATGGTAGGATCTTTGTCTTAAATATTGTCAGCATATACAATGTACATAGTATATTTGACGTGGGTTTTCAAATGTGCCATAATTCTCAAAACAAAAAATATTCAGCTGTTCGAAATGTGTTTAATATACACTTCTGGTTTAAACTTAGTTTTAAAGATTGGTTAGATCACTTTGCATACAATCTATACTTGTCATTAGTAAAGTACAAAGTTATTCCTTAGCTGTATTCTTTACTAATACGTTAAAGAGATATTGGTTTATACAATTACGTATTATTGGAGTTATGCTATCTTATCTGATGAATATACAGAGCACAAAACGGCATAGTAAGCATCGTGGCAGACATGCTGCCGTAAGCTTAGCTAAGGTAACCTTTTCTATAGCAGATGAATGTATACATGTACATATCTAATATGGTCATAGCTCCTAGTACTATTATCTATACATTGTTCTAATCATGCTCATCCTTGTGCTTCATACTAACCAATCAGATTAAAGGGGTTGTGACAGACAACAGCTGGTAGCTCAGATGTTAATTTAATATTATGTCATACCCCTTTAACCATGTACATGTAGTAGATTTCTTGTTCAAGTGATGAATATAGGTTGGTAGTAACATATATGCAAGTAGTGTACATATCATTTTCTATACTAGTCATTTCTTTATGGAATAATCATCATGTAAAACGAATAATTGTTGTAATACTTGATTGCGATACATGTATTTCAGTTTCCGTGTCTTCTGTACTTAGAATTTTCCAGCCAAGGTGTGTGATTCATCATTGGTTATAGTAATACTAACTAGCATTTTTATGTTTTTACTGAACTTTCTTCCTCAAATAGTTTTGATGCTTCAAGGAAACATTTAGTGTAGAAAATAATTTAAATAAGGACCACACTTGGAACAGTTCAAAACGCTATGCATGTGTAGCAACCATGTGGTATGCCATTGACTGTCAGCTTTTGTGAGTTTTTTGTTAAAATTGATTTTTTAATTTCAAATGAATTTGTGGCAGTTATTTTGTATGTTTGGAGACATATCCCTGATAGTCTGGTACGGCTTGCCGTGGAGCTATTATATCAATCAGCTAATCCTGTCCCCAATCCTTTGTTGACTGCCTACCTTGTGTTAAGTATGTACATTGATATCTTTACAGCAATTACTCAGGGCCAATAAGAAAGGTCACGTAGAGAGTTGTGTCATCAACCCTAAGTGCTGCCAACTTGGAGAGTTGTATGGTGAGTCAGACCCCAACACATTTGAGTGGAGTGACGGTCTGATCGCTTCCACAGTCAGACGATTTGCCAAAGAGCTGACCTCTGACCCCAAAGCTGACTCTAACAAGAGTACTCGAGGAACAGCTGGTGGAGGAGCAGCCACTAGTGCTAAAACAGAGGTTGGTTCATGTGGAGACAAATCATTGTTGTTATAAATGAGAGATTATCAGTAATATAAATAGATTACAAGTCTTTCCCATGAAGTAAATTTCAGTCTGTTTCAGATGACATGCATTGTCACTCTAGTCGCATGTGCATGTGTAAGTCATACATGTAGTTCCTTCCCTGTGTAAAGTGCATGCATGACCATGCATCATGGTGTACTTTTTGTAATAACTACAATGTGAATCACCAAAGTACAGAGAGGTAGATGTAGCATTGTCATATGCATCCACTATAGCTTCACGGCACACTTTTTATTATCGTACATGTTCATATAATTTGTCTACTTGTTGCTAATTTGCTGATATAATACAGAGGGCTGATTCATCACTTACGGCTGTGTCGTCTGCAGTTCCAGAGAACGAAGTGAATAAGAATGAAGGAATTATTAACTGGAGATGGTAAGAACTGTATTCTCTATATATAGTATATAATACATAGGCTGTGTATATGAAGTGCGTGTTACATGGTACAACTTAGTAATGACATCATTTCCAGTTTCATACACCTGATATATACTTACACTGCATACATACACTCTCTCCTGGTTTAGGCTCGTACTTGATGGCCCAGTTGATACCATGTGGGTGGAGAATCTAAACACAGTGTTGGACGACTCCAAAGTCTTGTGCTTAGCCAACGGAGAGAGAATAGCCTTGACTGATGGCATGAGACTGATATTTGAAGTGGACAATCTCTCTCAGGCTAGCCCTGCAACTATTAGTAGATGTGCTATGGTATACATGGTATGTTCAGTCGGCCATCTTGACTACCATTTTATGTTATCTTGGTTCTCTCCTGAGTACTGACTCTCCATAGATTGTGTACATATACATATTAATAAGTCTACACAGATAGTAAATGGTGGGAGAAGACAAATGTGATCGGGTTTATTGAAAGCTGGAAATACTGTTAGTTCAGTGTAGCTTTGAGGCAAAGCATGTCTTTATACATTATGTTAGATAAGGTATTATTCCATATCTGAGAGGTAGCACATGTTTCTATATCGGTGAGATAGCGGAACACTCCTACTAGATTATTATACAGAGTTTGATGATGTTGTAGGATCCAGTGGATCTTGGCTGGAAGCCGTATGTAAAGACCTGGTTACAGAGACTTCCCAGAGAGCTTCCAGATTCTGCTAAACAACATTTGATGGCGTTGTTTGAGTACTCAGTGGATAAAGGTGCGTAGGGTTACTACTGTTGTTGTTTAAAGGGGGGTGGGGCGTGTAGGATGAGGTGGAGGAGACGACTACCGACTTCTTTTATACATATTGGTACCAATACCCGCTATACTATCCACAATTTTAATGGAGAACGCATACACATATATTATAGCAATAAACGTACTACCTAGCATTACACAAAATAATTCTTCTAAAAATTTGGCACATCATTGACTTTTGCTTCACTATCTGCTGTAATATTTATACACCGTACTGTGTATCTTACACTAATGAAGTGGTTCTTTGTATCACAGGCTACATATTCTGGAGGCAACAGTATAAGGAGCAGCATGTCCCAGCTCCTGAGCTCTCCATCATCTTCTGTCTGTGTGGTATCATGTCTGCCTTCATCAACTTCCTCGCCAATAATGGAGGCTTTGGTCAGGTTGCAGAAGGTACGTATATACATACATGTATCTCCAGTCTGTGATATTGATAATTTTAAGACAGGTGTAACTGTATCACTCCATGGAATTTGTGTTTGTAGAAAAACCTCCTGGAGGCGGGGTCAGCAACAGACGGCCCGGAAGTGCTGAGAGCTCTGTGAGCTCCACATTTACAGACATCAGTGGAGGCAAGAGAAACAGACGGAGGCGTAGCAGAAGACAAAACACACTGACATTTGACGATGACAAGTACAAGCAGTCCAGGTATGATTTTGTGTCGCATGAAGTCACGCCACGTCACGTGCAATGTTGTTAATGCTGTACACGGCAGCTATTGGTTATTAGTGTCATGTGACCGAATACTAATGTAAACATGTACAAGTACTCGTACATGCAGATGTACATGGACATGTGTTGCATTTTAACAAAATTATCGTATTTTATTATAACAATATTATTACTAAGTTAAGCTATTACTCTGCTATAACCTGATATGTCATATTCTCTTACATTAGGTTATGTTACATTATATTGTATTACATTGTAAATATTATAATAATTATTTGTCACCTTCACTCAGCTGGTTACACTCAGTTCCTGGCACACAATTGGGTCATGAATTCTTTATTCTCTATTTTAGTGAAGACATGTATTTTGCCCAGAGAAATCCAGCTCAGCTCACAAACTTCCTTGGGAAACTGTTTGTCTTCTCATTTGTGTGGAGTTTTGGAGGTAACTTTCGCCGTGACGAGAACTTAGACGATGACGGAGGTATCATTCAGCGTGGCGAGGCTAAACAGGAAGTTAGCGTAACATATGAGTTTGATAGTTTCATACATGAAACCTTTGACACCGAACCCCCTCTAGGTAATTATGTTGTTTATATTTGCATGTATCTCTATTTGTCGCCATGACAACATTTCAAACTTGCAAAGTACGTTTGAATGTTTTGAAAGATATACTGCGCTGTGTTATTATAAATGAATGTTTTTGAGGACACTTATGGGGTAAAGTGGTCGATTTCCATTTGCTTCTCTAAGCTAGTGTTTAATATTGTATGCTCTATTACACTGTACATACATGTACATAATTGTATGATATGTACATTACTTATAGGTCATATTATATACATTATATACATGTACATACATACAGGTTACGTATATACTTATAACACGTTTTGAATATTTTAGGTGTTAGGCTACCCACCGGCAACAAGACGATATACAGCTACTTTGTAGACATGAAATCTGGTAACTTTGTATTGTGGGATGTATTGGTACCCTCTACACAGACACTTATAGAGAAATCAGCCATCATGTCTTTAGGTAAATAATTCCAATTCTGGTTTTTATTTGATCTTCTCTCCTTAATACTCATCTATGTTTAATGCTTAGAGTTTTAATCTTCTACAGACATATTACTACGCCATTCATATAGCGTCAGTACATAGATAAGTATTGCAGCCATTGTTACTAAACTAGTAACAATCTATATACAAATCTATGAGTCTATGCATGTAATAAGTAACCCTAAGTTGTCTACAATTTAGTGTTCAGTGATTTCTTACTGTAACATACGTCTGTGTCCAATACAGGTGACCTGCACCATTCTCAAGCTGATCACCAGAAAACTGTATTAGCCAATGAGATTGTGCCAACTGTTGACTCTGTGAGATACTCATTCCTCATGGCTCTGCTCTTGCTGGACAAGCACCCTGTTCTCCTTACCGGTATGTTATGTAGCACCTGTTAATATCTGCTATACTGACACCTGCTAGTACCTGCTAATATCTTTTCTGTTGGCAGTGGTGATGTTTGCCAACAGCATCTGATTTATTGGAAGCAGGTGTCTGTTGATCAACTAGTGCACATCTTACTACATTCAGCACTTGAAAGCACATTTCGTATATTTATATTGAAGTTGTACCTGTGTGTTCCTGATGCTGTGACACTATGTGTTTAATTGTATAGGAGAGTCAGGAGTAGGTAAATCCGCACTTATACTAAACATGATAAAGCAGATATCAAAAGAAGGAGGCACGGGCACCAAAGCTGACTCTCTTCTTGGCAGTGTCTTCAACTTTGCCGACAAAAACAATGAGCTGATAGAGAATATCATGACGCTGACTAAAGGAAATGATGGTGAGTTTGTAACGGTGTTGGTGCAGACGTACACCTATCTACTGACAGTGCAGTGTGGGTAATTTTCAGTTTCCCATTGCTTGAACTAAACTCGTATAAGGTGGGGCTATGTATGGCCACCCCATACTAACATAGCAAAAAATGGATTAATTGTACTTGACATACAAAATATATCATAGCTTGATGTCTGTACTTTGGTTTGCTCTGTAGTTTAGTGAAATATAGTTTGGAATGTGTATTATTTTGTTAGTCCTAGTCGAGTGTTTCGTAGTTATGTGGCAATCAGTTGTATTCTACAAATAACAGGTAAAGTCATTCGCACTGAAAATCAAAGTGCGCCCTCTTCTGCAGGTAAAACTTTCTCAATTCACATTTACCTGTCATGCTTTACGTCTTGTGAAGCTTCTTTGTTCAAAATATATATTTCACTATTCACCATTTAACCTTTTCTCATACGTCACTATCAGCTTTACGTCTATTAACTATGTTATTCTTATATTTGTATCTGCAACATGCATCTCCGTGATGTGAACTGGAGACAGCTTCCTCTCTTACTTTCACTGGCCTATTTTTACACATTACTCGCAATGAATATTGTCATATAGTCTTCTAGCATGTAAAGCTCATTTATGGACGCTAGTACTTGTGTTTAGTATATAGAATAAAAAGTAACATATATATGTATAGTATATATTAGACATAGACTTACATGATGAAATGTTGAAGTATGCTCACAATTAATTATATGTACTCTGTTACTCTGTTTAAATAGTGTCAACTGCAGATAGCATTCAACATCATAGCGTTAGATTCAGTAAGTGGTTGTGTCAGCTGGCAATGTTATTCCTATCTACTGTCATCTTATTTATTTTATACTTGTACATATGTTATTTTTTTCTACTATCTTTGCATCACCACCTTCTTAGTCAGGCAGCACATTATATTCCCACGCCAGTTTTAAATTCGCTAGTTAGAGCAACAAATAATATAGCAGCTCCGAGTATGTAACTATGGGCCACAGTATAAACAGATGCTGCCGAGTATGTAACTACGGGCCACAGTATAAACAGATGCTGCCGAGTCTGTATAGGCTAAAATATAAGCAGATGCTGAAGGCTCTTATTTTTATGCAACTTGTATTTCTAGTCTCGAGTGTATATCTACACGTAACTCTGTGCTCATGTTTGTTGCAATCATAATAAACTCGCAGTCAACTGGTTTTCTCCTTTCCTGGGCGACTTCTGGTGGTTTCTATGACTGTGTAGATATTTCACTTTAAATGCTTTGGCATCGTTACCACGCCACTATTCCAGCACTTGTTGAACAATCTCGTTGTATGGAGTATTTTAATAATGAGTGCGGTACTGCAATGATATGTCCGCCACATTTGAAGTTATGATATTTTTACTTACTTAACATGATGTCACACAGTATAGTAAACAATTACAGACTCAGCAGTTGAAAAGATGAATCTCTTTGGGTCGCAGAAGGCTAAACCTTCTCCAGGAGTTCTCTCCTCCGTCATACAGTTCAGCGCTCAGACTTCTATAGAGAGAACATGCACTCAGGTCATTCAGAGACTGGTGAGGAAAGGGAAAGACAGCATGGTGGGTCCACGGGGTCGAAAGGTCAGTATACAAATTGATATTGATATCAGTGCTGAAGTGGTGTTATCTTCATCATAACTATTAAGGCTGATGGGGTTAGGGCACAATGTGGATATTTGTATGGCTGTTTCATCTCATCATTCATCATTTGATACAAACAGCGTAAGGAAGCAGCATGCATTCCCAAGCTCTTAAAAGACACAAAATACGTTTCCACTTGGAATTACTTGTTTAAACTGAAACAATCAACAAATTCTGTTCTTTATTATAAACTCAGTATTTACCTGTCTATAGACTAAATTATTTCTGTTCCATCCACCACCCTTCCTTCTGCAGGTCATAGTGTTTATTGATGATTTGAATGTGCCCGCTCAGGAGATCTATGGGGCACAGCCTCCTCTTGAGCTCATCAGACAGTTTCTTGACCTCGGTGGTTTCTACGACACCAAGAAGATTCAATGGAAGGTGAGATAACTCTACAGTTAATAGTAGTTTTAGTTCTAAAATATTTTGATTTGATATGTAGTAACCATGTCCATAGCCTATGGGTGTTAAATTTATTTGTCTAATATTTGTAGACTGTTTTGAATGTAAGACGTTGCCTATATGTTTACTGTTGCAGAAAGGTTTGTTGTACACATTGAGAGTTTTACTGAAATATCAGTTTGACAATAAATAAATATTTTGTCTTGTTGTCTTGTAGAACACAACAGACTTGACATTCGCTGCAGCTTGCGCTCCAACTGGTGGCGGAAGAAATGTGGTCAACCCGAGAATTCTCAAGCACTTCTGGTAAGCGCTGGCTGGGCTACACTGTACATTATTGTAACATATAAACTTATTATTGGGGTAGCTTAACAAAGGTTTTTAAAAAATACACAAAGAAAACATGATCACCTGTTTCGATTTTGATAAAGAAGAAAGAAATTTCGGTTTAGCAGAGACATAACACTTTTTCTTTTATGCGTTGCCATATGTTGATAACATGTCGTAATGTTATAGTATGCTGGCGCTGCCAACTCCATCCACTAGAAACCTGCAGCACATCTACCAAGTACAGCTGGGCAAGTTCCTGCATGAGGGAGACTTTGTACCAGAAGTAAAGGAAGCTCTCTTCTCATTCGTCAGTGGAAGCATTGCTATCTTCTACAGGATGTGCAATGAGATGTTGCCAACTCCCACTAAAATACATTACACCTTCAACTTTAGAGATCTCTCGCAGGTATGTCCTATGTTTACATATAAATGGAAATCACATCATGAAAACTTGGCAAACTTACATTCGTTTCTGTGATGAAACGTTTGCAGTGCAAACTGCTATTGATTTCTGGTAAATGTTTGGTATCATCATTCTGTTCCTCCCATTTTTTATTTCATTGTTGTGTCGGTTCTTTCAGGTAATTCAAGGCTTGCTGCAAGCGAGTGAAGAGGTCATTGTGAACAGAGACCTCTGTGCTCAGCTACTGGCTCATGAAGTGACACGAACTTTCCACGACCGGCTCATTTCTTCTGAAGACCGGGAGAAATTTTATGGTTTTCTTTCAGAGATGCTTCACGACTATTTCAAGGTAACATTCTTTATATTTTATAACATGACTGACTCGTTATGCATGCTTTTAGTTCAAACGTGGCCATGTGTAATAATTCGGAACCTAAAACTTTCACCATTGAGTCAAGTCAACTACTACATTAAGCTGGAATTCAGATAGATTTTTATAATCAGCTGTTGACAACAGAGTTTTATAATTCTATTATATTTACAGCAATGCATATTTTACGACGTTGTAGGTTCCATGTCCAATATGTAAACTGCCTTCACATATGCTGGAAATATGCTTGAAATATGGCAAATAATACATCTTTTATTACTTCTTAGCTGCAAGGTTGTTATTTTACTTATTTTAAGAGAGATTCCTTTATCCATATAGCTATTCTTAGTTTAACATACAAGTTCCTTATATGGTCATTATCTGTGGTGTAAATATCTTATTTAATGAGTTACTAGAAAGTTATGCCAAGAGGTTTAGATTTGAACTGTCGTTACTAATATTATGACAAGTGTTGTTATGTTGCTGTAATCTGTACTTATATGCACACCTCTTAGCCTTCGCACCGAGAAACTTCAGATTGGAAGCATGAACCGCGAGGAGCCCGACCCTGGGTGTATAATCCAGTCAAGGATTCTTGGCATAACGTAATGCAATGCTTTATGATGCTGTTTACCCATTTAACAACTGCTTCGAAACATTACTGTCACTGAAATTTCTATGTAGATGTGTTATTACAATGTAGCATATAACTCCATCTCTTTCTATTTTACATTTTGGTAGACGACTTTTTTTCCCGATCTTCTATTGTATATGAGTCCCTGTTTTCTGCTACTGTTCACAAGGTCAAGGTAGTCTATTTTAGCTTAGCTTCTTCAAACAGGGCTTACTAAACTCTCAGTCTCCTCTGCCATATACTATACATAATATATTGTGTTTGGTACAGTCAACAACTCTTTCAGGCTGATTAATTCGCGTAAAGGTGTTTTACCAGCTTGTCGTTACATTTTACTGTGTCCTATTGGATACTTGTTGGCATAGCAGTGGGTAACGGCTGTAGGGCAGCTGCACATGTATCTTCAATGTATGTTTAAAATACCTCTGCAATTCTCAAATTACCGAAAGACAAAAATTGGCGACTCATTGAGTGGATGGAAGAGTTGCCAGCATAATTGTGTTTTCCATTGTAGATATTGTCTCGCCATAGAAACCCAAGTAGTTCATAGCCTCCTAAATAAAAGAGTTTCCAATAGAATGTTACGTAACTGCTTTTTGTTAGTTACGTAGAATTTCACCTCTATGGTTTTATATAGATTTTATGTCTCTCTGCATGTAGCTGTGTATATACTTGTACGTAAAGTTATATTCTGTGCATTTAGTTTGTTAGGTAATGGTTTTTGTCCAATTGTGTATCCTGTAGTTACTTTAGTGGAGAATAACTCTGTTTAACTGTATGTACATGTATGTATGTGCATGTACATGTATGTATGTACATGTATGTATGTGCATGTACATGTATGTATGTACATGTATGTATGTGCATGTACATGTATGTATGTACATGTATGTATGTGCATGTACACAGAGACTACAAACAATTACATTCAGTCTGATCATTGGCACAATTTAACAACATTATTAATTTATATAAAACTGTATGATTGTTATATTGTAATTAAATAGGTCACTTGGACCAGTGAGCAGTTGATGGCTAAACCTGTTCTCTTCACTGACTTCCTGGACATAGACTCTGCCGGGACGTCTTCCTCTAATAACGACACGCCTCCTTCTAAGGTAAATAAGCGCAATGTGATATATAACATGTGCATACATGTGAGGATCTATTGCGAGCTTGTAAAACAAAACTTTTTCATAGTTGAACTCTAACAGACATCTACAGATACGTCATTGGTTACTGCTGATTTCCTGTTAGCTACTAATTAACCCTTACTGAGTATCTCCTCGTTGCTATGGTTACAAGTCAGCAGTAGCCTGCTGAGTAACCTGTCTTGACTTGAATACATGCGGTTTTGTGGCCATGATGTACATTTTCCTACTAAGAAATGGGTCTCGGGGTTACTATGGGCTGGGAGATAAGTGGGACTCATGCCAACTTTTGCAGTAACTATGCGGACCATAGAATACTGCAACAGCTGTGGTGTGAAACGGGCCTTTAGTATATGGATACAAGTGATCCTTGAATCAGTGTTTTAATTTCTGGCATATTGTTTCTCCAACAGAAGGCAGATATTATTCTCAACTTGTTTTGTTATTTCACATAACGTGATAGTGTGACTAACATGCACCTTATTTCACAGTTACTTATAGACGCAAAGGTAAGATGGCTTCTACACCTACTTAACCAGATATCCCTCCATTTTGTAAGAGGGATGTGACATTCTGGTGCTGATAGGTGTTAACCAATCAGTGTGTTTATTTTACTTTCCCAGCCACCAAGCTGCACACTCCATATCCAGCTTCTTAACATTTCAATTCACAATGAATTCCTACCTTTAACCTCGTGCTAATCCTTTGACCTTTCACCTCCCTTGCTATTTCTCAGATTCAAGAATGAACCTGTCTAACGGACATTTGCAGTAATCTTTTATTCAACTACATGTAATTGAAACCTTGTTCCAAATTCATAGATATTTTGGCATAAATTCTTTTTCTTGTCCTAAACCATATTACATTGAAAAAATAAACAGTATTTTTATGTGAACTGCTATCAACACATCAACTTGTTAATCTTGTCACAGCCTACTCCTTTATTGGTTGTTTCCCCTGTGATACATGTCACCATCACTCCTTCTCTTCTACCAGTATGAAAGCTGACCTCACTCATTTATACATTATCCAGGTTTCTTTGTACGGCAGTGTTTATTGCAATTCGAAGTTGTCCTCTCCCAATCAGGATAGGATGACTTCATATGCATACATAAATATAATAAATGTATCCAATTAAGAAGAGAATGAAGGAAATTATTAGGCAACACACTATCCATGATAGACTAATAGCCTGTGCTCCTCTGTTTAGATATATAGGCCAACTTCTGATTTGGAGAAGATAACTAATGTACTAGAGGAGTATCACATGAGACAGCATCTCTCGCTCACACAGGCTAAGAAATTTGTCTTCTTTGAAGAGGCAGTACATCACATTTGTAGAGCGGTGAGGGTGTTCAGACAGCCATCTCGTCATATGCTTATGGTATGTAATTGTCTTCTTTGTGATTATTTTTACATTCGAGCAGAGCTACACAACACTGTTCATGTACAATACAATATTAGTTTACGAATATCACATTTACTTTAGATATATACATGTAGAAGTTCAGCCCTCAAAAAAAATTTGTCCTATTAGTAATTAAGGAAGTTTGAAGATGCCGTGATATTTGATAGTAATATGTTATGATAGGTCGGCCTGGATGGAACAGGAAAGGCTACTGTGGTTGGTCTAGCCTGCTATATAGCCGGATGCACACTGTTCCGTCTAGCTCTTTCCAGAGGCTACAACATGCTAGACTTCAGAGAGGATCTCAAGAAATTGTTCAGAATGGCTGGTGTTCAGGGGAAGAGCGTTGTGTTCCTCCTCACCGACAGCGACATTGTTAAGGTAGGTCATCAACATCGTACACTTGCTTCTATCATGCTGTGGTATGTAGGATATACATGTAGGCCTATAGTTTGTCATTAACGCTCTATGGAAACACTGCTCTTCTGCACTACTCATCTAATGCTATCCACTCAACGATACCTATGCATCATTAACCACTTGTGACTAGAGTTGTCATACCTTCATTTTAACATGACACCCACAGCCTAACAACAACTTGTGGGGTTGAACCAAATTCCAGAGTTTTAATAATTATTATGTAACACAGTATTGAAAATTAAGGAGGTTGCATCTCCATATAGGCAAGACATTCCATGATAGCAGACCATCCTAGAAGTGTCATTAATAGAGAAATCCTCATGAATTCAGACAATCTCTCTGCTGGAAGTTCAATACTACAGCTACATGTACATGTACACTGGTCTACTATCACGGAATGGAGCTGTAACCTCCTTAATGTTTTAACATTGTGTTACATTATTACTCATCATATAATCTTATTATTCTATTGCTGAAGTAGAATTACTGAGCAAATACATGTATAATTACAATTTGCATCATAATTTTATGAACATGTTAAAGTTAGTCAGGCATATATTATCAATGAAATGTCAGATGTGTAGTCATACTCTATAAGCCCATCCACACAGTAACAGCAATCTCTCAACAATTAATATTACCCACACGTGCACCTCTGTAGACAAGCCAGTAAAACTAGTCTTCTTCGGTAAAAAATGTATTGTGCAAATGCACCATAATATACATGTGATTAAATAATATACAATGAAACCAGCGTAGTGCAACTCCCGTCATCTCTCTAGTATTAGAGAATGCAATTTTTTAAATGGCTGGATATAAAATACAATTGATTCCAAATACATGGACAGTAAAAATTTCAAGTATACATGTGGTAAAAATATATGCACAAATCCAATAAGGGAGAGATAACACTCAATAAAAAAATACCCAATGATATCTGTATCATGATTGTGGTATATACATGTAATAAATTGTTATATACACGTATGTACATAGATTACTATATCTACACGACTTATAAAGTATGAAATACTATGCATATCCAAGTAGAATACTTCTAGAATATTCCTTGTGCAAAGTTCATCTTAGACCTGTGCCGGCGAATGTTATCCTGGTCGGACCTGCTGACTCGTGTAGTGGCAGACATTATACCGTCTACCGAACTCTTTATTTCATTAAACCGTATCTTGGCATAATGTATTTTCCTCCTAAAATAAATATCATGTACATCATGACTGATTGCTGTCTATTCCTAACAAAATTACAGATACAGAGACATGTAGATAGTGATCATAATTCATCCAATTACTACACCAACATATCTGTCGTCATTGTCAACTCCCAAACACCACCGTCCACTGCTAACACCTACCTGAGTATCTTGTTCAGTGCATCTTTGCTGAGATCAGCATTCTCAGGTAGAGCCAGCTGCTGGTCTAGCTCGGACACCTTAGGCAATCCTTTAGGGTCCATTTCTCCCTCACTCTCGACCTCGGATGGCACACGCTTAGCACACTGGTCTATAGATATTTCCAGCAGTTCATCCAAGCAGAATTTCTCTGCAAGCGTTACAATCTCTAGTCTTGGCCAGTCCTGTTCCAGTAGCACATCAATACACTGCTCGCGAAGATGTACTAGTTGATATTCTTCAGCCAATGGCAGCAGTTTGGTGGCCATCTCATCTGCACATTATCATATCCAACATCATGCAATGTACATTCCAACAAGCATGGATGGGTAAAAACTATACCCATCAGTGATCGTGATAGTTACTGACTAAAAGGCATTGCTGTCCCACAAGCGTTCATTAATGGTATACACCAATGTAGGCCTACGGCCTACGTATTTACTCCACCCAGCATCTGTCATGGATTCAATTTTTATTCTGTTAACTATCTCAACATATTAACCTTACCCGTGAGATCAAACGTTTTATCTGGATAGATGTAGTCGAGCATCCAGATGACGTGTTCTGTCTTTTTATTGGTTAGAATGACCTGACTTGTGACCGCCTCTCTGAATTCTCCGGTAAACATAGCTTTGAATACAGGAGATGCCACCATCAGCAACTAAAATACCATTTGTGTTGAGCTGTTAACTAAGCAAAAGGGAAACAACAAATACGCGCTTCCAATTAAATAAAAATTTGATAACATGATTGATGAGATGATTCTTTTCAACACTAATACTAGTCAAAACATTCGGAATAAAAGTTGAAACAAGTGAAAGTGCACATTATCACAGTAAGAATGATAATACAAATGGTGCACTTGTACTGTAAAGTCCTCTTACCTCCTTTACGACATATATTTTTCTACCTTCTACAAGCAAAACTGCATTACTCATGTCATCTGGCTGTTCGTAACTGTGGGTTGTCACCTGTGGAATTATCAAAGTGGTGCAGGTGAAACGAAATTGGCTTACTTAAAGGAGACATCTACTCATCAAGTTTACAAACCAGTAATCACTATCTTTTGGTATAACATTCATACAACAACAATTACCTTTTGCTCTGTACCCGGTAGTGGCATCGTTGGTCTTGGTTGTGCTGGTAAATGATTGGATCTAAATTTGCCTTGCCTAGTTATTTGTTCTCGTCTTCATAGCATCTTATTTCTTATTGGCAAATCGTTCTCTTTGTTTTTCTAAAAGAATTATTTACATCCGAATTGAAACTACATTGTAAATATCCGACTGGCACATTCTCAAGCAACCTGGGTGACTCCAAATATATTTTCACCTTGCAGTATGTTGAGACCAGCAGTTAACGTTGTTAAAATTTAAGATTTGATATTTAAATAGCCTAATTACTATTAACTACAACTAATTATTCACAACTAAAATTAAAGCATAGTAAACTGCAGTACAAATATTATCATATAAAGATATTTTTTGTAATCACCATGTTTCAAATCGCCTTATCCCAGAGAGGCAATTTTTAGCCGCTATCAGTCGGCATAGATTATGGACAATTTAATAGTCAAAAGTCAACTAACAAAAGGGAAAACTCCTTTTACAATTACACAGTGCAGAACTTGCTTTTACAATGTAAAACTTTTGTTTCAACCGGTTTAAATATTAATATTTAATATACTTTTTTCAAACATTCTAACGAGATAAGTAAGTATTAGTATACATTATGATTATCAATTTAAAGAAAAATATGTCAAAACAGTGGTAGCCAAAGACGATCAGATTCACAATAAATAAATAATGATAATTGTTACATTATTTATAATTATTGGCCAATTTAATTTAATTTACCATTTATTTTTCTATTAAAATTAATTTATATTTTAACTTTATATTGATTATTTTCTAACATATATATATATATATATATATATATCACTACTAACAAAACAATTGTACCATTAAGCCCTACAAGCTCTTATCTTTTGCTACAGTCTGAACCAGTTCGCCCTTGCACTTCCAAGTTAAATTTTAATTTAAATTGAACTTGGGAAACTGTATACAAAAGATAAAAATGTAATTTTCATTTTGTTTGTTGATCTGATGTTCCAAAATTATAGCATTGCATAGCATAAGCATTACAAACTTTAAAGGAAAAAGATAAAATTTAGTCATACACTCTCAATAACATTTCTACTAAAACGGGATTGTTTAAACACGAACATGGCATTTAATTGGACAAGTGCATAGATTCTACTTTCCTACTAAAATCTAAAATTGCAAAACAAATAAATCAATCTTACACTCACAGCAATCGTGGTTGACTACTGAGGAAACTGGCATTAAGTCCATGTCTGTGGCAACCAATCATATTAGCGAATGCATTCACTGTAACTTTTGCTGTTATTGGTCAGATGACACTAAGCTAACGTTCTGAGGCGTCGATTGGTCCTCATTTAATTTTATAATAGTTCTCTAGGTTTCCAGGAAAGGATAACTCCTTTATAATGCACATTTCTTACTACAATCATGTACGTGTACTTTGATAATATACATGTACATAGTACATGTATATGGAACAGGTTAGTACAAACTGCATGTACCACTAGCAGTGCATGCAGTTTGTACAGTGCATGCAGTTTGTACAGTGCATGCAGTTTGTACAGTGCATGCAGTTTGTACAGTGCATGCTGTTTGTACAGTGCATGCTGTTTGTACAGTGCTACAGTACTACTTATCCCAATCATTGTTAGCAACTTGTGTGAATTGTTTTTGAAAGATTTAGAACAATTATGAGAGTACTGGCCATCCTCTTTTCCTCTGTTAGAGTAAAACATTTCAATATGTAGATGCCAGATACAAATATTCTACAACATCTATTGGTAAGATGTGGAAATAGAATTTATCATGGACTTCAAAAGCTCATGAAATCTCTTTACTGACATGCTTTGACAGTTGAGAATGAGTTTATTAGAGTACATGAAAATATTACATGGTACATTGTAGAGGGTAGGTTAATACTCGGGCTGTAAAATACTACCAATGCATGTATCTAGTGTATTCATACATATCTATGAATTGAGAGTTTGCGCATTTTTATAGTTTCCTCTTCAGTTGTGCGGTTACTAATGGCCGTCTCTAAAACAGAGTCTCTTCTGCAACACAATGCACTCCTCGTTGCTGTATTTTCTTTTTAAGTAAACCGATCTTTGTCCTGAAAGATAAATCAGCATTGAGTGACCGCATCTGCAATTTTGTTCTCAAATGTAGCAATACTATGAATTATACATGTGTCAACGTCCACGGTGGGCTAAGAAAATTTTATGTTCATGCAGTGTTTGCCATGGACCAATAACTCTTACTGCTGCCAATGATAACTGTGTCACTAATCTTCTTCATTTGGAGTTATCCTGGCATTGTTTGCCATTGCACTTTTACTGGTAACAACCTTGTGTTATCCTGGCTTTAAATTGGAGTAAGCTGTCATACAGCAAGCGACTATATCAACATGTATGGCTTGTAAAAACACCATGTTGGCGACAAATTTTAATGGAGGTGGAAAGACACAGTAGCATTGTTGTTACCACTAAATTCAAAATAGTATATTAAAGTTATAATTACTTGTATATTCTGTTAAGTGTTTCCTTGCTGAGACTGGAATTTTCAGGAAGTTTTATCTGCTTGTCAAGCTCAGACTTCCCTAGTGGTCGAATAGTTGAATGACCCCGAGGTTGTGGTGGCTCAGAGGCTATAGTTTTAGCACAGGAGTCTATTGCCTTATCTAACAGTTCTTTTAAGTCATACTGCTCTGCCAGCGTCACGATTTCAAGACGAGGGTTTACCATTTTCATCAACACAGCTATGCAGTTGTTTTTCATTTCCTCCATTTCATATTTCACTGCCAAAGGTAGAAGTTTCGCAGCTTTTTCATCTACAGTATTGTTCAATAAAAATGGCAATAACAACATCTGGTATTAATATCATGATATTAAATTCAATGGGAAACATGCCAAACTATGTGGTTCAACAGCTCTGCCACTTGTAGAACTATGATATGAGATTTGGTTAGCGTCACCATCTAATCGAGTAATGTGATTTATACAAGTGTAATTCTGGAGTTGTCCTCTCTTTTAGCTCCATGTCATACGCTATCTGAGGTAGTCCCTCCTCGTTTTAAGCTCTTACCTGCCGATTTACTTGTTGCTTTCATTCTCCATCACCCTCAACACTGCACTGGTGCTAAGTGTTAGCTTTTTATTTAATATAACAATACAAACTACAATGTATGGTAATGTATGTACATGTATGATGTACCTGCTAATTGGAGTCGCTCCCCCTTGGGTACATGTAAATACTCCAGCATCCAAATTACATGCTGACAGTTGTCATTGTCTAACTTTAAAGTAAGAGGCTGGGGTTGCTCTTTTATTTTCTGAAACATTTTGTAGAAGATCGGCGATGCCAACATCAGCATCTACAATCATACCATAATGCATACAAGTATACAGCCTATACTAATATCTCCATAAACATTAACTAGAACTATTTTTATTGGAGGATTTTCATTCTAGTTCTAGAAACTTCAGCTAGTCGCTCGGCTTTAGATACTTGAGCAAATGAGAAGATGCATGACATTTTAAAAATTTTTAATTTTGGAGTTGAACTCTTATTCCCATATCACAGAATAAACAGAGGACCAACTCAGATGCTAGTAAGAAGGGGAGATAACACAGTCACCATTGGCTATATTAGCATAATTATTCTCGAGAAGTAACAGCTAAAATAATCTATTACACACCGTCTCAAAATATATCAAGAAAAGTGTGAAGTAAAATTCATGTTGTTGATGTTATTTCTACATGTACCATAAGTACCTCTTTGAATACATGTAGCCGTTCACCTTCCACCAATAGGATTGCATTAGTAAGCTGATTGGTGTGCCGATATTCAGTGTTGGATAGCCATTCCGAATCTGTTAGAAAATCATGCTCATCATATTCCTCGTCGCTCGCCCCCAGGTCTATCTCATTATATTGCTTGACAAAGTCCTCCCAGGGATCTCCAGTCTCAGTGACACTAACCTCCACCCCTCTTACACCTTCTCTTGGACTGAGGTCCACCGCCAGTGCACATGTTCTTGGACTGAGGTCCACCACCGTTGCGCCTGCTCTTGGCCCGAGGTCCACCACCGTTACACCTGCTCTTGGACTGAGGTCCACCACCGGTACAGATGTTCTTGGACTGAGGTCCACCACTGTTACACATGTGCTTGGACTGAGGTCCACGACTGTTACACCTGCTCTTGGGCTGAGGTTCACCACTGTTACACATGCTCTTGGACTGAGGTCCACCACCGTTGCTCCTGCTCTTGGACTGAGATTCACCACAGGTACACCTGCTCTTGGATTGAGGTCCACTACCGTTGCTCCTGCTCTTGGACTAAGGTCCACCACCGGTACATATATTCTTGGACTGAGGTCCACCACCATTACTCCTGCTCTTGGGGTGTGGTCCACCACCGTTGCACCTGCTCTTGGACTGAGGTCCACCTTCGGTACACCTGTTCTTGGACTGAGGTCCACCTCCGGTACTAACTGCATAGCACACCCTCAGTTGGTCTTTTCGGTCTGATATAACCAGCCCTAACAACTACCATGCCAACAGTCAGTTGCATATATGTACCTGTTAAGTATATGACTTGTAATGTACATGCTATATAAATGTACAGTAATGTTGTGTACATGAATACACCAATGGGCATTATACATGTACATGTATATGTATAGATAATGTAGCTATGAGAAAGAACTTTTAGTACCTAATGTGTATGTTTAATTTACCTTCCTATCACAGTGATGTGGGCTCTGCAAATGACTCAGCCAGCTTGTGTGGCCAACAGAATAGCCCATATAGCTGTAGCAACCAAAGCTTTGTCAGCTTGACTAAAAAGCCGAAATCGGTACCTCGATTTGAATTATGTGGATGGAAATTCTATGTGCATTATCAGACAATCTTGTATATCTGAAATAACAAAAATCTCTTTTGTATTCTTGTGATTTTCTGGGACATAACATGACCATGTTCGCTTTTTTGGTACTAATGTTCCATAATAATTGCTTTATTTTCAAGTATCTCCTCTTGTTCAACAAAAATTCTATAATTTGACAGCGGACATGAGAATGACCTACATAAATTTCTCAAGGTCACCAAAACTGAAGCATCTGGGTGACCAAAGCAGTGTTCCATAGATTATGTGGTTTTATAACACTGGTTCAAGTAATAACTGAAGGTATGACCATCTGATGATATTGTCAACTCCTGTTCTATATGTAGGCCTACATGAATATATACATGTACATGTAACTCATCATCCTTTAACTTGTAGGAGGAGTTCCTTGAAGACATCAATTGTATTTTGAACTCTGGGGAGGTACCTGGACTATTTGACAGTGAGGAGATGGACAGTATTATCATGGAAGTAAAACAGCTGGCTTCAGATGAGGGAGTGCCTGACAATCGCATTGCAGTCTTCCAGTTCTTTATTGATGTAAGTAGTTCAGACTGGAAGAAAAGATCTTTACTGAATGCACCATCTGTAGCTCAAGAAAAATCTTTATAACGTTTCCAAACATCTGTAGCTCTGTAAGATATCATATGCATAACGATATATTTAGTATGCCCCTTTCCAGTAGGTATGATATGCATAACCATATATTTAGTTTGCACCTTTCCAATAGATTGCATGTAGTTTGTATGAGCATAAGGGTTTGTAGATTGGAGTAATTACATGGCAGCATGTTTGTTACAGAGACTGAAGAGAAACCTGCATATCGTTCTAACAATGTCTCCGGCAGGTCACACATTCCGTCAGCGCTGCCGTATGAACCCATCTCTCATTAGCTGCTGCACTATAGACTGGTATGACGAATGGTCAGAGGAGGCCATGTTGGTCGTAGCTAATATTTACCTTCCCAGAAATCTGTTTACTCTGGAAACGACCGTCAGTCCAGATGTAGGTTAACCAGTCTTTGATTGTATTGTATCTTTGTCTCCAGAGTTGGTTCATTTAGTTTATTACTTGTAAATAAGTAAATGAATCTCATAGTTACTCGTATATATGTAATAATATAATAAATGGAATTAAATTGCAACTTAATTGAATTCTGTCCTTGATATGGTTCTTTATAGGTCTGCAATTTCAAATGATTTTACAAGCTACTTGTGACACCATGTGAAAAAGCACAATTGAACTTCCCATGAATGCATTATATTTTAACAGGAAGTAAAGGAGACTGTGAGCCAGATCTGCGTTTCTATTCATAAGTCTGTAGAAGCTGAGGCTGACAGGTTCTGGGAGGAAATACGGAGACGCTACTATACTACCCCCAGTTCTTACCTTGAGTTCATCAAGGTCTACAGCAATATGCTTACAAACAACAATGCTAACTTCCAAAAGAATAGGTAACGCTTGTGTAACTAAGAATTACAATGTTATTCAGTTTTTAAACAAATTTTACTAATTATAAACTTGATCCAGATTCAGCGTTATTTCTTGTAATACTTGTTGAGTATATTCTATGAACTAGATAACCAGTATTGTGGTTTCATACAGACAGCGCCTCATCAATGGTTTAGCGAAGCTCTCTGAAGCCAACTCTCTGGTGGGCGTCATGCAAGATGAACTCGTTTCCATTGGCCCTAAGATTGAGGAAAAGGCCAAGGTCAGTACAATGCTCATTCTAATCTAACACTTCTATTCAAATTCAGTATATGTTTGTAAATGCCATGTAATGTTCATAATTCTACGCTGTACCACAGGCTCTTTACATGTATTTATACAGTATATTTATGGATTTTCTGGATGTTCTCTATTCAAGGGCACTAGTTGTAAATGTTGGAACTTCAACGTGATGTTGTACATTATTTACATGCTATGTTCTCTTATGTGAACAGGAAACGGAGCTGTTGATGGAACAGTTAGTGAAGGACCAGGAAGCTGTCGATCAGGTTAAACAGATTGTAGAGAAAGAGGAAGCCATCATGAAGGAGGAAACAGACATCGTAGAAAACTATGCTAAAGTGAGATATACGTACAATATGTGCCATGCTAATAGTACTATTATACTGGAATAATGCATAGAAAGATAACTCCAATAACTGTAGTTTGCCACCCACTAATAATACAAAATGGATGTAGTTCATTTACTTCTAGAGAGGGAACAATTCCTACTAATACTTTTGCTTTGAGATTTTGGTCAATTATTTAACGAATGCAGGTAAAACAGTGTTCAGGATTTGATTGTAGGACAGGTTTATGTAAACTGTGCCTCTTTAGTTCGAATTATGACATGTCTCTGGTTTTCTTCAGGAGTGTGAGAGAGATCTGGCTGAAGTCATTCCAGCTCTAGAGACTGCAATTACAGCCTTAGATTCACTGGACCAAAAGGACGTCGCTGAAATAAGGGTATACCAGCGGCCACCCTACCTCGTGAAGAAAATCATTACTGCTGTACAGGTTCTTCTGGGAGAGGCTAAGCCTGACTGGGACTCAGCTAAGCTGATGCTGGCGGACCAGCACTTCCTCTCTCGACTCATCAACATCGACAAAGACAATATTTCAGAAAAGGTGCAATAATGGTTCTTATTTGTGCGCATAATATATTGTACATGTGATTACATCATACTCAAAGTATGTCTAATGGTTCAGTTAGGGCATGCATAATTTTAATGATTTCTGAATTCCACTTTATTCTATTTCATGGTAACACTTTCCTACATGAGGTAGTCTTGCATGCTACAACTGTTGGTGGTTTTCTGCAGGTATTTAAAAGGTTGAAAGAATACACCAAAGACCCGGATTTTGTGCCGGATAAAGTAGAGTTGGTAGCTCGCTCATGTAAGTCTATGTGTCTATGGGTGCTAGCCTTGGAGCACTATCATGATGTCTTCAAAATGGTGAAACCGAAACAGAAGCGCGTCGATGAGGCAAAGGAGGCTTTGAGATTGGCACAGGCTAATCTTCACAAGAAACAGTCAAGTTTGAAGAAGGTCAGTAGTTAATCATTGACGCGTATTAGACTTTTTATTAAAGCAAGCTCTGCTGTTTGGCTGGTTGCCTGGTTTACTTACCCATGTATACTTGTAGATAATGGATCACCTAGCCCTAATTCAAAATCAATACCAGGATAGTGTGAATCAGAGAGAGACCCTAAAGGAGAGAAAAAAGACTACTGCTCTAAGGCTCGATAGAGCCTCAGTTCTCACAAATGCTCTTGCGGACGAAAAGGTTAGAAAATGTAAACATCAAAATGTATCACTTGAGCTAGAGTTCATTGTAGAATGATTGCAATCGCCTCGTAGATAATTCCGATGAAGATAAGGAACCTCCTTGTTGTCATCTCCAAATATCCATGTATCACTAAACATGAATCATTTTACACATGCTAGGTGCACAGCAATCAAGTTAAAACTGTTGAGTATATAGTTCTAATTGGAAGAGTGTTGAAGGCATGTTGGTGACTTTCCTACGTACATGTACCCATGTGTGTGCTGTAGGTACGCTGGGCTGACTTGGTAGACGAGCTGGATCTCAAGGTGTCTGGCATAGTCGGGGACACACTGCTGTCTGCTGCTGCAGTCTCCTACTATGGAGCCTTTACTACTCAGTACAGGACGGCCATGACATCACGGTGGAGGGAGCAGTGCCAGCTAAAGTCTCTCCAACTGTCACAGGTATTTAGGTTCACTAATACTATTCTAGTCTAGTACATGTAGCATATAAAACGCAATTTCAACTATTATGTACGTTGTATGTTCATACTACGAAAACCCCAGCACATGTATATAAAATTATGTTATTAATACGACCATAACATGTCTAAGGCCACATTCTTGTTCGTGCCATATGATTACTGCTAGGACTAGTGGTTATCGTCGAATTGGCAAAAAAGTCCAAATAGTCATTTATTGGCGTAAATGCCAACACATCTTATTTTCTACCCTATTCTACTTCCCCATTCCACCCTGTTCACCACATGTGTATGCAAACTTGCAGAGTTATGACTTCCTCAAAGACATGGTGGCGCAGAACCAAGTGCTTCACTGGCACACAGAAGGTTTACCCCAGGACACTCACTCAGTGGAGAATGCTATCATCATAAAGAATAGTTTCAAATGGCCATTACTCATCGACCCCCAGGGGCAAGCTCTGCAGTAAGTATGGTAATGCACTTTACGAGACATAAGCTTTGTTATTTACCACGTTTTAGTTGTCAATTTCATAACCTAGTGTCGTCGCATTTCAATATCGTCAGCTCTCTTTTCTCTAACTATTTCAGGCAGCTTTACAGTTACAAAGTTTAATTTAATTTCATTGTTGACAGTTTATTCGAGGGGGGGACAACTCTAATAATCTATAACACTGTTATTATGTATACACGGTATGTACAAGTATATTAGATTGGATATCTAACATTATTATTGTATCCTCTGCTTTCTCAGTTGGATTAAGGAGACAGAAGGCACTAATCTCATAGTAGTTCAAGCTGATGATCCCAACTATATGAGATCAATGGAACGGGCATTGCGGGTGGGACACCCGATAGCCCTTACCAAAGTGACAGAGGAACTGGACCCATCACTACGACCTATATTACTAAAGGACACATTCACCAGAGGTGGTCATGAGATAATCAAGCTAGGAGAGACGGAGATAGAATACAATCAGAATTTTAGGTATTTATATTAATTTAGCAAATATGATTTATTTAGTTACGGATTTCGTGATCTAAAAATAGGTGAGTCCATTGTAACATTTATCTGATGTGCATTGTACTGTTAAACCGTGCGATAATTATAAAATCATCACATATATAAAAAATATGAAAAAGTGGCTCTTTCTTGAGTCCATGGTGCGCATATTCCATTGCAGATTGTTTCTAATAACATCGATGAGCAATCCACACTACCTGCCTGCCGTCTGCATAGAAGTGACCATAATCAACTTCACGGTTAACTTTGATGGTCTTCAGGAACAGCTGCTCTCTTCTGTGGTGAAGCAGGAGAACCCTCAGTTGGAGAGTAAAAGGTACAAGTAGTACTTATTGGTGCCACTATATTATACTCAGTGACGCTTGATCTCTACTCGACTACCCAGTTACAGATTATTGTTTCTAGCCGAGAGAAGTCAATATAAATTCAAATACTTTATTTAGTTTTAACCGTTAAACGATTGCCGCGTTCTCCCTAAATTTCAGCTACGAACAATAAATATTGTGACATTTATACAATATCTCAATTCTTTGCTTCTTTTTAATTAAAAAAATAATCAAAATAGATGTTCTTGTTTACCATATGATGCTGTTATTTAGATCTGGACTACTGGAGAGCATTGCCAATGATAAGGGAATGTTGAAGAACCTGGAGGACAAGACTCTAGATCTTCTGCAGAAATCTGAAGGTAAAATATCTAACAGTGACTGATAGTAAGCAAAGAATCAACAGTACTTTTATACTCCAGAACATAACTCTTGTAATCTTGTCACTGTACATCCAGACATTAACAGCCCAACATTACACAGAATGTTCACTATTTAATCAATATATGGAGACATGCATACTCACAAATCAGCAACCAGAGTATACAGTACACAAGGAGTACAAGGAACAGTAAAATAAAAGACAGCACTAAAATCACAACTATTTATATGAGAAATATCCCAAGTACTGCACCAATACTTTTCTAATGCTTTAACGGTAGTTAATTAAATTGTGACAATGACCGATGAGATTAATAGCAGCATGGTTACAAAGAGACGACAAAAATTGAAGGTGTGATTTTACTGGTCCTTGGTCAAGTTGTATGAAAGTAGACACCAATGGCGACAATATAATATTTGTATGAAAGTATGCACTACTGACTGGCACGACTTGCAAGAACTACTCCGGCTTGAAATGCACATACATGAAGTCTGCAAACTACTACAAATTGCAGAATTATTATTGCACCTTACTACAATGCATTTTACTATTAGCTCGTTATTACATTCTGTTAAATGATGTCTAATTTCTGTTTGTCAGGTCATATATTGGATGATGAAGATCTCATTACCACTCTCCAGCAAAGTAAGACAATGTCTGTAGAGATCGGTGGTAGAGTTGAGATGTCTGAACAGAATGAGAAAGACATGAACAGCATGAGAAAGAGATACCTTCCGGTAATTTTGAGTTATACCCCCACGTTACTTAGTATATAAAGAGGGGACAAATCTCAATTATGTACACAATTACTGTCAAGGACTGGTGATACTGAGGATAGTTGAATCGACTTCAAGCAAACAGATTATGCTGTACATCATGAATCTCTAGTAATTGGCACATAGTTATTGCATCACCACATACTTCCTGGCATTTATTATAGGTTGCCACGAGGGGAGCAGTGCTCTACTTTGTCTTAGCCGAGCTGTCCAACATTAACTATATGTATCAATGGTCCCTTCCATGGTTTATGAATACTTTTACTTCCTGTATCGACCCTTCAAGGCTTCTAGAACAATCTACACCGGAGCAGGAGACGATGATGCCAGCTCTCTCAGGTGTGTATAGACTATGATTAACGAGCTTACTAAGTCCATAGTTGCACAGAAATTAATTTATTACTCGAAGTGTCTTTTTCATCTTTAATGTGAAGAGCAAAATACTCGATGTTGCCTAAAAATCATTTATCTTACGCATCTAAACAAGTAGTGAAGATACTGCTACATGTCTGTGAGGAATCCTTAGAAAAAGGCAAAATTACAGCCAATGTAATGGTGATCACATGTTCACGTGTATATTAGATTGGTTTGCAAAAGTTTTCACATGATTGGCAGTAGATTGTCAACACGGAGTTCTTCTTGTAGGTGTATTGAGACCCGGGGCTAGACTCAGTCCTGACATTAGTGGTACCGCACTTGATGGACGAGGAGGTACACCCCCTACCAGTGACATGAAGTTTAATTCAGAACGCAAAAGGTATAACTGGGATAAAGCTATAAATATATGGGTTAACACTCTCATTTAAGTACATTCTATATCAGTATGGCTCATTGAGTGTAGCTGCCTCTTAACTTTAATCTACATATTTTATAGATCTTCGATTGTTCCTCAAACTCAAGGGCGGAGAAGGCAGTCTACCCAGCAGAGAATAATCAGTGAATCAATGTCACCAGCTCAGCTCGATTCCTACATGACTCTCATGATTAATGGGTGGGTATAAAAGAAGCCCACATTTCTTAGATATAGATTATGAGAAATAAATATTGAGCCTAATGCACCACATATCAACGTATATTGAATATCGTATTTGATTTAGTGTGAACATTTTGCTTATATTTCTATAACCTGGGTTTTACGCAGGCTGACATGGCAAGTGTACAGGGTGGTGTCAATGGCCCTCTTCTCTAGACACCAGCTGGTCTTCTCATTTCTGCTCACCACTAACATCATGAAGGCTAAAGAGACCTTCCCTGATGATGTGAGCCGAGTATCTGCTGTCACTGAGATGGAGTGGCACACATTCCTCCAAGGTCCAGTCCTTGCTAATATGCTGGATGATGAACTTCTGCAGCAGTATGATGGTGAGTTGGTGACCTCATGACCTCTCTGACATCCACCTCTTGATATCTTACCTTTCATAGCCAAATCTACCGTACATTGTGGAGTGGTGTTATGCGTTCGTATTATTCTCAAATTAGTTATTTATGTAAAATTTTAGAAGTATTTTATTTGCAGCAATTACCATTTTATGTACATCAATCTATGCACCTGAGAGGACGGACGTCATTATCTCCTGTTCTAGTGTGGACTGTTCTAGAAGCACCGCAGGGTTGATACAGGAAGCATAGTTGTTCATGAACATGACATGATATTTAATGCTTGTGGAATTCTTTAGGTCTCTCAGCAATGCAGAAGCTCGAACTGGTATCACGGCCAGAGGCAGTTCCACATCGTCCTAAATGGGTCAAGGACTCTATGTGGAGACTCTGTCAGCACCTAGAGGCAGTGCTGCCGGTATTCTCTGGCATCAGCAGATCTCTAAGGAATAATCACAGCCAGTGGAATGTATTCAACACCTACAGTGATGTCTTTGGGTTGATGGAGCGGCCTTGGGTGGCTTCAGAACACAGTGTCGGTTAGTGACGGTTTAATGTGTAATATCACATGTAAATGTTAATGCTAATATCCATGTATGTGTAAATATAGAGGCCAAGATAGTTGGGGGTGTATGAAAAGTCACCGTCAGTCAACTGGACATGCTAGTAACAGTCATTCCAATTACTCTGTACTTTAGTACACCAGTTACTATCTTACTCTAGCCCACCCTTCTAGTAACTGAATGTAAATAATAAATAATAGAATAATTGAGATTATTATTTTATACCTACTAGAACCTAGCCTGGATTCTGAAGGTAAGGAGGTTATCTTTGCCTGGGAGTACTTGAGCCCGTTCAACAGAATCATGCTGATTAAGGTGCTAAGGCCAGGTGCTCTAACACCATCTATGAGAGTGTTTATTGAGCAGCAGATGGGAGAGAGATATGCAAAGGTAATAAAGTACCACATGTGCATGGGAATTCTAATCATATATTTATACTTCATATACATGTGTGCATGTATATGACTGCATGTAGGTTGTACATTGTATGTACATTGTTGTTGAGGGTGTTTTACGTACATGTATATTCATTACTTTATGGGAGGGAGGGAGATTATATGATATTATACATATACCTTTGTGATAAGGTAATCAAATGATAGTTAGAATACATGGAACACTCCACATAATGTTATTCTCTGTAGCTGATAACCTCTTCTAGGGCAGCCTGAGCTTTGTAATCACAAAGATAAAAGTATTAGAGTAGTAAATGCAAAGCAAATTTTGGAAACTAGCCAATTAGTGTAGTGTCAGCTCTATTAATAGACCTCACATATATTGTCGGAGAGGGTGGATTGAGTTAATACTACTATAATATAGGTGTAGTTACATCATCCACTGTTCCGTATATTAAGACCATAGCGTTCAAACCTTATGAAGCTACGTCCATCATTTTATATATGTTGCAATGGGAGAAAATTGACTTGCCCTACTTTACACCTCATTTATAAGAGAACCATATTATGCCTCAGAGCGTAACGGAAGATGCCATGGGAGAATGGAATATGTATTACACAAACTATATACAAGAGCATGTGCATCTATTGTATATATTCATACACTTTCATATAGAGTGGAGTGTATTCTACGTAAGTAGGTGGTTGTACATCTACTTACTAAGTTTGCTGTGTGCAAGATCATGTAGGCTACTTTGTATTATTCTATGTAACTACATGCGTATCACTTAACACATGTGTATTGTTACAGGCACCCCACTATGAGATGAGAGAAGTGTTTGAAGAGGTCAATGCAAAGACTCCTTTGATATTCCTTCTCTCCACAGGTCTGTCTTTCTCTTCTCGAACCTTCTAATTGCTGTTGACATGTTTACTAAATCACCAAATTTATGTGATGGCCACGTTTGTCAGACTTCGTGTTTATATCAATCAATTTGTGTTTTATTGTAGCACTCTAATACAGATATCGCTTCATCAAGTTTTACCTTATGGTAGTTTATTTTATAACTTCCTCACAGTGTTTAAACCGAATTCAAACAATTTAAATAAGATTATTTATGTGATTCTTTAGGCTCAGATCCAACGGGTCAGATACTCAAGTTTGCTCGGGACGTGAGAGGTAGCACCCTTCACCTGGACATGGTGTCATTAGGTAGAGGCCAAGGTCCTAAAGCTGAAGAGTTTATCAACAAGGCTCAGATACTCAAAGGTAAACATGGAATATTGATAAACACAGCGGATCACAAATGTATCTCATGAATCAATAAAGTAATCTAGCCTGTGGATCCCTATGGATCCCTATGGATAATAATTATCCAATTAACCAGTAACGCAGCCTTTGCAATGGCTTTGTAGGAAGATGGGTGTTCCTCCAGAACTGCCATCTGGCTGCCTCATGGATGCCCAGGCTCAAGACTATAGTGTCCAACTTCAGTAAACCTCAGTCAGATGTTGACCCTCAGTTCAGGCTCTTCCTCAGCAGTAAACCAGAAGATGGATTCCCTGTCTCCATCCTCCAGACTGGCATCAAGGTGGGAGCTCCATCTTAAGTTATGGTCTATTAATCACACTGTAGTCTATCAACACACAGAGTGGGGGTCGGGTGGGGGGGCGCCCTGTTTAATTATGCACCTTTACCAAGTTAGGGAGTCCAGCATTCTACCAGTGAAGTACCAGTAGCGTAGACTACACAGTAGTAACATACAACCTCTACATTCATCTGCCTGTATTACTGGTGCGTACATTATAGGCTAGTTATTATAATCTGTATGGACACTCATGATAGTCTATGCTATTTAAAAGGTGGCGGTGGACGCTCCACAAGGTGTTAAGTCAAGCTTACTCAGGTCTGTTCAATCAGGAAGCTTTGAGAAGTTTTATGTCAACAACACTGGTAACCCTACAATGAAGAACCTCCTGTACGGCCTGTGTCTCTTCAACTCAGTCATACATGAGAGGAAGAAATACGGGGCCCTCGGGTGGAACATCCCATATGAGTTCAACGACTCGGATTTGGAGGTGAACCATTTATCTATTACCAAGAATGTGTATAAGCATGGAGTACATGCATGAGCGCATGCTTTTCTTGCCTGTTTTATTGATGTTTATCATGAATTCTCTATATGCAACATATGCAACGTGTTTGTTTATCTTCATTGTAATAGTTGAATGTTAGGGAAATATTGGAAAAGCCTGCTGAGTTAAATTTCCTTTATACCTTGTTAAGCATTTTGCGTTGTGGGTTTATATACCAGTTTTTCATTAACGCAATTATCTGCTTTGTGAATTATTGTAGTAGTTTTGAATTGACAACGACTACAAGTCATGCAGACATGTCAATACGTCATTCATATGTAAAAGTTGAACATTGTATGACATAGTCTACACATACATGTATGTTTTATGTTAGGAGTGTAAGTTAACTTACAATGTAAATGATGTCTGCTTACTGGCCAGTGACTAAACTGACCATGGTTCATATAGAGTTTGACAAGCATAATATGTTCATATGTGTTCATATGCTTGCAAGTGGATAATTGATTTGACGGATCTGAGCAGTTAAAACGGAGAAATGGGAATTGTACAACCTTGTCAGTTCAACATACATGTACATGTAACAATAGTATTTATATGTGTTCTGGATGAAAAATAATGCATTTTAAACCTATGAGATGCTATTACAGTACAGGCTGTCAAACGGTCAACTAACTCATCCGATACCCAATCATTATTTTAGTTAACCGGGTAGACTGTCACTATATAGTGACAAGCATGGGGGTGTAAACGGTTTACTGATCTCCTGTCTTCTGCAGGTTGCAATGCTTCAGCTGAGCATGTTGATGGAGGGGGTTAGTGAGGTGCCGTGGAAGGCCCTGCACTATCTCACTGGTGACATCACATACGGAGGGAGAGTGACTGATGACTGGGATAGACGGTGTCTTCATTCTCTACTAGAGCGGTTCTACTCACCACTTGCTTTACAAGATGACTACATGTACTCTACTGATGGAGTGAGTATGACCTGTCTGTGTTATGTGTGGGGAATTTATGACATGTATCACACTTTGATTTACGTGGATAATACCTTTTATATGGTGAACAGAAGTCGAGAAGACTGGAGTAATGCTGTATGAGTAACCCGGTTATTTTGTATGTAGGAAGTGCAAAAACGTCAGATGCGTTGTATCTAAAACAATTTTTCTATTGCCATATTTATTGCTATAGAGACACTAATAATTTATGATGAACGCTCTGTCTCTGTTGTTGTTATAGCTGTACAGCCGTCTGCCCGCAGACTTCACGTTTGGCGATGTGAAGAGGCACATCGACAATCACCTGCCGTCGGTTGATTCGCCGAGTCTCTTTGGTATGACAGACGACGCCGAGATGACGTACATGGAGAATCAGGCTAAGACCATTATTCAAACAGTACTCAGTGTGCAGCCCAACCTGTCTACGCATTTAGCAGCGGGGTAAGTGTACTTTCAAACCTGAATCAGTATATACATTACACTACCTGTAGTGATAGTGGGGGATAACTTCATACTGGAACCATATCCTATACTGCCAACATAACATGATATCATAAATATGCATATCCATAGTACTTAGAGTTAAAGGGTTAATGGGGCTATTATGTTCAGCTGAATATCATTGGATGGTACTCTACTGCTCATAGATTGAAGTTCAATATGTTTAGTAATCACCAATCTCTTTATTCTAATCAGTACTCAGGTATATCTACAGCATGTATGACCAGGTCTGACTTCCTAGTATCATGTGTTCATTACACAGTTATTTCCAGAGGAGAAACCAATATGTGGTCATCATTTGCACCTTACAGTTCATTTTATTCAGTTTACGGCTTGAAGCACTGAGGATTCAATCTTTATCCTTCTCTTGTAAACTACCCCATGAGAGCATCTAGCTAATGTTATGTAGATACAGTTAATGTTGTTGTAATTTGTCATTGTAAAGAATGAAAACAATCCATATAGTTATAGTCAAACAACAACAAAATGGGAACACTTGTTCAACAGATGAGCACATAGGACTTTGCGGGAGGAGTTGTCTGCACTCTACCCTTTTATTGTACAACAACTTTACCTGACTATTAAATTGATGTAGAATATGGAATTTTGCAACAGAACAAAAACGATTGATTCTATTTCCACCGCATACGATGTATACAATGTATACATGTACATTGTATAATATGCTTGTAAGTAATATAGGACTACTGTATATACATATAGTATGTACATGTATGCAATGGTGACTTACAGGACAGTAGTAAAGACAAGTGATGAGGTGGTACTAGAGGCATGTGATGACATGCTCCGTAATATCCCTGAAGTGGTAGAAGATGAGGAAGCTATCATGAACCCCCCAACCTCTTCAGCAGGAGCTCAGGCTCCCAAGAGAGTGTTCACTTTCCAATCACTAATGAGAGCAGATCCTTCCACCCAGCTTCTACATAAACGTAGCAAAGAGATTGAGCTACCAGGTAAGGCTGGGTTATTTACCCCCTCCCCCCCCCCCCCACATAGTTCATATAGACTTAGACTTTATTATACATGTAGGTCATAAAATAATGGACAAGGCAAACAGTTATCCTGTCACAGTTCAACAAAGAGCACTGGCCTGGCATAAAATTGCGTCTTCATCAACTTCTCTCAGAGTACATAATTTTTTATTGTCTTAGGTGTGAATTACCCGTTTTTAAAATTAACATGTGTTTGTACGAGTAGTTGTGGGGTTAGTCATCATTCACCAGCTACTACACAACTCTGTGTATTAGTGGAATGTACCGCTATATCTAGCCTTTGGTGTGTTTGCTGCTAGATGTTGTGAACATGAAACAAGTACATGTACATCAATATATTATATTGATTGTACTTGACGCCAGTAATTAAATTCCATGTACAATGTAGGTAATGACAAAATTGATTGTTTTATGCACCAATATCATTATCTTGCCGTACAATACCAATACCTACATGCATGTACAGTACAATACAATATCTACAAAACAATATCTACAAAACAATATCTACAATACAATATCTACAATACAATATCTACAATACAATATCTACAATACAATATCTACAATACAATATCTACAATACAATATCTACAATACAATATCTACAATACAATATCTACAAAACAATATCTACAATACAATATCTACAAAACAATATCTACAATACAATATCTACAATACAATATCTACAAAACAATATC
The DNA here is from genome assembly GCA_935421135.1 of Bugulina stolonifera. Lineage (NCBI taxonomy): Eukaryota > Metazoa > Bryozoa > Gymnolaemata > Cheilostomatida > Bugulidae > Bugulina > Bugulina stolonifera. The sequence goes on from OW285191.1 coordinate 15,167,537, forward strand.
TACAATACAATATCTACAATACAATATCTACAATACAATATCTACAATACAATATCTACAAAACAATATCTACAATACAATATCTACAATACAATATCTACAATACAATATCTACAATACAATATCTACAAAACAATATCTACAATACAATATCTACAATACAATATCTACAAAACAATATCTACAATACAATATCTACAATGCAATATCTACAATACAATATCTACAATGCAACACAAAGTTGTGTCACTATGTTCCAGTGGTTGAGAACTACTCACAGTTGTCAAGTTACAGTTATGGTATTTAAACATAAACGAAAAGTTGTAAAACAAACATAAGACCATTAGTTACAGGGCAGTCATTTAATAGTGACGGCAGTTTTGGGCAACATAAAAGACAATAAATAGTCAGCAGCCTGGAATTTCCAGCCTACAGCGTATAGATGTACAATGTATATGTTTAGTATTAATATAGAGACTAGTGATCCTCAGGGTAGTATTCACATGTCTGCCATTGACCTGCCAGTTAATAGGTAGTGGGATATTCATGTGTCATGGTAATTACCATTTCAGTCATATAATGCCATGTTACATAATGTTATATAATACTATGTTACATAATGCTATATAATACTATGTTATACATGTATTAATGCTAGGCTGTATATGTTGTAAAAAGTACACATTTGCATTGATTTCCCAAATTTTTCTAATATTATTTTTCTAGCGTGGAAAAAAATTACAGGTCTTTTCTGACAATAATGTGTCTAGATGACTAGCAGTAAACTAGTTAAAATATATAAATTCTATTTTTATATTTGCGTTACAGATTTCTTGACCCAAAGGATCTATCAGTCTGCACTGGTAACATTCTTACGACAGGAAGTTGACAGGATGAATAAGCTATTGGAGACAATATTTAAGTCGCTGACTTTACTTTACCGCGCTGTCAAAGGGGAGGTCATCATGTCTGAGGAGCTGGAAGACGTGTACCAATCGATATTGGAACAGAGGATACCAGCAACTTGGAAAGTAGGTTACAGTTCTACAGTGAGAATATGCTTTTTGCAAATGATTTATTGTAAAAAATGAACATTACAGCATGGAGTTACCCAACCAATATCTAACAAGGGAATATTCCAACATCCTTGTATACATAATACATGTACAATATAATATTGTTGTGGACTCACCCATGTTACATGGTTATGTACCAGGAACAAACTGTTGAAATGATTATGAGAATCCCCCTCTCATGGGAATAAGATGGGAGGGTATATAGTAGCTACCCCTCCCCTCCCCATTTGTAGTGCCAAGTTACACCACTAAGTTGGCTCTGCAATAAGTAGGACTAAGTGATATGGGATTAACAGCCATTGCATTCTCATTAGCTGTTATTAGAATATGCTAAGGATTGTCCTCAGTTTTCCAAACTCTCATGAGCAAATTGGAGCCATCTTATTTCAGCTAAATTTTCATTTATTGATCTAAGGTTTTTGTGGATGAAGCAATGCATACATTTTATATCATCTCAAGCAGGGCTTAAAATGTAAAAAATTTTTTACAGGATTGCAACAACATTACATGACTTTCACTATCAAACAGGAACGCTAGGAGTATTATTTGTTCAAACAACTTCGCCTGCAAATAGAGGCATTTTTATGTATATTTTGTTGCATAACTTTAAATACAGATTCATTCATTCATTTGGATGGCCGACGTCCACATATATCTGGCTAAATTCTAAGAAGTAGCACATCAATAAGGTGTTTTTACAACAAATATTTTTTATTAACTCCTGGTCTCTGTTTGTAGACAAACATTTAATAAATATAATAGTTATATCTACATTTGTGTTTAGATGAGTGGTATTGAGCCAGTGTTCAAAGTGGAACAAATGAGGTGGGCACACAGTGCTTGCAGAAAATGTTTGAGAAGTTTAGATTTGCCTTCCTTGTTTTTCTGTCAATACCTAAAATGTTGTGTATTTTTGGATAAACAGTAGTACTTTAGACCTTCTAACATAAAAATATTTGCCACACATATTATTACCTAATTCTCATGTGTTAACTTGTAAAAGATATTAATATCGAAATAAAAAATACTTTAGACACACATTTAATCAACCTATTAAACTGGCTAGATTAGCGACTCCTCAATGTTTCGAGCGAGGGCGGTCTGACTGGCTGTAGTTAGTAAGGGAGCAACGCTTTGACTAAAACAACTAGTAGACTAGCTAATGTACTAACAGGCGATTGAGAAAATAGCAACTGGAACGCGTTCCAGTAAGAATAGCTCTAATAAATTCTTACCAGAACGGCGTTCCGGTGCGTTCCGGTACACTTTAAGCCCTGATCTCAAGTTAGACCTAGTGATGAGGTTTACTGTAGGCCTACATAATTATTACTCTTTACGTATCTTCTCCAGCAAAGAATTACAGTAATTGCATATTACACAGTGTATAATCGGAATACGATAGTTATTTTCTCATGAAAAATTGGTTCAGTATCCAGTCTCACTTGCAATTTGAGGCCATTTATAAAAAAAGCAAACCTTCGTTTCATCATTGTTGTTCCATGGTGTAAATCACATTCACCGAGAGCCTTTATTCTGGCAGTGAGCATACACTATTCCCTATATACATACACTATTCCCTATATACATACACTATTCCCTATATGCATACACTATTCCCTCTATGCATACTTAATCATTGTAGAAAGTTGCGTATGAGTCGATGAAACCTCTTGGAGCTTGGGTGACAGACTTATGTCAGCGTGTGGACTACTTGTCTCGGTGGTGTCATCAGGTAATTGTAGGTCTGCTTATAGATGACACCCAGCACTGCTACTGCTTGGCCCCACATGTATACCTGTATAATAGACTTTACCATTTACCTAAAGTCATATTAGCGTAGCATCTTCAAGGTAGCTTATTGTTGATCCAGCTTTGATAAAAATTGAGTCATAAGAGTAGGAGTGAGTGAGATGGATTTTATATGAACTGATACCTTGCAATTGATCCCTATAATCAGCCATCTTCTTCTGAAAAAATAGGCAGACGAAATAAAGTTTTGTAACATGTCAGATTATATAAATATTATACATCATGAAACCATTTACCAGGCTAACACTAGATATATATGTGTGAAATATTATACAACACAAGTCATAGCATGATATGTTGACTAACTTCCTACTTTAGAGTGTAACTTGTGACTTAAGACTTGATTGTTAGTCATCATGACTTCATACACTATGAGAGCGCATAAGTGTGGAACCATTGGATGTATTACATAGTGAGCAACTCAATGGTTTTCGCAGGACTCAGCATGCAATGAGTCACTAAATACAACACAAGTGGTTTCGGTGGTTTATTTAACAAACTGAGAAATTATTTTCCTAGTTGGTTCTACACATTTAGACCATCCTAGATTTTTATAACATATTGTTTGGCATCTATCCAAAGTGGAAGGATGGAACTTAAAAATACCTCCAGTGTATCAAATTAGTTGGCAAAATATGTGGAATATCTGTTTAATATAAAATACAGCCAAATAACAATTTTCATACCCAATCCATAAATATAGCTTGTAATAATGCAATAGTTCCACTTTTCCATAATATTAATCTGGCTTGCAAAAATTAATAGAAAATTTTGAGTTTTCCTATTGAACAGCGAATATTTCATACAAAAGTTTACGTTATTGGCTAATGTGTAGCTATTACTGTTTGGTGCAGGTTTCCATGTATGTAGAGATAGAGTACAAACGGCATGTGTTCAGCACGCATGCTAATAAGGATGGTAAAGGTAAGGAGACACCCAGCCCAGCTGCCATGGACAACTCGTATCTGTACAAGTCTGAACATCCCAGAAGTTACTGGTTGCCAGCGTTCTTCTTCCCTCAAGGTATTACGTCTGCAACTAAATGTCTCCTGCATAAACTGATCTCATATTTACTGCCTGCTGCAGAAGTGACTAACTACTTCCATTGATGTTTAACAGTAGATGACGCTGGTCTATTGGATGAAATCGTGTATCATTTACCCTCCCCCACATTTACATCAGTGGTTACCAGTGACTTTATTCTGGGTCTTTATTGTATACCATACAGCATATAATATGTACTGTATAACATGTAGGAAGTGAACAACCACCTGGTGTATTTCATCAGTACACCTAGTCTATACTTGTCGTCTGATGAAACTACCAGTGTTATTTCACAATAACCTCTTTATATTGTTAAATTACATGGGAATAATTTGGGAAAGGAGTTTCTATTTTGTTCATCCGTTCAATTTCGTCCATTCATTCAAAGCTATTCCAACCCTGTGGCTTATTATACAATCAATTTTTAAGCGTCAGTGTTAAAATACAACAGCCTTTCAATATATAGGCATCCTGTCATCTAACGTCCATGACTGTACCCTCATGAGTCTATTCGCTGTTGCATTACTTGTGACTTTTGCCAAACTGTCTTACCAGCTATTACATATAAACACATGGGCTTTTCTTTTTGTAGGGTTTCTAACAGCAGTATTGCAGAACCACGCGAGACAGAACACTATCTCAATAGATTCTCTCCATTTCCAGTTTCAAGTCAAACCCAACCCGTCCATTGATCAGCACAGTCAGCTGCAGGACACAAAGCTACAACTCAATGTTACTGAACTTGGTTTCCAGGTAGATATAGTGGGGTGATGGATGTGTTGTCATGTTATAACCTGTTTTATGCAGCAGGCCTATAAAATTGGGCTCCAACATTTCAAATTGACATCACCATCTGATTGTACTAGCACTTTTATGTGGAAATGATAAATTATATAAACATTAGGATGGTGTTATTTTAAAAGCTATAGTATATTAAATACCATAATGTAACTTGAATAAACATGTAATTAAGCAAATATTAATAAAATTGTCATTGCAAACAATTGCCTCAAATAGCTTGAAACTTTGGCGCTACCTACTACCAGGTAAGAAGAGCAAGACCAGATCCAGTTTCACATATTGGAACCATGTTTGATAAACCAAAAGCAAATAGTCATCCATATCTTTGTAGAATAATTATGAACCCAGCTTTCCTGTTATAGTATGTTATTATTATATTCCAGTGATTTACACGGTGTGCCAAACTGTTGACTAGTTTGTTTGGGGCTTAGAACCTGCAGGCTGTATGCTACTTGATCACACATTGTCAATAATGGTAGCCGTCTTTTATAAAAAATTTTATCATCCAAATTACAGGTTGTTCAAAGCCACAAGAAATTCAAACAATCTCATTTCTTGTATGTGAGAAGAGAAGAGATATTGTACTGTGATGATATAGTACACCCAGACCTGTTTATACAATGTATATTATTATACCTATATCATGGTTATATATATTACTTGTTTATGCAGGGTCCTGTACACACAGGGGATGGTATCCTTGTGTTTGGGCTATATCTAGATGGTGCCAGATGGGACACAGACAAAGGATGTCTACAAGACTCAATACCAGGCCACAGGTTCTCCAGACTTCCAGAGCTGGTCCTTCAGCCTACCAAGGTAAGGGCTATCACTATAGTTACACACATGGTAAGTACAATCACTATATTTACACACAAGGTAAGTACTATAACTATACTTACACACAAGGTAAGTATTATCACTATATTTACACAATTTTTCATCTCATTTTTCAGCTTTTGCTGCAAAAGCATAATTTTTCTCTACGAATACTTTCTCATATGCGATGTGAACAATTTTACATAAATTAAAACTGGTCAGGGCCAACTGAATCGAAAGTTGATTCCTGTTACTACATGTAATCAGTGAACTGGTCTATTTAGTTTTCAAACAAAAGTACACAGTATGCCTTTATATGTGATGTAAGCACATGCTTGATATTATGCTACAGATAAACGCATACATGTGCTTAGACAATGAAAGTTTAGCCACTTGTAAAGTACATGTAAACCCACACCTCTTTATGGTCAACACCTGAACTGCCTGCTTGGTAAACAGAATATAAATATAAATATAACATAAATATAAATATTAGGAATATTCTACATGTACAAGTAAACAGAGCATGGGTACACTTTGCACAATAGGTTATACCTACAACAGTGTAACTCCAAATTCAACTCCATCTTCTCCCCCTTCTACAAGAGAAAGGTCCCATGGTTGATTGCCTACATAGCCTAATACTCATAGCCATTCTGTGGAACCCAGGCTATGTAACTATTGACAGTAGCCTAATATTGTTATTCCTTTTTATTCAGTCAACATATCCAGGTAATTTCTATAGATATCCAAACCAGGTGTCTAATGGTAACCATTAACTGCCCACACATAGTTTCATTGAAGTTCAATGCTAATATAAATCCAATTCTGAATTGGAATTTTTCAGGTATAATTTAAATGACTCCAATGACAAAAAAGTTTATCGACTCCAATGACAAAAAAGTTTATTGTTTGAATATTTTTCCATCACAAATGTCGTCTAATTGCATCAGATCATCATAGCAGAGACTATTCAAAGGTTTTTACCAGTTTTATAACTAATGTAGCAGCTGTAACCCACATTTGTATAATATAGGAATAGCTGTTTCATATTAGTAAAGGCTATTCAGAAGTGTATTTGATAACCAAGAGAAAATGTGAACATTTTTCCTGTTAGAATGAAAATATCGTAAGCCAATAAATTTATTGCATAACACAGAATTTGCCAATGTAGAAAACCTAGCTGGGTATTTTTGTAGACTATTGATAACCTGTGCAGCACTGGGTACCAATGTCAGTATAATTTATAACAAATCCCTGGAAACGTTACCCGATGCCATGCTACTCTATTTCACAGACACTAGACTTACATGTACATCTAGATATAGAGGCTTCATGTACAATATACAGGCCTATCATGCAGGTCATAAATATTATTATCTCTGTATGATTCACTGTAGTATAAACAGACCTATAACTGCTAATTTTGAATAAAACGCATGACCATATCTAAATATTATATAGTATTGCAAATGGGTGGAGATTTGTTGGTGCTACATTTTCGTGTATAGAATAATACTGAAATACATTGTGGTAGGAATATGGGACAAAAGGTAGAAATTATACATGTGCATGAATACCAGTGGTGATTATCAGTTATACAAAATGGTATAGGGGTATTGTGTACCTGTGTGTGTGTGAGTCTAGCTCTAAACTTTGACTCCTCATCACACTATCAGGCCATGCTAGTCTGCTCAATCTACCCCATGATAAGGTCTATTCTATGCACTATGTCATCTTTTGTCATACAACTGATACTGGATTGTGGATTTGACAGTAGATTACACAGACACCGCTTTCAAAGCAGCGCAGTGTACAATGTACACTTTTCTAAATGTACGAGTTATGCACCCTGTGTAGGTTATAGCTATAGTTATAATATATTGTACTGTTGTGCTTTCCCAGGGAGAGTCGGAGGCAAGTTCACTGATGACATCAAGTAATGACAATTCTTACGCCTCACCTTTGTACAGAACATCAGCAAGAGCTGGAACTCTTTCTAGTACTGGTCTATCAACTAACTATGTCACAGCCATACAGCTACCCTCTGCTCACAACTCTCAGTTCTGGGTGTCTAGAGGTGTGGCCCTACTCTGCCAACTTGATGAAGTGTAGCACTCGGTCTAGAAATTGAGAACCCACAGTAGATTTAATTAAACTTTATTCTAGTTGAATAATCTGGAGAATAAACTGTATTTTTCCATCCAAAACAATAATTATGAATATAATCTGTGTGGCTACATTATATATGCAGTACAAAGTTTAATGTGTTCTGATATATGTTTGCTCAAATTCTTGTGATAGTATTTTGGTCACGGATAGTGCTCCACTATTTGTTATTTTATATGCAGCAGAGTTATCTACAACATACACAGAATTCCGTCCAAAATTATAATTCTCATCTATTTCTACTTGTAATACAATGTGATACTCTACTCTGTCGTATAATAAGTTTAATTTTTATTCCATTCTAAATATTATGTGTAGATCGAAAAATACAATATTTAGTAATTTACATGAATAATATTTGTAAATGCAAAATGTAGTAATGTAGTTTTTAGCAACGCAAAAAGTGAATGAAGTAGTAACAGAGTTGACCGGATTGCAGTGCTTTTGATTAGATACTGCATAAAATAACATTATATTATCACAATACATTTCCAAAAAGTAAAACATAAAGTAGCCTATAATGATTTGCATTAATATATCTTGTAGACATAGAGGATTACTGATTCACTTGTATTATACCAGTTGCCAAGAATAATGTACTAAAAATAAATATAATATTCATGAAGGTAGGCATGGGTTTAGTGATTATGAAAGCTATCAAGTTTGAGACCGTGCAACTGCAGGGTGGCAATATCGTAGCGCCTTGAATTATTGAATTATGAGCATTTCTTGCTTGGAATTCCAAATCAGTAGAACCAATACTCTCTAATAGGATGACGTCAATGGAGCGCACTATAAAATCTGGCGTAATATACCGATATCTGATTGCATACACAAGTAGAACCGCCTAGTGGGAAGTTTACCAACATTGAATATATCAATTACAACCTTTGGAAAACATGGCTTGGAATTTTTGATATTTGTTACAGGGGGGATAAGTCAGGAATATGTTCTACTACCCGTACTACTTTGTGTTATGAACGGAGTAAGGATAACCATATTGGATTAGATTTCCTAAAACATCACAATTAATAACAAAGAAAGCACCAGGAGAGTAACAATATGAGAGTAATTTCAGCTTCTCTAAATCTAACATTTAGTCTAGTATGATGTGGTACATCACACATTTGTGTGACAATATACACTGTCTGTATATAGATTGCCGAGTGGCCTGGAGTAGGATTGAGATAGGGAAACCTGAGTGAGAGAATAGACAATGCTGGTAGCCAAAACCTGAAATTGCTTTTCTACTTGATCTAATATATTTTAAGTCATGATGAAGGGTAAATATAGTACAGGTACAGTACAGACCAAAAGTCTGTGACTCTATCTATTTGCTATTGTATCACCTTTACTGCAGTCCTACTTACAAAATTTAGTATGGATTTTTCATTCAAAAGATTCTTTGTCTATCGAATTTTATTTGTTGTTAAAAAGTTCTTAATGTTATCTTATAAAAATTGGAAAAATCTCATCTGGGGTGGGTATAAAAGTACTCTTTAAGACTTAGAATCAGTGGTCAAAGTCGAAGAAAAGAGGTGGGGGTCTCTAGGGTAGCAGCCATAATCACTTGAGGGCAAAATCCAAGAACTTCAGGTTAAAATATGGTACAAGATCATAAGGTAAAATATGGTTCAATTTGTATTATTATAGTAGTAATCTGTAGGGGGTATATAAGTCTGAGGGAGCCCCTGAAATTTATGGTAGGGGACTGCGTCCCCCACGACCCCCCCAACTTTGACCACTGCTTAGAATGTCTCTGTGAAACCTGGAGACTTGGCAGATATACCAACCACTAAGCTGATAGGTTTTGCTTGCAAACCAGATGAATTTAATATTTTTAATAAAACTCCCATAGAGAATCATTCAAAATAATGATTCACCAAAGAAGATACACAGATCATGGTGAACAAGCACAGTGGCATCACTTTATTGTAGATTATATTATTTTTATATTAGTATTTTTGACATTATATAAAAATACAGTCTAGATAAAATATTAATGATAGAGTAACATTGAGCAAAATACATAATTTTAATGAAACTCTGCTTACTAATTATATCATATACATAGCTACAATATTGTTCTACTTTCTACATTCATGTTATGAGATCAACTATCCAATAATAATCAGTCATACTCGCATACTCTCAAGCATACAGGGCAGCAGTCTCGCTCTGGCAGAAAATTTTTTATGATGTCGTAATATATAATATACAGGCTATTAATCATCTCTTCTCTTTTTACAGTACTGATACTCCATTCCTGTTTGGTAGTTTACAACTCAAACAACCATCACACACAACAAACACTTGAACATTCGTACAATCTTATACAATATAATACTGTAGAATACAAATATACACTGATTGAAAGGCTGACTTATAAAATTCTTTAGATGTTAACATCTGATCTGCACCTAAATTTATGGAAATTCCACCGGT